>OZ024741.1:178847416-178889916 GCA_964016885.1 Eledone cirrhosa
ACATATGAATGTATATATATGTGTATATATATATGTATATATATATATGTATATATATATATGTATATATGTATATATATATATATATTTATATATTTATATATATATATATATTTATATATATATATATATATTTATATATTTATATATATATATATAAGCAAAAGGGATATTTAATTTGTTGTTAATTCAACAAATATATATATTTATAACAGATTCGAAGCACTCGACAGATTTTCTGGAGTATAATATCAGTGATATTAATAAATGGAAACTATATTTATAAAACCCTATTTATTCTATTATATATATTTCAAGAATGATATTAATAAATGGAAACTTTGGTACGCACTCATCAGATAAAATACAAAGTTTGTTTTATAAATATTGACATATCCAGGAAGGAGATCTTCACGGTTCAAGTATTTGATGAGAGCGTACTAAAGTTTTGGTACCCTTGAAATATATATAATAGAATAAATATGGTTTTATAAATATAGTTTCCATTTATTAATATCATTGATATATATATATATATATATATTCTTGGTCTCAGTGGCACGTCAGTTTTCTCAAGCAATTTCGCATGTAGCGAAACAACCTTGTAAATGTTCTACATCCATTGCTATTATAATCAATAAGATCTTATTAACTATTTTAATGGTAATGGGATTTTATAATCTAAGAAAATATATGAGGATTTACGTCTTTCACTCTCTTCGTTTCATTCATTTTTTATTAACGCCAAATAATTTTATTTACCCTTCATTCACGCAAAATAACTTCAATGACCCTTCATTCACACAAAATAATTTCATTCAGCCTTCATTCACGCAAATAATTTCGTTTTTCATTCTTCCAAATGAAATAATTCCATTCACCTCTCATTCATGCCAAAGACATTCATAAAAATTCCATTTACATGAAATAACTTCATTCACATTTCCTTCTTCTTCTTCTTCTTCTTGAGAGGGTCGCGGGGGCAGAGTCCTCAAACACACCCTCCAGCGGGTCCTGTCTGAAACAAGCGTCTCCAACTGATCCGGTTGGATATCCATGAGTTTGGCTGGTCACATTTCATTCACGCCGAATAATTTCATTTACACATTATTCAAGCGTAATAATATCATTCTTATTCCATTCACACTTCATTCACGTCATATAACTTCATTCACCTTTCATTCACACCAAATACTTTCATTTTCACTTTTTTCACGCCATATAATTTCATTTACAATTTATTCAAGTGAAATAATACCATTCACATTTCATTCAAGCGAAATAATATCATTCATCTTTCATTCAAGTGAAATAATTTTATTCACCTCTCATTCACGTCAAATAATCGCATTCACTTCACATCAAACAATTTCCTTCACTTTATTCACTTCAAATAATTTCATTCACATTCTTTCACGACGAACAATCTCCTTTACACTTTATTCACGTTAAATAATGTCATTCATCTTGGTTTAGGCCTTGGTCAGCCCTAATGGAGTAGACCTATGACCAAAGACATGTTAGCTGTGACTATTGCGTTATTTACTTAATTTTATCTTCTTTTTTTTATTTTTCAGGCCTAACTTATTTAGGACTACATTATCCATGTAAGTACGACTAAAATCAAATGCCTATTTAGATTGTTTAGCCTGGTGTGATTTCTTTTATTTACATATTGTTTTGTATATTTTTGTTGTTGTTGTTGTTGTTATTATTATTATTGTTGTTTTTATTTTCTTTCATTATTGTTTCTGAGATATATGCCGAATGTCTTCCTGACACCTAGGGCAAATAAATTCACAGTGTGCATTGGTAAGCCAGTTAATACAGCACATTGATTACAATTTTTAAAAAATAAAAAATAAAAAAAAAATAGTATACATATATACACATGTGCATATGCATATGAAAATACAAGGAGTGATATCAATTTTACAGAAATAGTGCTCTTCTCAATACGTATGCAGTACCAGTCAAACAATTTTTTGCACCTCGTAAACCAGGAATCATTCACAAATATTGTTCTGTTCCTTTCTTGATCATTCCCAGTCCTCCCACAATCACTGGTATTGTAACGGCCTTGGGTGCCACATTTTCTCAATTTCAATGAGCAGATCTTTATAATTTTGTCAAATTCTTTTGCCGCGATATTGTGATCACATGGGATGCTCATATCTATCAATAAACAGACCTTGTTATGTTGATATTTTACAATGATGTCAGGTCTATTTGCTTTTATGGTCCTGTCAGTATGTACAGGAAAGTCCCAGAGAATTGTTACTTTTTCTCCTTCAGTTACAGTCTCAGGGTGATGATTGTACCACTTGTCTTCAGCTTTGATTTTGTAATGCCGACATATATTATTATTATTATTATTATTATTATTATTATTATTACAGTTGCATTTAACTTGCTTTATGTTCATACGAGTTATCACCAAGTCACAACCAGTGACCTCAAGAGACAACAAGGTCCGCCATGTTCAAGGAAGAACATACATACTCACACATGCATCCTTAGTGTTTAGACTTGTGATGTACTTATATTGACAGAATCTTCCTTAGTATATGGGCAGTTCCCATTAGTACTATCTTTTGTATTTCTCCTATACGCGGGTTTCCTGGGATCTGCGATAAGTAATCATTAGACCCCTTAGGTATCATTCCCAGAGCGCCTACAACCACTGGTATTGTTTTAGTTCTCAATTTTCACATTTTTCCAATTTCTATCTCCAGGTCCTTATACTTGCTCAATGTTTCAAATGTTTTTATAGATACATTCTTGTCTATTGGAACGGACATATCAATTAGCAGACATACCCTCTTTTAAAGTCCTTCAGTATAATATCCGGTCTATTTGCATCTATTTTTCGGTCTGTTTGGATGCTAAAGTTCCACAAGATTGAGATGTGATCTTTTTCAAGTATGGGAGGTGGTTGATGCTCCCACCAATTCTTTTGATGGGGCAGGTCAAAATGCTTACACATTATCCAATGTATGTATTGTGCAGCTCTGTCATTCCTGTTTAGGTATTCGGTTGGAGCTATAGGACTGCACATTGAAATTATATGGTCAATGGTCTCTGGTTGTTTTTTGCATACACGGCATAATGGGCTGCATCCATTTTTTATTATGTTGGCTTGGTGATTTTTTGTTGGCAGACACTGATCTTGTGCTGATATAATCAGTCCTTCAGTCTCCGATTTCAGTCCAGAGGATGCCAACCACTGATGGGTTAAAGTTTTGTCAACATCAGGATTGTTAGCTCGCTCTGGGTATTTTCCATACAGAGGCTTTTCTTGCCATTTCTTAGCCAGTTTCTGTAGCAGTTCTTTCTTTGCAGTTACTTTTACCTGCTTTGCTTTTTCTGTGTTTTCCATTTCAGCAGTAAATGGGACTTCTGAAATTTGTAGTCCATTACTGTATCTTTGTGCATCTTTTGTAATGGAATATGATTTTTTGATGCTTTCGTGTTTCAAAACGAGTTTGATCATCCAATCATGTGATTCCCTTAGATATGTAGATAATCCAATTGTTGCAGTTTTCAACGCAATGTCTAACTCGATTAACCCACGTCCTCCTTCTTTCCTAGGGAGATATATTCTATCTATATCTGCCTTAGGGTGATGCATTCTGTGCATGGTTAAGAATTTTCGAATTTTTGTATCGAGCCTACGGATCTCTGTGCTTGACCAGTTGATGACATTGTAACTGTAGGTTACTACTGGTATGGCAAGCGTGTTTATGGCATCGATCCTATTCCTTGCATTCAATTCCGTTCTTAAGATTGCTCTTACTCTGCGGTAACATTCCTTCCTTATCCTTTCCCTCATTGTCGAGTGCTTGATTCACAAACACCTAGATATTTGTAAGTTTTTCTTGATCAAGTTCTCTTATCACGTTCCCCCGATCAAGATTAATGTCTGAACTCTTCAGCAGCTTTCCTCTGGTGAACGTTGCTTTGGCGCATTTATCTAGTCCAAACTCCATTTTAATGTCATCACTGAACTGCTCCACAGTGGATAATAGCCCTTGCAATTATTCATCATTTTTTGCAAATAGTTTCAGGTCATCCATGTAGAATAGGTGATTAATGGTTTTGTCATAGACTTTATATCCATGTTTTGTTTCATTGAGCATTTTACTTAATGGTATAAGTGCGATGCAGAATAAAAGCGGTGATAAAGAGTCACCCTGAAAAATTCCACAATTAATATTAACTTCTCCAGCTTCCAGTGATTTTGTTTCACTATTCAAAAGGAGTGTCGTTTTCCATGTCTTCATACTGAATGACAAAAACCTCCTGACAACGGGGGATATTTTGAAAATCTCTAAACATATTTCAATCCAACTGTGTGGCAAACTATCGAATGCTTTTTTTATAATCTATCCAAGCAATCGATAGATTTTTGTGTCTATTATGACAATCTTCCAGTATCATTTTGTTAACCCGAAGCTGATCCTTACAGCCATATGAGCCTCGTTTACACCCTTTCTGCTCAATGGGAAATAGGTCATTTGTTATCGGGTGGTCATATGTGTATTCAGTTAGGACTGATGTTAAAATTTTATACATTGTGGTCAAGCAAGTTATCGGTCTGTAATTTTGGGGATTGTTTCTCTCATCATTCTTCGGAAGCAGGAATGTAATGCCGTTAACTAGCCATGATGGTATCTTTTCTGGCTCCTTAACTATTTCATTGTAAAGTTGGGCTAACAGCTCATGAGACTCTGTGAAGGCATTTATCCAAAAGTTTTGTATTTTGTCTTTTCCTGGGGATTTCCATTTGCTGGTTTTTCTTAGAGCCAAGCGCAACTGTTCAACTGTTATATTTTCCCATATTTGTTCCTCAAGGTGAGCTGTATCTTTCATTTGTCTGTCTATCCATGGGGCATGTATGTTATGAACTTTTTCTTCGGCCCAGATCTTTTCCCAGAATTCTTGCACTTCCTCCTTGGGTGGTATTGGTTTAGCAGTTATTGTTGACTTACCAATTTTTCTGTAGAAGTTTCTTTGGTTGTTTTTGAACATATTATTTTCCTTATAGAATCTAGATCGTTTTTCAAAGCGCCTTATACGAGCAGTTTTGGCCGACACTTTTTGCTTGATTATTTCTATCAGCATGTCTATGTCACATGTTGATTTTATACTGTACTTTTTTTTCAATTTTCTAAGTTTAGTTTGTTTAACATGTTCACCTACTTTATAGTTTGTTAAAATTTCTATGTCAGATCGGAGAAGGTTTATTTGGCGATTGATGTTCTCTTGCCAAGTAGATTTCTTGTAAGAATTCCTTTGTTTTTTCATCTTCACTCCACATAAGTGAGTGGTGACTTTAGCCGATGCATAATAGAGATGATTTAAATCAGTAATGTTTAGTTTGTTTGTGATGATAATATTTTTGATAATTATGTTAGTCTTGTGTATTATCTTTTGGTTCTGTTTGGAGTTCTGGATCTTAGGGAGGGTGTCTCGTTGCCCCATGTCAGATTCTTTCATTTTCATCCATTCGATCATAATTTCATCCTTCAAGTTGGCAAGTTCATTCTCATTCATTTCTTTATCATTTACGATCTCATTATTTTCATTTGGAGTTTCATCCTGAGCATGCACTCCCTCCACTTTTTCGATCCTTTCTTTAATTTGTTCTGTTGCCAGTGATTCCGCCCCAACCCTGGGGTTCGAAGTGTTACAGTTTACCTCGTTTTCACTGACACATGTTTCATTTTCCCTTCGCTGACTTTGTGCTAATAGCTTGATCTGATCAATTTCTATATCAGTTAGTAACTTTTTTCTTACAATATTTCTTCGTATATTGGCTAGTTTGTTACTGTCAATATAGCCTCTGTTTTCGGGATGTTTCTTTTTCCAGTTGATATATGTCTGTTCTGTATTCGATGTATTTGATGGGTAGTACATGGCAGTGTAGAAAGCCTCGAGGACTTCTTTATTATCTTCCCGTGACCATTTTTCTCTCTTTTTCTTTGGATTTCTTGGTGGTGAGCATGGAGGGCCAACAGTAGGAGTATTCCTGTTATGGGAGGTCTCCCGCTCCGAAGTGATGGGAAGGTTTGAACCATTAGCTGATTTTTCGACCCCAGTCTGGTTCCTCTCTGAGGGACGCGGCCCTTTTTTACCCGGGTGACGGCCGATCCGGTATGAGATTTTATCATTAGACATTTACTTTATTTTGTCGCGTTTTATCCTTATCCGCCAAGGGGTAATCATTTCGTGTTACCACTTCTAGAACAAGTGTCAACCAAGACTAGAGGGGTTCGTTCTCCCCTAGAGACACGGCTATTCCCCGCCGGCCGCCATCCCGGTATTTCTTGGTCACGGGGTTTTCTTTTTGTTGTTTTTTTTAAATTGTTATTATCATGAGTGGTTCCTTAATGTGAGAATTGCGTGGCTTAAGAATGAAATTATTAATAATTGTCTCCACTCCAGGCACAAGGCCAGCAATCACCCAGTGCATTACAATAATATAATATACTTTTTGCTGTAGTTGCCTGTTATTGTTGTTGGCTATGTCGGTGGTGGTGCCGGGGCTTTTTATATTGTTGGTGAGGAAGGGGTGAGCCAGCAGTCCCATAGTTGTTGATGTTGACGTTTGGCCGGTGGCCAGGTCACTAAGTCAATCTATTATTATTATTATTATTATCATTATTATTATTATTAATATTGTTGTTGTTGTTGTTGAGTCTTTCGAGTTGTGGTTCATATCGTTCCTGTAAGTTTGTTATAGTTTCCATTGTTACACAAAATTATACATTAAACATTTGTTACTATTTCATAGCTCAACTAATAAGGCCCTTAGAAGGCTACTTAATTGTTCTCCATCTGTAGCCCTTATAGACTCAACCAGAGTTTGTTTATCAAGCACACCCCCGACAATTTTTGTTTTAAAATAAAAAAAGAAAGATGGCGGCCGAGGAGTGTACGGATGAGGAGTGAAAAGAAGAGCCAACCATCCACAGAATGGAACGGCAAAATTATAAAACTCTGTGACAGCAGCAGCAGAACCAACGACAACAACAACAACAACACAGCACGGAAAAGTATGAAACGAATTTCCCGCAGCTAAAAGTTTCAACACCGCCATCACCATCACAGGGAAAACAAAAGTAAATAATGACAACAAAGAGCAACAACAATACTAGCAAGAAGACTGTCTCCTCCACTACCAACACCAACACCACCAAAGCCAACATCATTACCTATACCCTCACCAACACCACCGACACCACCACCATCACTTCAACAAGAAATATAACAGAAGTAAACATCAAGAATAACGGTAACACAGACAACAACATGAACAACAATGAAAACAATAACAATAGCAACAACAGCAGCAGCAACACGAACAAAACTTTCCCAGGGTGACTGCTAAAGCCATCCATATGTTGAATTTGCCTATTTTGAACAAAGTCACCTGTCTGGCACAAACGGTCAAACATATTAAATTGGACAAGACTAGGTCCGACATAGTCGTCCTGCCCGAAGTGTTGGCAGCAATTGCCAAAATGACGCTTAAATACAAATATATTTCGGTACAAAATAGATGGCCAGAGTCATTTCTCCCCCATGAAGTAGAAAGAACCCTGAAAATCATATTGCAGGACATTCAGCACATTGGTAGTGCCAGCCGGGGTGGCAGTGCTGTTTAGGAAAGGCCTGGATCTCGAGGTACGGACGATCTTCCTGGACCCGGATGGTAAGATAGGGGTCCCGGATGTGAACTATAACAAATGTTGTGCATTTAGATTGATAGCCCCCTATGAACCACGACTGGGCCTGAATGGTCGAATTTTGGCGGGCATCTTTAAGTCTTTCTAGGAACGTCTCCACTTTTCTGTTATCGGAGCTCGAAACGGCATCTTAAACGCACGCTAGGATTGTGTGGGAGTATCTGATAGAGGGGTGGGTGGCAAAAGTCTCAAGAACCTGATCAGGCAATTCCAACTGTCTGACAAGTACCGACTAGATTTCCTGAATATGCCTGTGTGGACCTAAACCAATCGCATAGGCTCATCTAGATCGTATATAGATAGTAGTGTTTTCGTTAGGTTAGAAGATAGAGATATCATAGGGTGTCCACAATTTCAAACGATCGCCTATTTAAATCCAACATTCGTGATCTGCATGGTCATCCTAGATGGAACATCGGATTAGCTCTTTAGTTCAGCGAAGGTTGACAGGAGCAGTCGCCAACAACAAGTTATTGTAGAGCTTTCAAGAGAGCGATTTTAGTAGAATCGGTAGCATTTACTAAAGAAGTATCGATAGAAAATGTAGAAAGGAGGAAAAGCTGGTTGGTAAATTAGAAGAGGTGATTAGAAGAGGCATTGCAACCGATGTGCTAGCTGTGAGAATGGCACTAGACCATTTCTTCAATGTAAAACATGATAGTTGCATTGTTAGAGCTAGGAAACGAGGGAAAGAAAACTGCTCTATGGGCCCGAGTGGCAGAGGCGCAGCGTGACAACAATTTGGTTTTTGACGGAAGAGGAGCGCATTGTGGTTGATTCCAAGCAGATGTGTGCAATGTGTACGACTGTTCGGGAAGAGTGGGGTCAGAAACGGTGGCGGACTTCAGTTCCTACCTCAACGGCTTCCCGCGACCCTCCCAACCGATGCTGTGTGCTGAAAAAGGCTAATAACACTAAGCGAAATTCGGGATTCCCTGATCGGTTGCACGAGTTGCAAGTTAGCCAGTTTGGATGGTCTACCCTACGAGTTTTATGTAGACAAGCCGAACATATTCTCCGATTCCCTTCGAGCTGTCTATTGCAACTGGCAGCAGAACGGAAGAATTCCCAGCTGTGTGAGTCGAGGCGTAGTAACGCTGATGAGGAAACACGAGACCAAGAGAGTTGTTTTGTATGACTGCTAAACACTGACACACACACACACACACACACACACACACACACACACACACACACACACACACACACACACACACACACACACACAGCCCTCAAGGTAGGCCGCTTCGGTCCTGTCATCTGAGGCTGGTTCGTTGCACTGGGCAGCGGCATCGGCTCGGAGGTCAAAGTTAATATCCATCTATCGAAACCATTCCAGATCATGCGCTCAGTCCGTTAAGGGTGCCCTCTCTCCTCCCTTATATGCCTACTGACTCTAGAGCTACTACTGTGGAAGCTGGAGCTGTTACAGGACACCCCACTTGAACTGGGACGTGTTAGGTGCGCTGGCATATGAGGACGACATCAGCGTAATTGTATCGAACACCTAGGAAGTCGGGGTGATCGGCAACCTCTTAGAGGAATATGAAATATTCGCGGGAACAAAGATCAACCCGAAATTTCTTGAGTTTGCAGCTCAGCACCTGGTGAAGAAAATCTATGCCATTCAACAGCGTGTTCAGACGCTAGACGGACGGCCCGGTTGCTCGGGGTTTGGTTTGGGCCAGACCTGCAAATGGACAGAAATGGGCCGAGAGAAAGCTAATCCTGAAAGGCCGGGAGGAGGTGTTGAATGCGTAAATCACATCCGTTATCTATTAACACCTCACCGTCGTGCCGTGTCCCTGTTCATGCCTCACCAACTTGGAGCGCCTGCTCTTCAACATTTTGTGAAAGGGACAGGTTCCCATAGTGAGAGGGTCCATCTCTTTCTCTTACTTGACGGAGGGCAGTGCCTGCCGTCACTGATAATGGACAAACATGCGCTGAAGCTACGGCATCTCCAGATATTCCTAAATGGTGAACCGGTGTGGTGGCCTTTTGTCAAATAGATCTTTTCGTAGCTCATCACTATGACTGATCTGCAGTCGAGTGTCAAGCGATGACTGGGTGCCTGGCATCTGTAACATTGTCAATTGCCAACAGCCCTCTACCAGGCTGGCAATGCCATCAGTGGAAATTACACTGTAGCGTTCTATAGAGGGCTAGTGGTTGGCAAGTAAGACAACATTCTTGGTGAGGCTTTGGGTGTTGACGAACTCGAACTGACCAGTCTGTTCCGGAGAGCCTTCGAGCTGGAGACTATTGACAACTTCCAGAATTCCCTGACTTGGCAGTGTTACCAAGGGGTGCTACCTGTTTGAGACAAACTCTACAGGCACGAAAGTGCTGTCAGGCGGACATGTACGAGATGCCCACAGAGCGACGAAAGCGTTCTGCACGTACTCGTCCAGCGTCCGTGCATTACTGACTTGTGAAGTTTTGTCGAATAATACTGAAAGGAAGGAAGATAGATTCTCTCGTCTTCGGCCAATTCCTCATCAACGTTTCTTGTTCCACTTGGAAAGGAAAATGAGGGGTGAGAGGAAAGTCCTTCCCCTCAGTACATTTGTTAAAAGATGGGTGAATATAGCGAGGATGAGGATGGCCCAAATGAATGGGCCTACCCTGACAATGCGCCTGAGGCTGGAGAGTTTAGGGGGGAGAGATGCACCGTCATATGGTACTCTTGGAGGGTAGGGTAGTTTAGGATCTGTGGGGTTCCTAAGTTACCCCTGGGTATTGCTCCCTGCTATTGGGAAATGTTAATTGTTATAATTGTATTGCTTAATGTTATCTGTTATCATCTTTTTACGCGTTTTTTGTAAATTCTCACTGACCCAACAACGAAATAATAATAATAGTAATAATAGTAAGTATCATTATTGTTAGTGACTTGGCGGTGAATTGGCAGTATCGGTAGAGGGTCGGACATGTTTTCCAGCATAGTTACGTCCCTTTACGATCTGAGTTCAAATCCTGCCGAGGTTAACTTTGCCTTTTATCATTACGGGGTCGATAAAATAAAGTACCAGTAATGTACTGGGTAATTGCTGGCCCTGTGCCTAAAACTAGAAACAATTATTGTTAGTGACTTGGGCTGGCGAGTTTGTTAGAGCGTTGGCTAAATGATTAGCAGTGTTTTCCAGCTCTTTACGTTCTGTGTTCAAATCTTACTTCAATTAACTTTCAGCCTTCAGAGGTCGATGAAATAAAGTTCCAGTCAATTACTGGAGTCGATATAAACTACTTTCCACTCCCCTAAAGGCTGGACTTGTAACTATATTAGATATCATTCTGTTTATTTAAGCCTGTCTACGTTCTGTGTTCAAACTCCGTCTAGGTCAGTTTTGCCTTTTATCTTCCCGGGGTCAATAAAATAAAGTACCAATTGACTACTGCAGACTATATAATCGACTTTTCTCTTCCCCCAAATTGCAGGCCTTGCGTCAATATTAGGGTAAATGTTCGGTAATGTTTTCTGGCAATTCGTTACGGTCCTGTAGGTTCTGAATTCATTAAAACATCGACGTTTTGCATATCAAAAATATATATATATTAAGGTAGATTTGGCTGATATTTCTAACAAATTGAGCTACCACATAAAGCGGCTTCCTTGTTGTCACTTAGTATTTCGCTCGTAATTATATTTGCTGTATAATTCTTTGTCAGGCAAGTAAAAAAGAAAAGAAAATCATCGGCGTTTTGTATATAAAGGATACATATTGTCCGGCGACTGGTGTGAGGGAGGTTTGGTTGCATTTTTAACAAATTGAACAACCATATAGACGTTTTGTTGCTATTGTTGTTGAGTCTTACTGCGCTCATATTTACATTTGGTTTTTAATTTTAAGAATGAATCTCGACCCAATAAGAAAATATCAGCATTTTGTTTATCATGGATATATATTCTTCAGCGATTGATATGTTGGAGAGTTGGCAGGTATTTTTTTCAAATCGAGCTACTGTATTGAGGCATCATCGTTGTTAGTTCTTATTGCGCTCATATTTACATTTGGTTTATAATACTATAAATAGTAAATCTCTTCCAAGTAAAAAGAAAAGTAAATGACGTTTCATATAGCAATGTGTATTATATCCTATTCGATTCCTGGACCAGGGGAAGCGTTATGTCCTTGAGCAAGACACTTTATTTCACGTTGCTCCTTCTGCCTGTAGTTGCGACCGATAGATAGTATAAGCAATCAGAAAGACCAACGGGAACATTGTTTCTTCGGTCCGATTTGACGAAAGTCGATCGTTCATTTATTATATCCTATCATTTCACGGATTTCATAAAAGTAAAGGAATGAATGAATTCAAAATTTTCTAAGGGGATAAATATCGTGTTACCAATTCCAGTGATAATTTTCTTAAACATTCTGCTATTATTATTTCATTCATTCTGTTTTCGCTCCTCGCTTCATTCTCATCGTTGTTGTTTTGCAATGATCTCCTGTGTAGGGAATATATTTTTTATCGAAATATGCGGCATAACGCTAGGTTGTGTTATTCGTAGGATAAAGAGTAACGTATCCGGTTTCTTCCGTACACGACTGATAGATATAAACATCAATATGTAGCTTATAGTATTTATTGACATTAGTTGACTAATATTGTATGTCAACACACACACACACACACACACACACACACACACACACACACACACACATATATACATATATATATATATATATATATATATATATATATATAGTGACGAAACATAAGTCAATTGCATGAACTCATAATCCTTTATTTACTGCTATATATATTTCGATGATAGCCATTGAATGGCTATGACCTCATCAGGCAGTTAGTCAGTTCTTAGATATGCCAGCTCTGTGTTTATGGTGTTGATGGTATCAGAGCCTTATATATATATATATATATATATATATATATATATATATATATATATGAAAGACGTAAAATAAGAAAATTTTCAAAATTAAAATTATTATTTTTATATGAGTTCCTAGTGTCCGCGCATCGCCTGGGGACTTAGCTGAGAATAGACTCCCTGATGACGTAATGAATTCTCGATAGTTACATTGCGTAACTATATTTATCCCATTACAGAAACTAATTAGTTGGAGTGAAAATTTTAGTAAGTAAGTTAATTTTTAATTTTTAAAATTTTCTTATTTTACGTCTTTCATATAATTGTTCTGCATCCCCCTGCATAGAACCACCTAGGTACTATGACATAACTTATGTATTTGCTAGCATTAGTGTACATCTGTACGCATGTGTTGGTAAATATACTAATTATGTATATATATATATATATATATATATATATATATATATATATATATAAAGGTTGATCGAATCGTTAGTGTCGGACAAAATACTTTGTAATATTGCGTTATAGCCCTTTACATTCTGAGTTCAAATCCCGCCGAGGTCATCTTTACCATTCGTCCCTCCGAGGTCAACAATTACAGTAAAAATACTGAAGTTGATTGAATCGACACTCACATCTCTCAAAATTAACTACCTTTGGCCTATGCAAGAAACAATATATGTATATACATATATATATATATATGTGTATATGTATATATATATATATACGTAGGTAATTATTGTTTCTACTTTTGGCACAAGGCCAGCAATTATCCCAGTGCATTACTGGTATTTTATTTTATCGACCCCGTAAGGATGAACTGGTAAAGTTATCTTCGGCGGGATTTGAACTCAGATCATAAAGGGAGGTAACTCTCTGCTTCAAAGCATGGCGTCCGACCCTTACCCATACTGCCAATCCACCGCCCTATGTAATAATTGTTTCTACTTCAGGCACAAGGCCAGCAATTACCCAGTTCATTACTGGTACCCTATGTAATAATGGTTTCTGATTTAGGCACAAGGCGAGCAATTTTAGGCAAGGGGAAAGTCGATTAAATCGACCCCAGTGCGTTACTGGCACTTTATTTTATCGACCCCGTAACGATGAAATGGTAAAATTAACTTCGGCGGGATTTGAACTCAGATCATAAAGGGAGGTAACTCTATGCTTCAAAGCATGTCGTCCGACCCTTACCGATACTGGCAATCCACCGCCCTATGTAATAATGACAGTAATAAACGCCAGATATAACTTTATAACATCATTATTCATTTCACAGACACACATATATATATATGCATGCATATATGTATACATATATATATATATATATTTATATATATATATATATATATATATTCACTCTAATTTCGGTTCATCTGTGTATCCCGCTGGCTAGTGATATTTCCTAATTAATGTTCTCGCGTTGTTCTTTGAAACCTTAAATATAATTTACTTTCATTGAGCGAATAATACATACTGACAACTAATTGAAATGAATTTAAATTGTGTTGTACTGCGCCTGCGCCGTATGGTTCGGTTATTACGGCAATATATCAATGACCATAGGTTTCTGTACACTCACTGAGTGGCAACGAAATGAATGTTAAATTTACGACATTTTCCACTTGCAAGGAGTAATTTGTATTCATGGGAAAGTATTAACTCGTTAAACATGTCTTATTACATTTCAAGAAAAGATAAAATATTGAGCGCGTGCAATGAACCCCACATTGCGCTCCCTTTATTAAGTTATTATTAATTATCTTGCATGTCGGCACCTGAAGAAACATCATATATATACGTATTAACTTATCACCTTAAGGCCAGGTGTTGGTCGAAATTTTCAAGCATTTCCATTGAGATATATTTATAATTCCATAGATTCACGTACGGTTATTGTGAATATTTACAGTGAATTTACATATTAAAATAAACACATTGATAGCACAAATTAATATATCGAATGAAAGGGGTAATAAATTATAGATCCTGTTTATGAATGCTTATTGTATGTGTGAATGTATATATACATATATACATAAATATATATATATATATATATATATATATATATATATATATATATATATATATATATATATAACGAAGAAAATGTGGTAAGGAACCAGGTGGACCATAACGCACCAAAGTACTCAATACTTGAGGTAGTAGAGTGGGTAATAGGAACCAGTAAGACCCCGACAGCTGAGCTCAAGCCGTTTCGACGGCTAATTCAGAATTAGCCGTCGAAACGGCTTGAGCTCAGCTGTCGGGGTCTTACTGGTTCCTATATATATATATATATATATATATATATATATATATATATATATATATATATATATATATATATATATACAGAGCGTCCCCTAAAATTGCACACACACTTTCATTACCTGTACAGGCGATATTTATTAGAATGCTGTTGGGGGGGGGGGGACCATATATATATATATATATATATATACTATATTAAGGTATCAGTATACATATTCAATATGTATGATGATCATGTTTCTCAATGAATAAGTTCAATGAACCTTCGTTCAGAGTATCAATTATATATATATATATATATATATATATATAGGAGTAAGTAAGACCCCGACGGCTGAGCTCAAGCCGTTTCGACGGCTAATTCTGTACTGAATTACTGAATTCTGTACTGAATTACTAAATTCTGTACTGAATTCAGTACAGAATTAGCCGTCGAAACGGCTTGAGCTCAGCCGTCGGGGTCTTACTTACTCCTATTACCCACTCTACTACCCTAAGTATTGAGTACTTTGGTGCGTTATGGTCCACCTGGTTCCTTACCACTTTTCCCTCGCTATATATATATATATATATATATATATATATATAGTAATAATAAAATGTGAAGACTAAAATCCAAATAGGGCTCGATAAGGATAAATATATATCAAATATATAAGAACCGTAGAGCAAATATTTATTAAAATAACAGATTAAAGTTTAAGCAACTAATCCCTGCTTTCACCCTTAACGGGATCTTCAGCAGATCTCGTTAAGGGTGAAAGCAGCGATTCTTTGCTTAAACTTCAATCTTATTATACATATATATATATTATATATAATATATATAATTGTTTCTACGTTAGGCACAAGGCCATAAATTACCCAGTGCATTACTGGTACTTTATTTTATCGACTCCTTAAGGATGAAAGGCAAAGTTAACCTCGGCGGGATTTGAACTCAGAATGGCAAGGGCCGTAACTCTATACGTCAAAGCATGGCGTCCGACCCTCTACCAATACTGCCAATCCACATAATGGCTGCATCCCAGTTTTTTTTTCATACATGGGTGGCATGAACATGACTTTTAGTTTTATGGTTGGAGGTTGGTCTATGATTAAGTTTGTAGCAGATTAGTATATCCTTGAACAGTTGACTGGTTGACTGGTCCGGTATCGTGGTTAGGAACTTATCCAATGTTTATTTATTTGTTTGTTTGTTACGAGGGTTCGCAAGATCTCTCCTATGATATATCTACATATAGAGTTTGGTGATGTGTCTGATGAAAAAGGCATGTGTCTGATGATAAAAGTCCCGTATGTCAGTTACGCTCTGGATTGTTGTGTTATCAGCGGTCAAATGGTGTGTACTCTGTATATCCCCTGCGTAAGAACCTGAAATATTCATGCATTGAATTTCGTATTATTTACACTTGGTGAATATGGTTTAGCTCATTTTGGAAGAATCTTCTGATGTTTGGATAGCCATATATATATTTGTGTCATCGGCGTAAGTGTGTTAGTTTGGCCGAGTGTACCTGTAAGCGTATACGTGATGGGATGACGATGAATAACAATTGTTTCTACTTTTTGGCACAAGGCCAGCAATTATCTCAGTGCATTACTGGTACTTTATTTTATCGACCCTGTAAGGATGAAAGGCAAAGTTAATCTCGGTGGGATTTGAACTCAAACCGTAAAGGGCCATAACTCTATGCTACAAAGCATAGCGTCTGACCCTCTACCGATACAGCCAATCCACCTCCCTGAATAATAATTGTTTCTACGTTAGGCACAAGTCCAGCAAATACCCAGTGCATTACTGGTACTTTATTTTATCGACCCCGTAAGGATGAAAGGCAAAGTTAACCTTGGCGGGATTTGAACTCAGAAAGGCAAGGGCCGTAACTCTATACGTCCCTGAATAATAATGGCCATAGAACCGTACGCTGATTTATACTACTTATTACAGGTGACCTGGCAGAGAGAAATCCATTTACGGCAACATACTTATTCCTACTCTATAAGACATCCAAGCGCTATTCTTGGAATATTCCTGTAATACCAAGAAAAAAAACCTATAACAAATGATTCCATGATCAATCTTGCCTAATGCGTTAACAAAATCAAGTTATATGTATTCAGTGTATATGCAGTCTTAGGAGATTATTGAGGGGAGAAACTGATCTGTAATATTTTGCTTCATACCTGCTACATCCTTTGTGAATAGATGTTACTGTTGCTTCTTTCAAAAGCTCTGAGAATATGCTAGTTTTTAAAGACTTTTGGAATAACATCTTTATTGGTCCGATGAGGCTGTTTTTGTACGTTTTTAACAGTATGGCTGGGAGAACATTTAGGCCTGGTGCTGAATTTGAATCAAGATCATTATTAGCTGCAAATATATCATCTTCCATAATATTTATAATTTCTAAGAGTTTCTCCGCAGTTGAATTGTGATGATAGACAAGTTCATTTGAATTATGGACTATTTTGTTAATTATGAGTTGGGAGAACGCACTGTTTTATTGTTGAATGAAACGTTTACATATATATTATGGATTATTGCTATACGATCGTGTTTCGTCCTTCACAGTCAATCTGGTTCTGAGTAGATCAATTAGCAAAGTGGATAAAGAACTTTTTTCTTCTTCTTCTTCTTCTTCTTCTTCTTCTTCTTCTTCTTCTTCTTCTTCTTCTTCTTCTGCTTCTTCTTCTTCTTTTTCTTTTTCTTTTTCTTCTTCGCCCACTTATTCCGAAGAGAGTCGTGGGGGCAGGGTCCTCAAAACATTCCTTCCAGCAGGTCCTGTTAGAAGCAACCGTTTCCAACTAATCCGGTTTCCAACTAATCCTCAAGCAAGACCAGCCACGCTCATGGATGTTATCCAATCTTCTTGCTCGGGGTCGGTCTACCCCTGGGTCTCCCGCCGGTTTGTTTTGCACGTAGAATCTGTCCAGAGATCCTTTCTTGAGACATGACATTCTAACCACATAACCATAGTATCGGGGCTGGAATGAAAAATAACTTATGATTGGACAATATATTCTCCATGCTCAAGATTCCTTTAATGAAATTTCTGTTTCTCATTTTTTTTTTATCTTGTACAACTTCTATATTTTGTTGGGGTTTTTTTCAGCAATCTCATCTATTGAAAGAATTTATTTTTTTTTATTTTGTTAATTTAATTCTATTACGCATTAGCAGCTCGCAAAATCAAATTCCTGCGATAATAAGCGTGTTTAAATGGAGCATGATTTGAGAGAACTTGATTAACTCTGCTTACAGAATATTTAATATTTCGTTAACTTTGAAGTTGGTAATGTTTTAGGAGCAGTTTGTTTTGAAGATGTCAGTTTTGGTTTCCTTCCAGTTGGGCTTCCTGAAATTCAAGTTCATGTGAGCTGAGTCATGTTTTACATTGTACAGAATAAAAAAAAACACACACACACGCACACATACACATATATATATGTATGTGTGAGTGTGTGTGTATATATATATATATATATTATTATTACTATATATATATATATATGTATATATAGAGAGAGAGAGCGAGAGAGCGCTATCTATGTATCTATCTCTATAAATAAAGAAATATATCTCTCTCTATATATCTATGTACATAGATATATAGATATGTTTCTTTTATTTGCCACTAGGGCATCAAAAGTGGGACAAGTACAAAGGGGGGAGTTTACACAAAAAGGCGTCCTCAATAAGGAGGAGGCAATAACAAAATATAAAAATAAAATAAGATATAACAAAAAATAAAATTTTTAACAAAATCCTCAATAGAGAGGAGGCGCCTTGGGGGGTCGCACACACCCCCGAAAAAAGTGTGCAACCCTTCTCCTCAGGAGCACAGAGAAGGGGTGCTCCCTTGGTCTTTCATCTTCCTCACCTATAGTCTGATGTAGAGTGAAGGCCCATTCACACGGGCCATTCTCGCCACTTTCACCCATCTTTCATAGAAACGGCTGGGGTGCAGCACCTCTCTCTCCATCCTGATCCTTCTTCCGAAATGATATCGGAAGAAACGGTACAGTTGTTGGCCAGAGAGAAAGGTGCCCGACCTCAGTCCTTTCAGACGCGTCCACCATACAACCTCTTTCGCCATGGCTATTACGCACAGAAACACCGCCTCTGCTTCATCTTTGAAGGGGGGAGGCGGCTTGATCATTACAATAGACTCGGTGGTCAACCGGATCGGTCCCACCCTTGACAGCAGTTGTTCGACATAGCCCCACAGATCGGCTACGCCCGAGCAGTGTACTAATGCGTGTGCAACGGTTTCCTCGTCGCACACGCATCTGGGACAGATCTTTTTGGCGGGGTCCCTACCCGGGCGCCCGTGTCTGTAGAGCCTTTCTCGAACGGGTAAAGCCCCTCGGTAGCACTGCCAGGCCAGGGACTTCTGGAAGTTGTCCATAGGTCCCGGGCTGAATGTCCTACCGAACAGGCTGGCCAGTTCGTCCTCCTCCATGTCTAGGGCTTCTCCGAGGGCGTCGTCGCACCTGCTGCGTACCAGCCCTCTATAGAATGTTGCGGTGGAGTCTCCACTGATAACCGGATCCGCCTGCCAGAGGGCGGTGAGCGCCTGGGCACACTCAGTGTGCCAGGCGCCCAGTTTTCTCGGTCTTTGCTTGACCCAGGATTGCAGCTCGGTGAGTGAGACGAGTCTGGGAAAGGTTCGTCTCACAAACGAGGCCCACACCGGTTGTCCGGTGAGGAATACGTAGAGGTGCCGTAGCCTTAATGCGTGTTTACGCATCATTAGCCACGGCATCCCCAGCCCTCCTTTCGAAGGGTGTTGACAGCAGATGGATCTCCTCATATCAGTATATGTATATATATATATATTTATATGTATACATATATAATTATATACGTACATATATATATATATAGAGAGAGAGAGAGAGATGGGGAGAGAGAAATACATACATACCTACATACATGATGATGGCTGCCCTCTCGTTATCGAGTATGGCCATTGCACGAGAATAAAAAAAAAATAATAAAAAAATTTAAAAAAAATAAAAAAAATAATATAAAATAAAATAATAATAATAATAATAATAATAATAATAATAATAATAATAATAAATAAATAAAAAAAAAAGAAATATATATATATATATATATATATACATACATACATATATACATACACACATACATACACACATACACACATACACACACACACACATACATTAATAACAATAATAATAATAATAATAATAATAATAATAGCAATAATAATAATAACGACAACAACAATAATAATATACATATTCATATATATATACACACACACGCACGCACATAAGCATATCTACACACACACACACACACGCGATAACAACTAACAGTGCTGCGATCGAATGTGGCTTTTTAGCCCAGCCAATGATCTACAATGTCTTGCACAGAGTCGGCAACCAAAGCATTCACTGGGAATAGTCGGCTGTGGTTGGAGTTCGTGTACTTTTGCATGTCGCTTGAGCCCTCTTGCTGATTTACATTCTCTACCACATGTTTGGCAAGCATGATGAGTAGCATCTCCAACAGCAGCCTGGTAGTCAACCACTGGTCTTACTTTATGACTGCGAAGATGACTTTCGAGTCCAGCTTTGCTTAGGCAGAGTCTCGCACAGACGCTGCATGTCAGCACCATAGGAGGACCCTCGCCGTCTGGAAGTGCAACAGCAATGCCCTTCCTCACATCCCGCTTTACTTTCTCGTGTGCGATTCGAGATGCCTCAAAGGCAACTTTTCCCTCATGTACAGTCTTTCTCCATTTATTACGATCAGCAGCAATATTTTCCCATGTATCAGCAGAGATGTTAGCGTCTTTCAGAGAGGTTTTCAAGGAATCCTTATACCTCTTTTTTGGTTTATGTGGCGGTCGTTTTCCTTTAACCAACTCTCCATAGAAGAGTTGTTTTGGTATTCTAGAATCCTTCATCCTGGCAAGGTGACCACTCCAACGGACGGAGTCGTTGCTTAAGCACAAGAGCTTCCATACTGTCACACATAGAGCTTTCCAAAATCTCGACATCACTGATGTGGTCCCTCCAGTGAACGCCATGGATCCGTCTGAGACACATCTGATGGAAACGCTCCAATTGCTTAAGGTGGTGTCGATATGTGACCCAGGTCTCGCAGGCATAAAGAAGACAAGAGAGTACACATGCCCTGTACACCTTTACCTTTGTCCTCCTGCATATGTCTCGCCGACCCCAGAGTCGCCTTTCTAGCTTTCCGAAAACACCACTTGCTTTCCTAATCCTAAGTGAGATTTCACTGTCAAGGTTGCCGTATCGATTGACAGTGCTTCCCAGGTAGACAAACTGATCAACCACTCCAAGTCGTTTGCCATACACATAGATGTTTGGTTCAGTGTACTGCTTACTAGGGGCAGGTTGGTACATGACGACGGTTTTCTTGAGACTGACAGTCAAACCCAGGGCAGTGCAAGCGTCAGAAAATGCATTCAAAATGTGCTGCATATCACTCTCTGTGTGCGCTACAAGATCGCAATCATCTGCATACAAGAGGTCTCTTATGATTGATGTAAATACTTTTGTCTTCGCAGCAAAGCGCCTGATGTTAAATATGCTGCCTGAGGTTCGATATCGGATGTAAACACCATGCTCGCAATTCCTGAATGCAATACAGAAAACCATTGCAAAGTATATAGCAAACAGGGTCGGTGCTGGAATATCCCCCTGTTTCACTCCATTTTTTACTGAGATAGGCTCCGACATGTTACCTCCGACATTAACCCAAGCCTTCATGTCGTCATGGAAAGACCTAACTAAAGCAAGGAACTTATCAGGGCAACCAAGTTTCTGGATAACCTTCCATAATGCCTCTCTGTTGACAGTATCGAAAGCCTTTGTCAGATCGACAAAAACCTGATACAGATCCAAGCCTTGTTCAATGTACTTCTCCTGGAGCTGTCTAGCTGAGGAGATCATATCAGTAGTGCCGCGTCCAGCACGAAAACCAGATTGACTTTCAGGAAAAACACAATCTGCAATGTGTGTCAGCAGACGGTCCAGAAGCACCCTACATAAAACTTTCCCTACGACAGAAAGCAATGATATACCTCTGTAGTTCCCACAATCATTCCTGTTACCCTTTCCCTTGTACAAGACCACCATTACTGCATCTCTCCAGTCCTCAGGTACGGATTCATTAGCCCATATCCTTCCAAACAAAGAGTGCAGATGTTGCAGGAGTCTCTCACCACCATATTGTAGGAGCTCAGCATGTATGCCATCCATACCTGGAGATCTTCCACTGTTCAGCTTCGAAATAGCCACTGCAACCTCCACAAGCGTCGGAGGTTCTGCGAGAGCTACTTTCACAGGACTTTCTGGAATGAGATTGAGGAAATCTTCACTGACGACAGACGGCTGATTCAAAAGATCATCAAAGTGCTCTCGCCACCTTCGTAGAATTCCCTGTGAGCCACGAAGAAGTTCTTTGCCATCCTTGCTGCGAAGCGGTGTCACCAGAGAAGAAGACGGTCCATAAACCTCACGCAAGAGACTGTACAACAGCTTTGTGTTATTGGAATCAGACGCAGTTTGTATCTCACCAGCCTTCTCACTCCACCACTGATCCTTCATCTGAGAAAGACTCCGCCTAACACGTTATTTTACATCCCTGAGCTCCTCATGCAACGTATTCCTCTCCTGTGGTTTTGCCGTCAAGTAGCGTGACAGAGCACGCCTCTTATCAGCCAACAAGTCTTCTATGTGTACATCATTCTCATTAAACCAGTCCTGATGTTTTATCTGCACCAATCCCAGAACACGCCTGCCTACATCATAAACCGACTTTTTAAGGGTCGGCCAATCCTCACCAAGATCTGCAGCCTGCATCTCTTCTTCCAATGTCCTCTTCGCATTTTTATCCTTAAGACGAACAGCATTCAATCTTTTGGGCAGGGTAACACCAGGAGCCCGGATTTTACGTTTGGTGATTAGTTTCACTTTTGCGCGTACCAGGCGGTGGTCCGTCCAGCACTCAGCTCCACGAAGAACACGAACACACTGCACATCCTGTCTGTCACGCATCCTGACTAGGACGTAGTCCAAAAGATGCCATTCCTTAGATGCAAGATGCATCCATGTGGTCTTGAATTTGTTCTTTTGTTGGAACATGGTGTTGGTAACGCACAGATCCAGCTCCTCACACATCTGCAGCAGGAGCATACCATTGCTGTTACACTTTCCCACCCCATGCCTTCCGATTACATTCCATGTGTTAAAATCCCTACCCACTCTAGCATTAAAGTCACCAAGCACGATGACTTTGTCTGCCTGAGGGATATTTCTTAGAACACCTTTCAAGGCATGGTAAAAGGGCAGTTTTTCTTCATCGACAGAATTCATAGTTGGAGCATACACACTCACCAGGGTAGCATATCTTCCTCTTTCCAGCGGAACTCTCATGGACATAAGACGCTCACTAATCCCTACTGGGAATTCTTCTAATTTATTGACAAGTACAGTCTTAACAGCAAATCCTACCCCAGCCTCTCTTCTGGTTCCTTCATCTCTTCCTTTCCAGAAGAATGTATATTCTCCACAAAATTCCGTAAGATGACCATCTCCAGCTAACCTCGTCTCAGATAAAGCCACGATGTCAAGATCGTAACGTCGAAGCTCCTTTGCAACAAGAGCGGTCCTTCGTTCAGGACGCTTCAAGGAATCCCTGTCAAGCAGCGTCCGTACGTTCCAGCAGCCAAGACTAAATGCCTTGTTTGGCTCTATTACAATGGCACGATGACGAGCGGGCCCAAGCTGTGATAACTTGGGGCCCCTGTCCTTACTGCCAATGATCTTTTTTGTTCCAGAACCTAAATTGCCAATTATCTCTTTTACATTGTTCTGGAACATCATTGAATTGGAAAAAAAAAAAAAAAAAAAAGTAATAATAATAGTAATAATAATAATAATAATAGTAGTACACTATTAATAATTATTAATGCACTCGTGCAATGCCTGTGCGTGACGAATATTTTTAAAGTGAAGAAAGACTGTGCACTGAGCCAATCCCACTCTCTGAGCGACAGTAGCTATAACCCGAAAAGAAGAAAAGATCAACATCATCGGTAACTACTGAGCCGCAGGTTTTATATCGGAATTAACCCAGTTTCCTGAGATGCCTTCTCCTAGAAGAATGCCCTGACAAGGGCTAGGGGTTCTTCACTCCCAGTGGTTTAACTGCGCGATCGGGCATCCAGCCCGATTATTTCTATGTCCCCGCGCAAAAAAAAAAAAAAAAAAACTCACTTAATGACACTTATACGTACGACATACACACACACACGCATACATATGCGCGCACACAGCAACACATACATACAAACAAACACACACACACACGCTACTCTACTCACTTACACGCACACACACACTACTCTACTCACTTACACGCACACACACACATATATATATATATATATATATATATATATATATATATATATATATATATATATATATATTACCGTCATTACTGATACAAGATTACAAGATTATGTCAACTGTTGACTTTCAAGAGTTTGTATAGTTGAAGCCGATCGTATTACAGTCCAGTATTATTATAATTGCTTTACAGCATAGAGTTATGGCTCTCCACGCTCTGAGCTCAAATCCCGCCGAGATCAACCTTGCCCTTCATCCCCACGAAGTCAACAAAAGAGAGTACCAGTGATGCGCTGGGCCAGTCGCTGGATCCGTGCCAAAAGCAGAAAAATTATTATTAAAGTTGTTTTCTTAAGGCCCGGTCGCTGGTGATGGTGATGGCGGCGGCGGTGGCGGTGGTGGTGGTGGTGGCAGTTGATGTTGTTGTTGTGTTGTGTGCGTGTGTGTGTCTGTTTTGTTATTTTGAGTTTTTTTTTTGTTTTTTTTTTCCTTCCCTTTTCTTTTCTTTTCTTTTCCCTTCCTTTTTTTTATGTTTTGATGCCGCTGTTGTTGTAAATGTTCATTTCAGTTCATTCTGAAGCTGTTGTTGCTGTAAACATTAGTGCCGGTGTTGTTGTTGTTGTAGATGTTGGGGTTGAAATCTGGTCGTTTGACTGAGTGATGTATATACACACATATACATACACACACACATATATATATATATACACGTTCAACAGAGAGTAGAGAGTTTGACAACAAGTCGATGACTTTAGTCTAGATAGGGTATGGTATGGTAATGACATGTGATGGTGGGGAGAGAGTGTAGACGTTATTGTGGTGGTGGGGACAGTGAGATGTATCTAGTTCATTTGACCGTTTTCTTCTCTTTGCAAAATTTGAATTTTAGCCATGTTATATTGAGATGTAAGTAAATGTAAAATGTAAAATATAAATAAGGATTGCTCTGCTAAAATATACTAAAATATTTGTGTAACTTCCACAAACTTCTGTCGTGACATTCCCGAGTCCAGTGACCAAAAGGTTGTTGTATTTTGATGTTTCAGAATACAAAAATTAATTAAAAACTTACCCCACGAAAAGACAGCGTTGTCCTATCTATAAGCTCCCTCATACATACATACATGCATACATACATACATACATACATACATACATACATACATACATACATACATACATACATACATACATACATACATACATACATGCATGCATGCATGCATGCATGCATGCATGCATACATACATACATACATACATACATACATACATACATACATACATACATACATACATACATGCATGCATGCATGCATGCATGCATGCATGCATCCATCCATCCATCCATACATACATACATACATACATACATACATACATACATACATACATATGATCAATGTTTGAATGTTGATTATGTGAATGGAATTTTCGAAAGTCGATTTGATAGAAACAGTTAGAAACATATTGTTTAGATCGATTGCGTTGTTAGTATCATAAAGATATCAGCTAGATCGATAGAGTTTACAGCAAAATCGATATAAAGCCGGCACATACAAGCTAAACATGTTGACTTGGCGTTAATAGAAGACGATTAAATACCTAAAATTGTCTAGTGAATTGACACTGCCTGTTTATTTCATGTAAAGCTCATGTAGAAATAGTTTATATAAGGAGTAATTTGATCTTTAAACAGCAATTAAGCAGCATATGTATATACTTTATTGCGTAATGTACACGTAGCTGATTGTACCCTAAGTGAATGATAATATGTGACGATATATATGTTTATATATATATCTGTGTGTGTGTGTGTGTGTGTGTGTGTGTGTGTGTGTGTGTGTGTGTGTGTGTGTGTGTGTGTGTGTGTGTGTGTGTGTGTGTGTGTGTGTGACTATATTTATATTTATTTACATTCATACATATATAAAGAGAGAGAGAGAGAGAAAGAGACAGATTGATAGAATAGATAGATAGATAGATAGATAGATAGATAGATAGATAGATAGATAGATATGTTTCTTTATTAGCCACAGGGGCACAAAAGAAGGGGACAAATACAAAGGGGGAAGTTTACATACAATAAAAACGTGTAAAATGTTATCACAAATGCAATTTAAAAAATTAGTCCATTTCCCCAATAGGGGGAGACAGTTCATATGGGTAACACATACCCCCGAAAAAATGTGCAACCCTCATCTCCAGGAGTACGAAGAGTTTGTACCCCTTTCCTCTCTTCCTCCTTTTCATCAACCTACAGGCTGATATAGAGAGAAGGCCCATTAACTCGAGCCATTCTCGCCACTTTCACCCACCTTTCATAAAATTTGCTGGGGTACAGCACCTCTCTCTCCATCCTGATTCTTCTTCCAAAGTGGTATTTGAAAAAAAGAATCAGTTGTTGACCGGAAGAAAGGTATCCACCTCAGTCCTTTTAACCTCGTCCACCATACAACCTCTTTCGCCATAGCTATCACACAAAGGAAAACCGCTTCTCCTTCGTTTTTGAAGGAGGGTGGCGGTTTGATCATGACAATGGACTTGGTGGTCAACCGGATTGGTCCCATCCGCGACAATAGTCGCTCTACATAGCCTCACAGGTCGGTAATGCCCGGGAAGTGTATGAATGCGTGCGCGACAGTTTCTTCGTCTCGCACGCATCTCCGACAGATCTTTTTCGAAGGGTCCCTGCCCGGGCGCCCGTGTCTGTAGAGCTTGTCTCGAACTGGTAGAGCTCCTCGGTAGTACTTCCAGGCCAGGGACTTTTCGAAGTTGTCCATCGGTCCCGGGCAGAAGGTCCTACCGAACAGACTGGCCAGTTCGTCTTCCTCTACGCCTAGAGTTTCTCCGAGCGCGTCGTCGCACTTGCTGCGAGCCAACCCTCTATAGAATGACGAAGTGGAGTCTCCACTGATCGCTGGGTCCGCCTGCCAGAGGGCTGTGAGCGCCTGAGCACATTCGATGTGCCAGTCGCCCATTTTCCTCGGTCTTTTCTTGACCCAGGACTGCAGCTCGGTCAGCGAGACGAGTCGTGGAAAGGCTCTCCTCGTGAACGGGGCCCACACCGGTTGTCCGGTGAGGAATATGTGGATGTGCCGCAGCCTGAACGCGTGTTTGCGCATTGTCAGCCATGGCACCCCAGCCCTCCGTTGGAAGGTTGTTGGCAGCTGATGGATCTTCTCACCAAAGGAGCCCGTTTCTACCAAAGGAATTGGCAGAGCGCGCGCTCCATTTTGGTGAGCTTTTGGCTAGACAAGGCACGACGGTCAAGCGGTAGTAGATGATTCCCTTTCGAAGGAGGTAAATCCCTCATCTGGGATGTGACATGCTGTGACACGTTCTCCACCTCCAGCTTAGCCGCCTTGGCCACAAACCCTGATACTGCGGCTCGCAATGCAGTGGCCGGGAAAACAAGCAATTACCGGAGATTGTCCGGCCGCTTCCTCTTTATATCGGTCACCGGACTGCTGACCTACTCCGTAAAATCAAGATCGATATCAGCCTGCAAGAGGAAGGGGTTCCGCGAGCCGGGGCGGAAGTTGCAGCATGTGTCGCTGGCTACTGTACGCGGAAATGGCTTTGCCATCTTGTTGGCGATGCGCAGCTGAAATACCGCTATGACCTAGGTGTAGAGTATGTCACCCTCTCTCTTCCTCCATTCTTTCTTCTTTTGTCTAGTAACCCTTGCTCTTCCCCTCCTTTTCCCCTTATTCGTGACAGTTATAGTCCTTTTCTAATGCTGCTTTCTTTTCATGTATGTTTAACCAAATAATTTTTGTTTCTATCTGAAACATGTATAAAAGATATTGTATTTAGGGCTCACCTTCAGAAGCAAACATACAAAGTGTATGCGAGTGATATATATATACATGGTGGGTGGTTGCTACAAGTTTTGACATTGCCGCAATCAGTTGTGAACTGCAAGCATTCGAGAAATTTCAATTTATATATGTGTGTATGCGTGTGTGTATGTGTGTGTGTGCGCGTGCGTGTGTGTGTAAATGTTATACAGGTAAAAAATATTCTATCATCAGAATCAAATAATAATTGAGTTCATTCCAATCACAAATATAAGTGTGAGTGTGGGGTGGTGTGCGCGCGCGTCTGTGTGCATATTCGTAAACGTATCCAGTATATATATACGTTGTCACTTGACACTTGACAAAGAAGGTCGAGTTTACTACTTCAATAGCTAAATTACACCAGAACAGAGGTTTGGTAGCTGATCTGTTCCCGGGAAAGTCTGATTCCTCGCTGATGAAGCTGCTCTTGGCCAATTAAATAATGCTTAATAGCATTACCTAATTTCTGTTCACTGCCGTTCCTTTTGACTGTCGCCAACATAGGAGTTAGCAGAAACTAATGCTTTAGTCCGGGACCAGAAAATCACATTTTCTACCCCCACGAAATCGTTTTTTCACCATTTAACGTGTTAGTGTGGACTCTAATTTCCTCCAGCTGGTATCTTAATGATACAGAATTAATTAAATTATTGAATGAGTGGGAAAACGATCGAAGATACATCGCTCCTATTCGATAGCTTCGTTTCAGTATTATTATTATTGTATATACATATATATATATATATATATATATATATATATATATATATATATATATATATATATATATATATATATATATATATATACAGTATATATATATATATATATATATTTATATATATATATATTACCTTTTTATGATGTCTACTGTTTTATTAATCATTCTTTATCTACACACCGGAATATCGAAGAATCGGAAACCAAGTTTCTTTAACTGTTCTTTTGTAACTCGTTGAGTAACCCCTCACCGTACCTCGACTCTATCTAGTGGAGTAATTAACTATTACTGCATTCAGGATAATCCTAACCATTTCTTGCATAACCTAATATATATATATACTAACACCCACTAACACTTCTTCATCAAACTACACACACACCAGTACACCACACTCCCTCCATAGAACCACACACACCCCTCTCTCCCCGCTCCACCCACATCCTCACTCCACACTCACTCATCTCACTAACACCCCTACTAATTCACACACACAAACCCTCCTCACTCCAACTTTCACACCTACCCATCCTCGCCCCTTTACCATTTCACCGACTGCTGCTATGCCCTCTGACCACCTCCCAGCACAAACAGACCACAGCACTCCCACTGCTGACCACTTCCTGTTGCGCGCGCACCCCACATCTCTCCTCTTCCGACCATCGCTTCATGGAATACCCACACGCAGAAATTGACCAACAACCAATCCACTAAACATCTTCGGAATTTACCAACTTTTCAACCATCCTCTTACGTAATCACCTATATAACTCACCCACACACACACCCCAAAAAAGATTTTTCTCCACACGCCACCTACACCCACAACACGCTTAAACCCCACACATACGTGCTTTCCACCACATATTTACACCCTCAGCCTCCTGATTCCTCTCCCCCCACCCCTCTATCCACACACGCACAGACACTCCGACCCCCCCCCCACACACACACACACACACACAGACCTCTTCCTGAACATGCAACCCCGTTCTTCCCCCAACCCTTACTTTCACATACACACACACACACACACACGCACACACACACACACACACCACCTTCAGCCCTCCCCGCTCGGACACCCCGTCTCCCTCTCCCCACTCCACCCGCCACCACCCCTACACACCCCACACCCTTCCACCACCTGTTTACCCCCCTTTTAATTTCAGTTTATTTTGATCATGCCTTTATTTTTAAATTTTCTCATTCCTTGTATTTTGATCATGCCTTATTTTTATTTTTATCTTTATTTTTTATTTTTTCATTCGCACCGTTTCCTTTCGCTATATGTCTCTCCACCACTCCCCTACACACCCTTTGAACTCTGTTCCCACACACTTCCCACCTGAGGAAGGGCTTATGCCCGAAACGTCGTCCCCCCACCAACACCCCACTCTCCAGAGCGTGAAATTAATAAACATTTGTTGTACTGCCTCTCTGTTTTGTCCCTGTTCAAATTTTTCCATTATATATATCTATATATATATATATATATATAGGAACGAGTAGGACCCCGACGGCTGAGCTCAAGCCGTTTCGACGGCTAATTCTGGACTCAGAATTAGCCGTCGAAACGGCTTGAGCTCAGCCGTCGGGGTCCTACTCGTTTCGATTACCCACTCTACTACCCTAAGTATTGAGTACTTTGGTGCGTTATGGTCCACCTGGTTCCTTACCACATTTCCTTCGTTATATATATATATATATATATATATATATATATATATATATATATATACATATTTGTGTGTGTGTGTGTGTTTATGTGTGTGAATTTCGTATATCTAAAGATATACAGTATGTTTAATAAATAAACATTTTGAAAGCCCAGCTATGAATAGAACATTGACGGCTAGCGGCGTCTAGCGGAATCTGCAGAAACAGCGGGAAATAATTGTCTATGCATTTCGAACTTAGAAATTTATCCCCGCTGCTTCTGCTGGAATTTTCTAACCGGTGTTAGCCGTCAGCCTTCTATTCTTAGCTGGGCTTTCAAACTGTCTATTTATTAAACATACCGTATATCTTTATTAAACATACCGTATATCTTTAGATATACGAAATCATATACATATATGTATAAAGTTATGTCGATGCTAAATTCTAATTATACATATACATATAGGGGGGACAATATCTGTGTACACATATATATCATTTCCTATGCACAGACTAAATACATGATGCATACATGTAAATCTATATAACCCGAAGCATATTTCTTTTGCAGTTTAACTGAATCAGACAAATAGTGACGGAGGTATGAAACTGTAATTAGAATTTTTAATACAAATTGTATATTATATAACAAATGTATTAAAAAGGAAAATGATGAATAAACTTCAGTCAAAGCCATGTAATCACTATTGAAATAACAATAACTTCACGGCGACAGCTGATCGTGTTAGGAAGTTAATTTGAATATGCAAGTTATAATGGATAAGATATTCATTTCTTTTCTTCTTTCTTATTCTATGAATATTGGTAGTATAAAGTTTATAGAATATGAATTATCGTTTAGACTTTAACTGACTCTTTCAACGCATCTTCATTACTCTTCTGCAGAGTAACGCTCACCTGTGGTTTTGAACTTCAGAGCTAATGTTGATTCCTGCCGTTAATTGTTAATCAATATATAACTGTTACCACTAGTCAATATATATGTAACTATGTGTGTGTGTGTATGTGTGTGTGTGTGTACATACATACATACTCACTAATCTTTTTCATCATTCTAATTATACGTGTGTTTTTCTGGTTGAGCAAAGCCCGGAGCTTATCCCGGCTTCATGAGCATTAATTGATTGGTTAACCGCAGAGTTAACCCTCAGCTACTTCTGGCAATCATTTTCAACTGAGTGAAGTGAGATAGAGCAGCCTGAAATAAACTACTTTGCTCAAGGACACTGCATGCCATTCTCTCTGAGAATAGAATGCATTCTTCTTACCATGTCCACAAGAGTGTCAGTTACAAAGCTTGGCTAGATGTGGTTCCGCCACAGCTAAACAGATTGTTGTCCTTTCTCATTAAACTCTGCCAAATCCAATGATGTGCAGGGGCGTTCCAGCAGGGGGCATATCAGGAGGTGCTGCCAGATTGACTTTTACACGCCCAACACCAGATCTTAGTCTGTTTATGCATAGTTTGTATCTGCTCCAGGGGGAAGTGTCTCGTTTACCTTTAGCTCCATTGTTGTTACTGATGGGAGGTTGTTAAGCTTAATCAACTTACTAATGAGAATGTTAGATATTTTACTAACTTTCTCAAACTTTTTCATTACTTTCAAAATTGAAACATTGACAGTAAATTTTATAAGAAATATGGTAACAAATGGGTTAAGACAACTACCACTCTTTTACCTCATACTATTAAAATCAAAATCATTAATTTAATCGTCACACATATACTTAAAGTTCAAGTAGATCAATAAATTTAAATTTCTATTGCGAACTTTTTTATAAATTCGTTTCCGGACATTTATATTCACGGAGTATGATTTAAACAATAAATAATATTTATGTACGTATTCTTACATTAATGCATTTTTTAAATATCACCTATTAGTGTAATTGTGTTCTTCCGTCTTCAAATGACTTTTGTATATTAAGTATTGTTTCTTTATATCTGTCATAATTTGAAATCATATCTAAAAAGAAACAATTAATTATATCTTTATTCGATGTTTTAAATATAAAATCTCAATTTTCCCTTTACCTCATTAATGTCCCTCAGATTTTTCGCCTGAATTAAACAGTTTGTGTGTTTAAGGTTCTAAGTGCATGTGCACATAGGTATAGATATGAGTACAGATGTGATATACAGATTTTAGTGCATGCATGTACGTATGCACATGTGTGTATATATATATGTGTGTGTGTGTGTGAGAGAGAGAGAGAGAGAGAGAGAGAGAGAGAGAGAGAGAGAGAGAGAGAGAGAGAGAGAGAGAGAGAGAGAGAGAGAGTTATATATCTGAGTATGCACAAGAACATACGTATATTTATTTATAACCATGTAACTTCAAAACAGCAAACATAACCTTATTGGACATTCACGTCCCTATACAAGTAGACATATATCTAGAAATAAAAAAGAAACTGATATAAAACATAATTATTTCTACTTTTGGCACAAGGCCAACAATTACCCAGTTCATTACTTTATTTTATCGACCCCGTAAGGATGAAAGGCAAAGTTAACCTCGGCGGGATTTGAACTCAGATCATAAAGGGCTGTAACTCTTTGCTGCAAAGCATGGCGTCCGACCCTCTACCGATACTGCCAATCCACCAAGTTTATAGACACAGTCACACGCAAACCATTGATAAACCTTCCCAAATGAACACAATGTACATCCGCCACAGAAGGAGCTAAGTTGGAATGAAAGCTTTCCACAACGATCTCATCTCATGTCGTAGAAAAATACGATTATTTACAAATATTTTGCCTGGTGAAAGGATAGGCTTGACTAATCTTGAAACATGTGCACAACTTACTTGAAAGCTGTCGAATAAAACGCAAGTTTGAGTTCTTTGCACACTTTTGGATACTCAAACTAATACATTATATACAGAATATTTCCTTTGTCCCTGAAAACAATTTTGTTCTATGTGAAGAAACACACCACTTCTGATACTACTACCATGACTACACACCTTTCCCTCTATACACAAGAGTTTATTTTTCTGTCTCCTTCTCAACACTTAATTTTAAATCTTTAATTTTTAGTTTTTAATTCTTATTAATTTTTTTTAATTGTAATACTCAAGATTTGATAAGATGAATTTTACTAATACATAGAAACCGATTGTACTTTATTATAAAACTCTTTTTCTAAAAGAATTGTCCCTCTCATTCTTTCAATAAAAGTCACTTTCACGAATCAAAGAAAAACAGAAAAACAGACCCTAAAATATATTTTCCGTGCTATTTCCAATTTCACCCTTTCTCTCTCTCTCTCTCTCTCTCTCTCTATATATATATATATATATATATATATATATATATATATATATATATATATATATATATATGGGTGTGTGTGTGTATAACTAAGACTGTATATGCCTCAAATAGACTGTGAACAAAACCTGAGCAAACCAATGCCAACCGTGAACCCAAGCAGACGCATACAATCATTTAATAATCAACTTTATTCCTAAAATCATACATCAGACATTAATTAAATTCTAACAGGACCTTCAAAACCTTCAACCTTTCCAGTTAAACAACAACTAGTTTGCTCTAATTACTGGAGATTGTCGAGTCCAAGCTAACTGACGAAAAGTGTGGTTGCGGACGTAACACAGCCAACCAAATATTCTCACTCCAGTAGGTCTTTAAGAAATCGTGGGAGTAATGTCAAGAGGTGTATTCTTGTTTTTTAGACCGTCGAAAAGGTATAAAACAGCGTTACGCGCGACCTACTGTGGAAGGCGCTGCAGGCGTATGGGTCGATGGTCAGCTTCTTGTTGCCCAGAGTATTTGTGTTCTGATAAATGGTGCTAAATCAAAGTCATTCAATATAAGTGTTATGCTCTACCAAGGGTACGCACTGTCACCTCTCTTGTTCATTATTTTCATGAACATAATTAACGTGCCCAGCCTGGTTAGGAGTTGTGTCACGACTGGCAGCTGTAGGATCAATCGGCTGGAATTTGCAGACGACATGGTATTACTTAACTCGTCAGAAGGTGGTCTCAGACATGCACTTGATAGGTTTGATGCCGAATGCTACATGGTTGGGATGAATATTTGATACTTTTCATAGTTAAACTAACCAGTATTTTCGTGAGTTAGTAAGATTTACTGTACCTGTAGCCCTTAGGAGCTAAAGCGCTGTTTTTTGGAGGGTTGTTTCCAAGCCTGGAATATGTTTCAACAACATGCTGTCCACAACGAGCTGTCTACAAGTTTGAACAACCAATGTTCAAAAAACGACAACTCTGCATAGAAAATTACGAAGCGAACTTCCCACTTTTAAAACATTTAATACCACATTCACAAGAACAATTAGATAAAACAAACACAACAATGACAACAACACTATCATGAGCACCCCACCATCACTACAACTACTGCGCTTTTCATTGGTAGTGGTGGCGGTTTTGTTGTAGATATATCTGTATTTGTCTTGGGTGTGTTTCTTGTGTTTTCTGGTGTGTGTTGGTGTAAGGTGAAATAAGATGTTTTTGTACTTTTCTTTTGATTTTTGGGGGGGTTACCTCAAATATTCAATTCGAAATGAGGAGGTACCGTGTCTGTGGAATCTATGTAGGGTGTGGGTGGGAGTGTGTTTGTGTTTGTGCTAGTGTCTATGTGTGTGTTTGTGTTTAGAGGAGACGGATATATAGATATAGAGGTAGAGCGATAGATAGAGAGAGGGGTAGAGTGAGCGAGAGATAGAGAGAAAGGTAGAGCGAGAGATAGAGAGAGAGGTAGAGCGAGCGAGAGATAGAGAGAAAGGTAGAGCGAGAGATAGAGAGATAGGTAGAGCAAGAGATATGTAGAGAGAGGAAGAGTTTAGATAGGTTTTCCATGAGGTTAGCTGATACGAAGAGCCTATGCTGTGCACAACTACCAGCGGTTTCCAATTCAAACGACAAATTGATGATCTGTACGGTCAACCAAGATAGAGCTCGTGGACAGGGACCCAGTTACCGGAAGGTTAACAGGTTGTTTCCGGCACGTAAATCCTACAGTAACCGGATTAGCATACTAGTTAAGCGACAGTTTACAGGGACAATCGTCAACAACAGGTGGTAGGGCGCGGTGAAGAGAGTGATTAGAGTAGAATCAATAGCTTTTAGTAATTGAAAATAAAATGTAGCAGAACGGAAGTTAGTAGCTCAACTAAAAGAGGTGATTGGAAGTTGCATTGCAACCGACGTGCTAGCTCCAATAATGACACTAGACCACTTTTGTGACAATAAAGCCCCAATTCGGTCTTTGGCGGACCGAATAGGTGCGTGCTACTTGACTACAATCAGTTGTGTGCGGTTTTCCAGCGGCACTTTACACAACTGTTTAGGTCAAGCGGGATTACGGAGATGGTGCCAGACCTGCTGCGGCTCTCGCAATATGATGCGAGATATGGAAAGCCCTAAGTGGTTGTACGAGGCGCAAATCACCCGATCTGGATAGTCTGCCTTACCAGTCCGGACGTTCTGAGTTCAAATCCTGCTGAGATTAGCTTTGCCTTTCATCCTTTCGGGGTTGATAAATTAAAGTACCAGTAACGCATCGGGGTGGATTTAATCGACTTTCTCTTTCTCATAAAATTATGCCAAATGTAGAAACTAGTTATAGTAATAATAGATATAGATAAAATAATTAAATAAATGTCATCAATTCGTGCTACAATATATCAACGTTGTCTATTATTGTCTGTGATACTTCTGTGTTCTTTGCATGGTTCTATGTTTTATACTTCCAATATTGCCATTCGTCAAGGCTGTGTAAGCATTATGCCCATAATTCTATATATATTTCCATGTTTAAAGTCATCATCATAATCATCATCATCATCATCAGTAGCAGCAGCAACAGTATCACACATCGTTAGACTGCATTGTACAGACTGCCGCAATCCTCCTGTTCCACCCATTGCATCTTTAATAATCAATTGTGATAACTTCCCCCACTCCATGGTGGTGGTGTGATTAGTCTTGGTTATCGATCGGTCATCTTTAAATCCCTTAGCTCTATTTGAACTACTACTACTACTACTACAACAACTACTACTACTACTACTACTACTACTACTACTGATGATGATGATGATGTTGTTGCTCACGAAGGCGCGAGACTTTGTGGTAAGGGTATTCAGCTCATGATCAGAAAGTCTTGAACACGATCCCAGACCGGGCGGAGTGGTTTTCTGGCGCATACCACTACTACTGCTGTTGCTGCTACTACTACTACTACTACTACTACTACTACTGCTGCTGCTGCTGATGCTGCTGCTACTACTACTACTACTACTAATAATAATAATAATAATAATAATACTGCTACTACTAATACTAATACTAATAGTGCTACTACTACTAACTACTACTACTACGACTACGACTTTTACAACCAGTACTATTACTCATACGACTACAGTAAACAGACTGCCATAGTCTTCAACTTCCAATTGTATCTTTCATAATTAGTTGTCGACCCATTATCAGGTGATTAGTTTTAGCTATCCATCAATGGTATATGAATCCCCAAGCAAAATTCGAACTGAAAACTTAAGTTGAACAGAAGATACCCATACATCACATCTCGGTTGACTCTCTGTCAATCTGCCACCATGAATTATGTCTATGACTTATAGTGAAGGCGCGTGGCTTTGTGGTTAGGATACTAAATTCACGATCGAAAGGACATGAGTTCGATTCTCGGATAGGGTACTGCATTGTGTCCGTGAGCAAGACGATTTATTTCACGTTGGTCTAGTCCACTCAACTGGCAAAAATGAATTGTACCTATACTTTCAAGAGACACCCTTCTTTTTTAAATGGTAGAATATGGTTTGAAGAAATTTAGCTGATATTTTTAGCACTTCAAGTGACCATGTAAAGGCTTCTTGATTCTCTCATCGCCTGCTATGTCGTTATCATTGTCACCGTTGATATTGTTGTTACGTAATTAAAAAACTGGCTTCTTTGTTTGTGTAAAGAAATTTTGTTACCGCATCTAGGTTTCCAATAAATAAAATTATTGATTTAAGTAAAGATAACGTCAACTATTTCTATTATATTTACTCGAAGAAAGAAAAACAAGCTACAAACAATAAAATAATGCAGTATTTCTTTAGGAAAAATAAATATAAAATCAATGAATCGATACCGAATAAATATGTTATTATAAGCAATTGTGTAGGATAAATTATTATAGACAATTAAACTGAGAAAGAATGTAAGCAAGAGAACAAAACCTTGCTATTTCTAAAGTAGAGTTCTCTGAAAATTCCTCTCTTACAGGATAAACTTGGAAGAAAATTAAGAAAGCGGTTTACAGGATAAACTCGAAAGAAAATTAAGAAAAAACAAATTCTTTTGTTTTTTGTTTGTTTTTGTTTTTGTTTTTTGTTTTTGTTTTTGTTTTTGTTTTCTTTTTTGGTTGTTTTTTTGTATGAGTGGATGAATGGCAAAGAAGTATCTTTTTATGACCAAATGAAATACTTAAATCTTTTAGTAGTAGACTTATAGTAATTCAAATAAAGACCTAGCTATAAGATGATAGTATTTATTCTTTGTCTTGTCAGAGATATCAATCAAATAAGAAACTGAAAATAGCTTTTTTTTCTTTTTTTCAGTATTAAGCAGTGGTTCACCGATAGAGTGTATGATTTGGGGTCTCTATTATACTGATTAGTAATTGAAATTCTGTAGCAATATAATTCTGGTGAATAGCTGTTTTGTTGTTGCTTGTTTTCTCAATGGTGTGGTTTGAAGGAAGGCTCCTGTGTCTATCACCTACACAGAACCTCTGTAGACCGGTGGGAAGTACACGGGTAAGGGACCATTGAGTAGCTGAAAATTGCCATAAACAAATGGGCGACGAAAGAAGTCTGGGGAGTGGGTGACATTATGGAGAAGAAAGACTGGGTGCAGTGGTTAGAGTGGTGTCAACGACACGGATAATATTCCGTTGAACAACTGCAAGTTAACAACTGCAGGATAAACATGGGCTGAGAATGAACTCTGAAGGTGGCATTTGGGGTATGAAGGACTGGCTGTAGTGGTTAGTGTGGGGAGATGAAGGGCTAGACAGAAATATATGGGAGACGAGAAAGAGAGAAGTGTGTCGTGAGTAGTAGTAGTAGTAGTAGTAGTAGTAGTAGTAGTAGTAGTAGTAGTAGTAGTAGTAGTAGAAGAACAGTTAGCTCCAAAATGCAGATGCACTCTAATGCCGGAACGAACAGAGAACACGACTGTGGGCCAGAGATAAATAAACAGACTGCCATCTGTGACTTCCATGTTTCTTCAAACAAGGGAGACAAATAGGACTGCGATGAAAAATAAAAAACATATTTTTAGTTGTGTTTGCTTTTTGAGAGCAGATTAGGATGTAAACTCACGTTATGTTTCAACTGTACGGTAAGCATAGGCTGGGAACGAGCTCTCCTGAATGTGACATTCTCGGGACGATGGATTGTATATAGATGTTAGGGTGTGGTGGTGGCAGTTGTCAGAAAAATATGAGTGACGAGAGGAGAGATAAATACATGAAATCTAGTTCAGCTAGTCATGGGTTACATATAAATATCTTGATTGGAGCCAGGAATGGAGGGGCAGTGACTATAGTCCTTGCAGGACCTCTAAGACTGCTTGGAAGAGAGAAAAAACTGTACTGAAACCTGGGACCTTGTCAAGATGCTTGTGACGCATGCTTTCTTGAAGCTGGGCCTTTTTTATGATGACTCCACTAAAAACATCCATGGGCAAAGCAATATGTTAAACAAGGTGGTGGATTAAATTAACCACCCAATTGCAAGGCGGTATACTAAAATAGGCTCTAGGTTAAGTCTACAACCTAACGGCAACTTGGCATGTTAAAACGAGCGATGGATTAAGTCTATCAACGAAGTAAGCGACAGCAGGATTTAAATTCAAAACGTACATAATCGGAACAGATACTGTCTAATACTCTAATAATTCCACCAATTCACCGCCACTGGACTGGTACTGTATTTTATCGTCCCTAATATGATGAAAAGCAAAGTGGAACTCTATGAGATTTGAACTAAAGCACAAAAAAGTCAAACGACTAGGCCGAAAGGTCGCCATAACCAGCCCTGATTGAATAGAACTCTGGTGAAAAGCTTTCCAGATGTGATCATTCCGTCTTTTCTTTTTTTTCATATATTATCAATGACTACATAGTCTAATCTATCTTTCTCTATCAAAGAGGTTAGGATACAATCCCGCTAATCTATAGCCATAAATTGGTACTTTATTTCATCGACCCGGAAATGGTAAACGGCAAAGTTGACCTCGATAGGATTTGAAATCAGAGCGTAACGGGCCAGAACTAATACCGCAAGCTATTTCATCCTACGCTCTAACATTTCCGGTTATTCCCCACCGACATTTTGATCTGATATCACTTACGCCACTTTGTTATCCATATTTAATTTAACAATTTTTTGATATTGTAAAGATTTACTATTTATAAATTTATCCTCAGGTAAATTTTACGTTTTCTTTTTCTTTGATTCAGGACATCTCAATGTTGTTTTGCTTTCTTAAATGAGCTATTAAATCATTTAAAGTAATTTTAAAACATTTATTTGAATCTAATGTACATAATCTGCTTTAAAACATCTTGCATGGAGTAATTATTTTATTAAAATAGTGTTCTGTGTCTCATTTGGTGTAATAAATATATATGTGATGTGTATCTGCATGTGTATGAATATATATTTGTGTATGTGTGTGTATGTATATATATATATGTGCGTGTGTATATGTGTGTGTGTATATATGTGTGCGTGGATAGGCATATATCTATATGTGTGTGTTTGTATATATGTATGTGTATGTGTATCTTTATATATATACATATATACACGCTGTTTCCTGGAAGAAGCGTTATTTAGTATCTTTATTAGATCGTAAAATTTACATCTTTTAATATTTGTTTACTATGCGCGCGCATAAAAATACATACATACATAACTAAATACATACATACATATACGCATACGCACACAAATATATAAATATATATGTGTGTGTGTGTGTGTGTGCACGCGTGTATGTGTGTATGTGTTTGTATGTATGTGTGAATGTATATATTAAGAAATGCGTTAACAGCAGAAGAGTATGATAAAGTTATATCTGTATAAATACAGTGTGTACCTGAGATTGCACCAACGTGCATAAATATATGCACTTACCTTGTAAACAAGAAAATACAAATTTCCCTGGGAATTGGAAAATGATAAACACCTTTAATCGATTTTCGGATCTATTTGGACCATCACAGGAAAGCGTATGTACCATCCAATAACCAACAAGAAAGCATATATTTGATGGGTATACATACTTTATAGTTCCAAATGGGCTGTAAAAGACGTATAAGAAAATATAACAAAAATCGAATTTTAAAAAAAGTTAAAACTCGAACATATATGTGTTTTTAACGACATATGCCTACAGAAAGGCAGTTCTCCAACGAGCTTTTCACTTTTTGAGGTCGATAGAGTCCAGTATGGAGTTAATTCTTAATCTTTTTCTCTTTATCACTTTTTCAGTATTTTTTTGTTAAACTTAAATGTTTTAAACTATAGCAAGTTTTTATGTATTTATTATTGTACATAATTATATTTGCATATATTTTATTTTATTTTAATGCAGTTTTATCTCAAACGTTGAATTTGCTTCCGGCGTCTATGATGTACAAAGATTTTGAGACTGTGTTTATTATTATTTTTAATCTTGTGACTTATCTCCATTTTCTTACTTTCTATATCTCCTCGTAATTTTAAACAGTATGCAACGCATAAAACAAAGGCGATTCTAACAGAAATATGTTTTAATTAACAACATCTTTTGGTAGACATTTATTGTTTTGTGGTTAATGCTCTGATGAAAGGATGTCTGTTTGTCCCAACTCGAGTTGACGTCGAGCAAGATAGATCTTTGCATATAGAGTGTCTGGGCCGAGACATTTGACCACTGCTTTCAAAAAGATGAACAATTACATTGAATCTTTCTACAATTGTATTTTGTATTTATCCTTGTTCCTGTATGCTGTCTCGTTGTGTGTATTTGGAGATTTTCCTCTTGTTGTTACAACTGATGCAGTTAGAAACGGCCACTCTGTTGTTATTGTTGCTGTTCTCACTGTTTTATGTGACTCTGTTTTACACGTATTTAATATCTATTGAGGCGTCATAGTTATTCAACCAGTTTATTGATTTAGTATTCAAAACACTTCACATATACCCAGCTCCATTGAATTTTCTTCTGACCTCTCCTCAATATATACGTATAGATGTAAGCTTCGGGTGAGGTTTATTAATAGTCGTAGAAAATAACAATGTCACTGAAATTTGAGGCACCTTGAACTGATTGGCACCTATTTAGGGTTAAGGGTTATGGATGGAATAACAATATCTTCTCCCTTGACAGAAACATAATTGTTTCTACTTTATGCACAAGGCCAGCAATTATCCCAGTGCATTACTGGTACTTTATTTTATCGACCCCGTAAGGATGAAAGGCAAAGTCAACAGAAACATAATGGTGGCTTCAATCACATACGACATAAGGGCTTTGACTTCTAAGTCTTATACCGTTACAAACTATGATGAATACAATTCCCTTAGCAACGTGGGTAGAAAGCCAGTGGGCTGAAGACAGTCTAAAACCTGTGTTGGATAGTTCATGGCAGCATTAAAGTCACGGGACACCGTCAAATAACTTGTACCATCGATATAAGAATGATAGCTACTTCTAAATAATTGTTTCTACTATTGGCACAAGGCCAGCAATTACCCAGTACATTACTGGTACTTTATTTTATCGATGCCGTAAGAATGAAAGGCAAAGTTAACCTCGGCGGGATTTGAACTCAGAATGGCAAGGGTCGTAACTCTATGCGTCAAAGCATGG
>OZ024741.1:178899916-178914916 GCA_964016885.1 Eledone cirrhosa
CTGTGGAGTTTAACTTGCACACTCACAGGATCATCAGTATTGTCTGCTGATCATGTGAGTGCGCCGGTGAAACTCCACCGTATTACGACTCACTACGTAGCCCATAATAAATGAATACATAAGCTCTACTTCGGTTTTGAGTACTCTTTTCAATCGTAAGTTTTTTAGTTCGATTCTTGGACTGGGCTGTACATTGTGTCATTTAGCAATCACTTTATTTTCCGTTACTCCTGTTCACTCGGCTGGAAAAAATGTTATAGATAGATAGATAGATAGATAGATAGATAGATAGATAGATAGATAGATAGATAGATAGATTTCTTTATTTACCATAAAGGCATAAAAAGAAGGGACAAATACAAAGGGGGAGTTTACATATAATCGAGTAAAAAGGGTGTAACATGAAAATAATCGAAAATAACCTCAAAAGGGAGGGGACGTGATGGGGGTTGCACACACCCCCGAAAAAGTGTGCAATCCTTTGCCCGGGGAGCACATGGAGAAGGTGCTCCCCTCTCCTTTACTTCTTTACCTACAGGATGGTATACAGAGAAGGCCCATTTACACGAGCCATTCTCGCCACTATCACCCACCTTTCATAAAACTGCCTGTGGCCAAGCACCTCTCTCTCCATTCTTATCCTTCTTCCGAAGTGATATCGGAAGAAGTAGACCAGACTATGGCCAGAGAGGAAGTTGCCTGACCTCAGACCTTTCAATCGTGTCCACCAAACAACCTCTTTCAACATGGCTATTACGCACAGAAAAACCGCCTTTGCTTCCTTTGTGAAGAGGGGAGGGGGTTTGATTGTCATCACGGACTCGGCGGTCAATTTAATCGGCGCCACCCGCGACAGCAGTTGTTCGGCGTAGCCCCACAGATCAGCCACGCCCGGACATTGCACCAATGCGTGCACTACGGTTTCTTCGTGACGCACGCATCTAGGGCAAATCTTTTTTGAGGGATCCCTGCCCGGGCGCCCGTGTCTGTAGAGCCTCTCTCGAACGGGTAGAGCCCCTCGGTAGCACTGCCAGGCCAGTGACTTCTGGAAGTTGTCCATTGGTCCTGGGCCGAAAGTCCTACCGAACAGGCTGGCCAGTTCGTCTTCTTCCATGTCCAGCGACTCTCCAAGGGTGTCATCGCCCCTGCTAGCCACCAGCCCTCTATAGAATGATGAGGTGGATTCTCCACCGATGGCCCGGCCTGCTTGCCAGAGAGCCCTGAGCGCCTGAGCACACTCAGTGTGCCAGTCTCCCAGTTTTCCGGATCTTTGCTTGACCCAGGACTGTAGCTCGGTGAGTGAGACGAGTCTCGGAAAGGCTCGTTTCACGAACGGAGCCCACACCGGTTGACCAGTGAGGAATACCTGTAGGTGCCGTAGCCTTAATGCGTGCCTACGCATCATCAACCACGGCATCCCCAGCCCTCCTTTCGAAGGTTGTTGGCAGCAGATGGATCTTCTCACCATAGGAGGACGCTTCTTCCAAAGAAATTGGAAGAGCATGCGTTCCATGGTGGTGAGTGTTTCCTTAGGGCAAGGCACGACAGTCAGGCGGTAGTAAGTGACGGACGCTATGTAAATGTTCGCCACCTCCGCCCGGCCTTTTAGGGACAGCTTACACTTGGCCCATTTCTGGGTTAGTGCAAACACCTTGTTCGTAACCTCGTTCCAGTTCTTTTCCACCTGGAGGTCCGGTCCAAACCAGACCCCAAGCAACTTTACCGGGCCCTCCGTCCAGTGTCCGACGACACCGTCAGGAGGCATCGGTTTGCCTCTCCACGTTCCGAGTTGCAGCCCGATGGATTTTTCCCGGTTCAGTTTCGCTCCTGACAACCTTTCGTACTCCTCCAGTAAGGTACCGATCGCCTCGATCTCCGAGTCGGTTGATACCATTACTGTTACGTCATCGGCGTAGGCCGACACCGCTTTGCTCAATCCTGGTTCCATGGGATACCCTGCAACAACTCCAACTTCCTCAGTAAAGGCTCGAGAGTCAATACGTACAGAAGGGAGGAGAGAGGGCACCCCTGTCGAATGGATCGTGTGATTTCGAACGGCTTCGAAAGGTAGCCGTTCACCTTGATCCTAGAACAGATGTGGTTGCTATGTAGGGCAGTGATCCAGCCTCTGAAAACAGGACCAAACCCAGCCGCCGCTAGCACCGCATCCAGGTAACCATGGTCGACCCTATCGAAGGCCTTAGACTGATCCAAGTTGATCAGGGCCCCACCGAAGCCGGGTTTGTTGCCAACCCTCTCTATGATGTATCGCATGAGGTGGAGGTTATCGTGAATGGACCTGGATGGGATAGCACATGTCTGCGCATCTCCCACCAGGCCACCCACGACCAGCGCCAACCTCTTTGCTAACACCTTGGCCAAAATCTTTAACTCTGTGTTTAGCAGGGTTATGGGCCGAAAATTATTTATACTATCCCCCTTGTTCTCGTCCTTCCTCACCAGCGTGACTACGCCCTTGGCTACAGAACAAGGAATTCTCCCGTTCTGCTGCCAATTGCAGTAGACCGCTTCGAGGAGTTCGGAGAAGAGGACCGGCATTGCTAAATAAAGTTCGTAAGGTATACCATCGAGACCTGGCGATTTGCGTCTGCTGCATTGGCTCAGCGCATCTCCGATCTCATCAGCCGAGATTGGTCCCTCGCAGGACTCTGCCTCTTTGTTCGAGAGACGCTGCAGGCCGTCGAGGTATGGACCGAAATCCACGCCCCGGCCCGGACCCTCGCCTCCCCCGAACAATCGGGCAAAGTGCTTTTGAAAGGCCTCGCACATCTGCTTAGGCTCCCGGATCACTCGTCCATCTTCGTCTTGCAACGACCGGATGGTGGATCGATTTCCACTTTTAGCTTCTGTCACGCGGGCCCATCCAACGGCTTTGGCCCCCTCATTACCTAGAGCACGTATTTTACTTCGAATGACGCAGCCTTCATGCTTTGCATCGAAAAACTGGTTCAAGGCCGTCCTCGATGCCAGCACTCTGGCCACATCTTCGCTCTTGATTGCCTCTTCTAATTTACCTGTTAATTCTTTCTCGTTTCTATTCCTATTGGCAGCTAACATCTTGCTATAACTTATTGATTCTGTTCTAATCTCTCTTTTGAGAGATGCCCACCATCGGTTGTTGACGATTGCACCCGTCAACCTCTCCTTAACTAATCTGCTAATCCGGTTTCCGTAAGTCTCTTTTGCCGGTAAAGACAAATTAAGTTTCCAGTAACCGGGACCCTGTCTATGTGTTTTCTCGAGATTGACCACGCAGGTCACTAATTTGTGATCCGTGTAGCCAACCGTGCGCATTTCTGGACAGCTTAATATGTCCCTATCCTTACTTCTAACTAAGAATCTATCTAAGTACGATCTAGATTGACCACTGTGGTTTCTCCAAATCCAGGTAGGCACAGTTGGAAAATCTAGTCGATATCTATCGACCAAGTTAAAACGGTCGAGTAACCCCTTGAGGCTGTTACACCCCCCTCTATTAGGACATGCTCCTGCATAGTCCCAACGTGCATCCAGGATGTCATTCCAATCCCCCGCTAGAAGCAGGGAACGCGACGTTCCCAGAAAAGTCTCCAAACGCTGGAAGAAGTCGGGCCGTTCAGCTCCGAAAGGGGAGTAGACGGCGACCAGTCTCAAGGCCGCACTTTCACTACTGCCAACGTCTAGCACCAACAAACGACCCTCCGGGTCCGAGTGCACAACCTGTACGACAAGACCCAGGTGTTTTTGCAGCAGCACGACAACCCCACCCCACCTCCAGGTTGACAGAGAGATGCATGCACCTCAAAGTCATCGAAGGTGGGGGCCAGCTGCCGCATGACGCTGATTCGAGTCTCACAGATAACCATTACATTTATACTACATGACCTGAGGTCATTTAGAAGCTTTGCTTGCTTCCAAGTTGAGCCCAGGCCACGTGCATTCAAACATCCTACTCTTAACACATCCATGTGGGTGGCAGAGCCAAAGGAGAGTGTAGAGACCTACCTTTCCGCTTCCCGGGGTTCGGGTTGCACGACTTCCATGGGGTCGGGGGTGTTGGGTGAAGGGGTGTCTTGTGGTGGTGTGGGGTCGTCAGTGTGTGGTGGGGTTGGGGTGTTTGGAGTTGTGTTGGGGAGGGGAAGGGGAGGGGGAAAGCTTTTTAGTAGGACGCGGTTTATGGGTTTGACAGAGGGTGGTCCTACGTCCTCCTTAAAATCCTTTTTTAGTTTTTGGTAGAGGTTCATTGGGATTTTTATTAGTTTTAAATGTGGGTGGTTTTCTGACGAAACAAAGTTTACACCTTCGGTTTGTACCGAAGGATTATTGTATATGAGTTCATTTAATTTATTATTGTTTCTGTTGATGTAAGTATAGTGTAATGTCTTTTTTTCCGATGGTGTGAGTGTTTCGAAGAGGGGAGGGGCAGGTTTGGTTTTGTTTGTTGCTGGAGGGGTGTTTTCTGTTTTGTTAGATTGTGTTGAGATTTGGGTGGGGGTTGTTTGTCCTTGTGTGTTTTGCACATGTTTTCTTTTTTTCCTTTTAATCTGTCTGAAGGACTCCGTTTCTTCCTCCGAATTCGTTGGGTTATCTTCAGTGTTGGAGGGAAGAGGTATGTTTGCTGGTAATGTTTCCGTGTTGGTTTTCTTTGTGGGGGAGATGGATGTCACTATGTTAGACTGTGTTGTGTGTTGTGTCTGCGGTGGTTGTGTTGTTTTATTGAGTGAGAGGTTGGGTGGGCCTGTATTTTGTTTTGGGGTAATGTGTTGTGACTGTTTGTGTTGTGGTGGTGGTGTAGTTTTACTGAGGGACGGGTTGGGTGGGACTGAGTTTTGTTGTTTGTTTATCTGTTGTGGTAGTGGTGGTGGAGCTGGTGTTGGTAGCAGGGTTTTCTTTTTGTTGAGTTGGGGACAAGCGGCCTTCAGGTGCCCTCTGCCTGCACAGATATGGCAGGACGGCCTTCTCCCCTCCACGCTAATGTTTATATACCCGTGGTCCTCTAATAGGATTCTGTCGGGTATTTGGGCGATGCGTTCAGGCTTCATTTGTACTACCAGCTCTATACCTGTTCCACTGAACGCATTGCCTGTGGTTTTCCCAATGGAAATCACGTTGTCATTCACTGGATCGATGAAGCCAGCTATGAGCCAGCAGTAGTCCACATCTGGCATCATTGCATCCAGCCATATGCGTTGAGTTTTTTTTCCCATATAAGAAGGATAAAAGGTGAAATTTTTCGAACGAATCGGTGACAAAGCACATTTTTTTGCCGCCGATTCGTTCTTCATGATAATTGCTAGGCTTCCATACAGTCTGTCTTTTCTTATGAAAGTTGTTTCATTCAGTACTTCTGTGAGTACTGTTTTAATATCTGCTTGAGAAGGCTGTTCAGGTTTTTTTGTACTGTTGTTGATGGTCCGAAACTTGACCGTTCGGCTTTCAATGTCTTTCGTGAATTCTTGAGGCATTTTTACCAATAAAATACCATTCTCACCTTCACTTATGTATTGTTTTGCGTCCGTGATCCTTCGTACCACATCTGAAATGTTTTCCGCTATATAAGTCAAAGATTTCTTTGTTTTCTGTGCAAATGAAATCTTGTCGTCTGCTTTGTTTTCTGATATGATGTTATTTTCAACTGTTATTTTTTTGTTTGTTGTGTCTTTGTTTGTGTTATTAGTATTGTCATGCAATTTTTCAAATTTTTTTTTTTCGTTGTTGGAATCCAAGTCCAGATTTATGTTTTCGTCATTTAATTTTTTCTCCGCAGATTCGTCCGTTTTTATTTTCATTTTTCCTTCCTTCTCTATGACGTTAGTTGGGAAGGAAGGGAGGACTAAAGCGTGCGAGCTTACAACTCTTACCGCTGTTCCCCCACCACTATTTTCGTTCGCTGCGTATAACATTTCTGTTAGACGATTGAAATTTTTTACACAAAATTTTTTAAAACAGGTTTTTCACCTCTAGGAGGGGTAAAGATGAGCTGACCCACCGCCTGACAGTTCAGACGGAGGGTCAAGCTACACAATTGTATCAAAATTAAGTTTGAACTCACAAAATTTCCTCAATAAATTTGAACAAAACTTCTGTGCGAAGTGAATGACATCCACACTGTAGAACAGACGACAGCTAGATCTATAGATAGATAGATAGATAGATAGATAGATAGATAGATAGATAGATAGATAGATAGATAGATAGATAGATAGATAGATTTCTTTATTTACCATAAAGGCATAAAAAGAAGGGACAAATACAAAGGGGGAGTTTACATATAATCGAGTAAAAAGGGTGTAACATGAAAATAATCGAAAATAACCTCAAAAGGGAGGGGACGTGATGGGGGTTGCACACACCCCCGAAAAAGTGTGCAATCCTTTGCCCGGGGAGCACATGGAGAAGGTGCTCCCCTCTCCTTTACTTCTTTACCTACAGGATGGTATACAGAGAAGGCCCATTTACACGAGCCATTCTCGCCACTATCACCCACCTTTCATAAAACTGCCTGTGGCCAAGCACCTCTCTCTCCATTCTTATCCTTCTTCCGAAGTGATATCGGAAGAAGTAGACCAGACTATGGCCAGAGAGGAAGTTGCCTGACCTCAGACCTTTCAATCGTGTCCACCAAACAACCTCTTTCAACATGGCTATTACGCACAGAAAAACCGCCTTTGCTTCCTTTGTGAAGAGGGGAGGCGGTTTGATTGTCATCACGGACTCGGCGGTCAATTTAATCGGCGCCACCCGCGACAGCAGTTGTTCGGCGTAGCCCCACAGATCAGCCACGCCCGGACATTGCACCAATGCGTGCGCCACGGTTTCTTCGTGACGCACGCATCTAGGGCAAATCTTTTTTGAGGGATCCCTGCCCGGGCGCCCGTGTCTGTAGAGCCTCTCTCGAACGGGTAGAGCCCCTCGGTAGCACTGCCAGGCCAGTGACTTCTGGAAGTTGTCCATAGGTCCTGGGCCGAAAGTCCTACCGAACAGGCTGGCCAGTTCGTCTTCTTCCATGTCCAGCGACTCTCCAAGGGTGTCATCGCCCCTGCTAGCCACCAGCCCTCTATAGAATGATGAGGTGGATTCTCCACCGATGGCCCGGCCCGCTTGCCAGAGAGCCCTGAGCGCCTGAGCACACTCAGTGTGCCAGTCTCCCAGTTTTCCGGATCTTTGCTTGACCCAGGACTGTAGCTCGGTGAGTGAGACGAGTCTCGGAAAGGCTCGTTTCACGAACGGAGCCCACACCGGTTGACCAGTGAGGAATACCTGTAGGTGCCGTAGCCTTAATGCGTGCCTACGCATCATCAACCACGGCATCCCCAGCCCTCCTTTCGAAGGTTGTTGGCAGCAGATGGATCTTCTCACCATAGGAGGACGCTTCTTCCAAAGAAATTGGAAGAGCATGCGTTCCATGGTGGTGAGTGTTTCCTTAGGGCAAGGCACGACAGTCAGGCGGTAGTAAGTGACGGACGCTATGTAAATGTTCGCCACCTCCGCCCGGCCTTTTAGGGACAGCTTACACTTGGCCCATTTCTGGGTTAGTGCAAACACCTTGTTCGTAACCTCGTTCCAGTTCTTTTCCACCTGGAGGTCCGGTCCAAACCAGACCCCAAGCAACTTTACCGGGCCCTCCGTCCAGTGTCCGACGACACCATCGGGAGGCATCGGTCTGCCTCTCCACGTTCCGAGTTGCAGCCCGATGGATTTTTCCCGGTTCAGTTTCGCTCCTGACAACCTTTCGTACTCCTCCAGTAAGGTACCGATCGCCTCGATCTCCGAGTCGGTTGATACCATTACTGTTACGTCATCGGCGTAGGCCGACACCGCTTTGCTCAATCCTGGTTCCAGGGGGATACCCTGCAACAACTCCAACTTCCTCAGTAAAGGCTCGAGAGTCAATACGTACAGAAGGGAGGAGAGAGGGCACCCCTGTCGAATGGATCGTGTGATTTCGAACGGCTTCGAAAGGTAGCCGTTCACCTTGATCCTAGAACAGATGTGGTTGCTATGTAGGGCAGTGATCCAGCCTCTGAAAACAGGACCGAACCCAGCCGCCGCTAGCACCGCATCCAGGTAACCATGGTCGACCCTATCGAAGGCCTTAGACTGATCCAAGTTGATCAGGGCCCCACCGAAGCCGGGTTTGTTGCCAACCCTCTCTATGATGTATCGCATGAGGTGGAGGTTATCGTGAATGGACCTGGATGGGATAGCACATGTCTGCGCATCTCCCACCAGGCCACCCACGACAAGCGCCAACCTCTTTGCTAACACCTTGGCCAAAATCTTTAACTCTGTGTTTAGCAGGGTTATGGGCCGAAAATTATTTATACTATCCCCCTTGTTCTCGTCCTTCCTCACCAGCGTGACTACGCCCTTGGCTACAGAACAAGGAATTCTCCCGTTCTGCTGCCAATTGCAGTAGACCGCTTCGAGGAGTTCGGAGAAGAAGACCGGCATTGCTAAATAAAGTTCGTAAGGTATACCATCGAGACCTGGAGATTTGCGTCTGCTGCATTGGCTCAGCGCATCTCCGATCTCATCAGCCGAGATTGGTCCCTCGCAGGACTCCGCCTCTTTGTTCGAGAGACGCGGCAGGCCGTCGAGGTATGGACCGAAATCCACGCCCCGGCCCGGACCCTCGCCTCCCCCGAACAATCGGGCAAAGTGCTTTTGAAAGGCCTCGCACATCTGCTTAGGCTCCCGGATCACTCGTCCATCTTCGTCTTGCAACGACCGGATGGTGGATCGATTTCCAGTTTTAGCTTCTGTCACGCGGGCCCATCCAACGGCTTTGGCCCCCTCATTACCTAGAGCACGTATTTTACTTCGAATGACGCAGCCTTCATGCTTTGCATCGAAAAACTGGTTCAAGGCCGTCCTCGATGCCAGCACTCTGGCCACATCTTCGCTCTTGATTGCCTCTTCTAATTTACCTGTTAATTCTTTCTCGTTTCTATTCCTATTGGCAGCTAACATCTTGCTATAACTTATTGATTCTGTTCTAATCTCTCTTTTGAGAGATGCCCACCATCGGTTGTTGACGATTGCACCCGTCAACCTCTCCTTAACTAATCTGCTAATCCGGTTTCTGTAAGTCTCTTTTGCCGGTAAAGACAAATTAAGTTTCCAGTAACCGGGACCCTGTCTATGTGTTTTCTCGAGATTGACCACGCAGGTCACTAATTTGTGATCCGTGTAGCCAACCGTGCGCATTTCTGGACAGCTTAATATGTCCCTATCCTTACTTCTAACTAAGAATCTATCTAAGTACGATCTAGATTGACCACTGTGGTTTCTCCAAGTCCAGGTAGGCACAGTTGGAAAATCTAGTCGATATCTATCGACCAAGTTAAAACGGTCGAGTAACCCCTTGAGGCTGTTACACCCCCCTCTATTAGGACATGCTCCTGCATGGTCCCAACGTGCATCTAGGATGTCATTCCAATCCCCCGCTAGAAGCAGGGAACGCGACGTTCCCAGAAAAGTCTCCAAACGCTGGAAGAAGTCGGGCCGTTCAGCTCCGAAAGGGGAGTAGACGGCGACCAGTCTCAAGGCCGCACTTTCACTACTGCCAACGTCTAGCACCAACAAACGACCCTCCGGGTCCGAGTGCACAACCTGTACGGCAAGACCCAGGTGTTTTTGCAGCAGCACGACAACCCCACCCCCACCTCCAGGTTGACAGAGAGATGCATGCACCTCAAAGTCATCGAAGGTGGGGGCCAGCTGCCGCATGACGCTGATTCGAGTCTCACAGATAACCATTACATTTATACTACATGACCTGAGGTCATTTAGAAGCTTTGCTTGCTTCCAAGTTGAGCCCAGGCCACGTGCATTCAAACATCCTACTCTTAACACATCCATGTGGGCGGCAGAGCCAAAGGAGAGTGTAGAGACCTACCTTTCCGCTTCCCGGGGTTCGGGTTGCACGACTTCCATGGGGTCAGGGGTGTTGGGTGAAGGGGTGTCTTGTGGTGGTGTGGGGTCGTCGGTGTGTGGTGGGGGTGGGGTGTTTGGAGTTGTGTTGGGGAGGGGAAGGGGAGGGGGAAAGCTTTTTAGTAGGACGCGGTTTATGGGTTTGACAGAGGGTGGTCCTACGTCCTCCTTAAAATCCTTTTTTAGTTTTTGGTAGAGGTTCATTGGGATTTTTATTAGTTTTAAATGTGGGTGGTTTTCTGATGAAACAAAGTTTACACCTTCGGTTTGTACCGAAGGATTATTGTATATGAGTTCATTTAATTTATTATTGTTTCTGTTGATGTAAGTATAGTGTAATGTCTTTTTTTCCGATGGTGTGAGTGTTTCGAAGAGGGGAGGGGCAGGTTTGGTTTTGTTTGTTGCTGGAGGGGTGTTTTCTGTTTTGTTAGATTGTGTTGCGATTTGGGTGGGGGTTGTTTGTCCTTGTGTGTTTTGCACATGTTTTCTTTTTTTCCTTTTAATCTGTCTGAAGGACTCCGTTTCTTCCTCCGAATTCGTTGGGTTATCTTCAGTGTTGGAGGGAAGAGGTATGTTTGCTGGTAATGTTTCCGTGTTGGTTTTCTTTGTGGGGGAGATGGATGTCACTATGTTAGACTGTGTTGTGTGTTGTGTCTGCGGTGGTTGTGTTGTTTTATTGAGTGAGAGGTTGGGTGGGCCTGTATTTTGTTTTGGGGTAATGTGTTGTGACTGTTTGTGTTGTGGTGGTGTTGTGGTGTTACTGAGGGACGGGTTGGGTGGGACTGAGTTTTGTTGTTTGTTTATCTGTTGTGGTGGTGGTGGTGGAGCTGGTGTTGGTAGCAGGGTTTTCTTTTTGTTGAGTTGGGGACAAGCGGCCTTCAGGTGCCCTCTGCCTGCACAGATATGGCAGGACGGTCTTCTCCCCTCCACGCTAATGTTTATATACCCGTGGTCCTCTAATAGGATTCTGTCGGGTATTTGGGCGATGCGTTCAGGCTTCATTTGTACTACCAGCTCTATACCTGTTCCACTGAACGCATTGCCTGTGGTTTTCCCAATGGAAATCACGTTGTCATTCACTGGATCGATGAAGCCAGCTATGAGCCAGCAGTAGTCCACATCTGGCATCATTGCATCCAGCCATATGCGTTGAGTTTTTTTCCCCATATAAGATGGATAAAAGGTGAAATTTTTCGAACGAACCGGTGACAAAGCACATTTTTTTGCCGCCGATTCGTTCTTCATGATAATTGCTAGGCTTCCATACAGTCTGTCTTTTCTTATGAAAGTTGTTTCATTCAGTACTTCTGCGAGTACTGTTTTGATATCTGCTTGAGAAGGCTGTTCAGGTTTTTTTGTACTGTTGTTGATGGTCCGAAACTTGACCGTTCGGCTTTCAATGTCTTTCGTGAATTCTTGAGGCATTTTTACCAATAAAATACCATTCTCACCTTCACTTATGTATTGTTTTGCGTCCGTGATCCTTCGTACCACATCTGAAATGTTTTCCGCTATATAAGTCAAAGATTTCTTTGTTTTCTGTGCAAATGAAATCTTGTCGTCTGCTTTGTTTTCTGATATGATGTTATTTTCAACTGTTATTTTTTTGTTTGTTGTGTCTTTGTTTGTGTTATTAGTATTGTCATGCAATTTTTCAAATTTTTTTTTTTCGTTGTTGGAATCCAAGTCCAGATTTATGTTTTCGTCATTTAATTTTTTCTCCGCAGATTCGTCCGTTTTTATTTTCATTTTTCCTTCCTTCTCTATGACGTTAGTTGGGAAGGAAGGGAGGACTAAAGCGTGCGAGCTTACAACTCTTACCGCTGTTCCCCCACCACTATTTTCGTTCGCTGCGTTTAACATTTCTGTTAGACGATTGAAATTTTTTACACAAAATTTTTTAAAACAGGTTTTTCACCTCTAGGAGGGGTAAAGATGAGCTGACCCACCGCCTGACAGTTCAGACGGAGGGTCAAGCTACACAATTGTATCAAAATTAAGTTTGAACTCACAAAATTTCCTCAATAAATTTGAACAAAACTTCTGTGCGAAGTGAATGACATCCACACTGTAGAACAGACGACAGCTAGATCTATAGATAGATAGATAGATAGATAGATAGATAGATAGATAGATAGATAGATAGATAGATAGATAGATAGATAGATAGATAGATATCAGTGACGACTCTAGCACCACACGGCTAGTTCTATATAATTCAAACCAACAGTAAAGTTCTCAACACTACTTTAAATACTTATAATACTTGCTCGGACCGTAAGTCCCGACTCGGGCTGACAAATTTCTACTCAAACAATTAAAAATAAATCCTGGCTTGTAATTTACTAAACTTTAAAGTATATAACTCTATTTTATAGCTTAAAAAGTTGACATTAATGAATTTTGATATTTCATAATGTTAGTCAAAGAGCAAATCTGCCCGTATTCCGCTTCTCTAGTTTGTTGAGTTTCTTCATGACGATATGAAAAAACAATGAAGACGGCGTATCGAATTATTGGTTTTATTCGTTTACAGACCAACAGTCATACCTAGATTATATCTAAAACAAAATGAAATCAAATCAAAGGAAAATTTTGTTTATGATCTGAGATGACAAAATATTGGAATTGAATATATTTATCAAACGCAAATATTTAATTTTAATAATTAACAATGTCGAAGGAATTCAGTTTCGGGTAAAACGTATCACGTTATCTTGATTAACTAGAAACAAATGTCTAGTACAGATGGAGGACTGGTCTTATAACCTTCCGTCTCCAATTAAGATAATTCTTGATTTCCTGACTGTGATTAGAAGTGTCACTTTTGTCAGTTTTTCTCTTCCTCTGGTGTCTCTTAGATTCTTTGTCTTATCTGTCGAACACTTGCATCCTTCATGCCCCCCCCCCCCTCCCGCCCTTTAGTTTTAAATTATCACTTTAATCAGAAACAATTATTTAACTTTGAACAAATGAAAGCTCAAAGATATTGATTTCTTCTATTGATACAAGTCAATAAATTCTTATAGTAAGATACTACTGATAGATAGATTACATTGAGTTCTATGGACTTCGGAGTAACGCCAATATAAAATTGAGACGAAATAAAACACTGGTATAGAAGTAAAATTGCGCGGAAAAGTGATTACTGTGTTGACCACGTGATCGTAAGCTCATGGGTGCGATTTTTGTGGTGCTTTGCGAGATTTCATTTCACATTGCTTCAGACCACTCATCCGGAAAACAATAGATACCAGTAGCAACTGGAGGTTAATCCTGTAACATTAACAGCCTGAAATTTAATCTGGAGCTCTATATAATTCTGCATGGAAATTATACGATTTCTCATGAAAAGTGATATCATTTCTTCTAGTTGAATGCATATGGTTTATCATGCTAACGAGGAAACATAAAGTTCAACGGCTGTAAAACAATGTATTTTATGGGAAGAAATAAATACGCCCATATGGTTAAAACATATATATATATATATACAAGAATGTCTAAATATGTTGTATTCATAATTTAGATGTTCCGTGTAGAACTAAATGGATCTAACTTGATTGTAACTTTAATAGAAAAGTAAAAATTTGAATAACACAACCAAAATGAATGAAGCAAAAGTACAATAGAAGAGTTTTAATGGTAAGTAAAGTTTATATCTCATACACATTTCCTCTGACGTCTATACTAAATTATTTACGATCAATGTGTTTTATCAAAAAGAGTAACAAAAGTTGCTGATGAATGTTAATGTAAACTTAAGCAGCGCTGAAAATAAAAGACGAAACATGCGCCATTTTTATTTCATAGTTCATGTAGCAGACATGACTGTTACACTATTACAAGTAATAAATGAAAGTTTAAAACGTGATTTTCAAAATTATGTTGTGAGTATGAATAATTAATCCCATGCGTTATTGTTGAATGCTTACTTTCGGCGTATATCTTTTCTATGGTTAAGAAAGTTCAACAATGCCAATCGCAAACAAACATCAAGATGAAGTCGGATTGCGATCTTATGTTAAGAAAGAACTTCTTTGTCAAAACCATAATATATATTATTACATTTTTTAATGATGGTGGATCGACAGAAAGGTTAGTAGAGTGTTGGGCAAAATGTTTTGCGGTATTTCTTTCAAGTCGTTACATTGTGTTTCAAATCCTGCAGAGATCATATTTGTCTTTAATACTACTGATGTTAAAGTACCAGTTAAATACTGTTGTTGATATAATCGACTTTCCCCTTCGCGTCATCACTGCATTAATGAGCACAGATATGTACGCCTTGGATATGTGCAGTATGTTTGTTGGTGATGTCATTGCTGTTGTACCGAGAGTACACTTTGTGATATGAATGCAATGTCTAGTAGTGCTATTTTTGTATGCAGTAGATATATTGTTGTCTATGGGGATTGTAATATCAATTAGAAGACATTTTTCTTTGAGGTCTTTCACTATAATATCTGGTCGATTGGCTTTGATCTTCCTGTCTGAATGTATTGGCATATCCCAGATTATGACTGCCTTATAATTCTCTGACACCTTTTCTCGTGTGTCTGTACCATCATTTTTCTATTGGTATTTAGTAGTGTTGGCATAACTTCCAGTGTATGTAACTTCCAACTCTATCATGGCTGTGGAAATATTCCTTGTTGGCTACGAGTGGGTAGCCAGAGATAATGTGGTTAATTGTTTCTTCCCAACCTCCACATATTCTACAGTTACTATGTTCTACTTTACCTCATTATGTACTTCTAGTGGTTTCTGGCGTAGGGGGTTTAATCTTGTGCTGCGATTAGCAGTCCTTCCGCCTAAGCTTTTAGTCCAGTGCTTCGTAGCTAATTTTGTGTGATTTGCTGGTCCCCACTATTCTGGTATTGGCCCTATAAAGGATTTTCTTTCCAACGTTTTAGCCTGGCATTCTTGAAATCTGTTTTCGATTAGAATTTATGTTTTCCACAATTTCTGTTGTTTCTTCATTGTTTTCATTTTCCTCAAGTTTTTGTTTTGAATCTGTTGGTTTCTTTCAAGACAAAAAACATTCTATTCTTTATTCAAATT
>OZ024741.1:178919916-178929916 GCA_964016885.1 Eledone cirrhosa
GCCTGGGAACCAATATCGCAGTGATGATGACATTAGATCTGTTGTTAATGACTTTTTTACTAACAGAATGAAAGCTTCTTCATCAATGGGATCCAAGCACTGCAACACCGATGGAAAATGTGCATGAACCACAAGGGGGACTACAAACCTCATTTGGTCACATCCCATTAGAATATTTCAGCTGATCCTTATATATGTATATAAATACACACACTCATACACAAACACACACACACACACATACACACACATATACAGATGTATATATATATATATATATATATATATATATAATTCGTTTTTGAATTTGTTTATAATAAATTGCAGTGAAAACCAACAGGCGCGTGTGTTTTCATTGGCAACATGGCCCTCCCAAAGTATAACAATATATATACACTAGAAGAGGAAGACCAAGGTTAACGTATGTTGATGCTCTAGGGACAGACACTGGTCTGTTGGAGACGCAGGACATGGCAGCGATAATGAGGGACAGAGACCGCTGGAGAGAACTCGTCCATGGATCTCGGGAATTTTACCGGCCTTAGATAGATATATATATATATATATATATATATATATATATATATATATATATATATATACGTTATTCCGGGTTGAATCGGAGGTAACCACAGTAAGTAAGGTACTCAATACATAGCAGAGTTTAACAGTTTTAATATAGATGAGATTCCTGATGATTTCTAATGAATGAAACAGTTCTAGTCCTGTAGAATCTCATCTATATTAAATATATATATATATATATATAGTTATAGTTATGTAATAAACAACATAAGATTTCATTTACCAGTGGTTTCTTGAAAGCAAACGAAATTTGCTTTCAGTCATCAGAATGAAAAAGTCCTGGTGTATTTTTTGACAGTGGATTTTAAAAGCAAAATTATAATCTATATATATATATTAATAATAATAATTAGTTAGAACGTGGTATCAGAATATACTCATTAAGGTTATTCAGGTGTGATTCTGGAATCAGTTGCTCATGATGAGCGATTGATTCCAGAATCTGTCCCGATCGATACAGATCGAACCTTGAACTGATCAATCGCGAAACACGCGTCACAGCTGAATAATCTTAATGATAATACTCTGATACCTTGTTCCTACTTACTATTAATATTACACTCTGCTCATAAAGGAAACCGACCATAGTATAACACCACGTACTATATATAAACGGAGCCACCTATGCATCGAGTGCTCAAGTCGGTGAACCAATAGTAACATAAGGTGACAATCCAGTAAACTTTATATATATATATATGTATGTATGTGTATGTATAGATATATGGTTAAATTCAAGTCACTCAAACAACAGATGGAAACAGAAATCTCAAGACACTCTAAAGGCATACTCTATGAAAAAAACTTAAAACTTTGGAAAGAAAATTGTGAGGATGAAGAACTAACATCCCTCCAGCGATGGGAGAAAAACTCCACCTGGTTCAACAACTACGAAATGGATTTCAAAAATGAACAACATACAGGTAACCCATTTTTAAAACAAACTAAAACTCACACACCACACGCACAACAAATAACATAAACAGTAACAAAACGTCCAACATACCCCCAGCAAAACTATGACGATAATCCCAGAACCCATAGACAAAACTATAACCTTACTAACAAAACCCGAATGTCCCCCAACACAAGACAGAACCCGATCCGCAGATCAAACCCACACAAAACCTATTCCAAAACCGTAGACCCCAACCCACACAGAATCTGTTCCAAAATCGTAGATCCCAACCCAAACAAAGGAACAAAATCTACTACCCGGGCTATCAACAAACCGAACCTCAATACGTCCGAAACTTCTATACAATACCACACAATAACAGGGGAAATGCCATTAGATATAATACCCATGAAAAAACAATTCAGAAAAATCATTTTTTAGAACAAGGCTACAGTACCCACGATACCCGGTGGCACAAACCGATTTTGAAAAACCGAAAATAATCAGACTTTCAAATACAAACTTAGCCCAATAAATTAAAATTCTCTCCAAAGGACTGAAATGCACACCAACACCATAATACTCTAACCTCAATGAGATAAATGACGATATCTCATACTTCTGTAGAAAATTACGTCTCACAGAAGAATGACAAGGAGAATAACGACCAATCAATTGTACGCAATAAAAGCAGCTACAACCCAACAAATGGTAGAAACAGAGTTCTGGACAAATTTTATGACCACATAGCAACTTTCCCATACCATGAACTACCGCAACTTAAACCCAAACCCAACACGAGTCGAAGGGAATAGGACGTTATCAAAAAAACAATACGGGCATTATAATTAAGGAAGCGGACAAGGGAAATACTGTCGTCATTATGGTTGCTGAACAATATAAAAATTCTGTTCTATCTCTTACAAAATACTAACTACCATGAAAGAGTAAAAAACTACCAACTATCAAAAATGATGACCAGATTAAACATTCATTTGTCGATACCACGAAGACTTAACTAAAAAGGAACGAGATTATTTAACACATTTTGAATACAAAACCCGCAACCTTTACGGACTTCCGAAGATCCACAAGTGTAAAATAATTAACGATGCCTGTAAACATCCACCTCAATCTGCGTGAACACACAATACCCAACAGACCTTAAATTAAGACCAATTGTAGCGGGCCCACAATGTGAAACACACAGACTAAGCAACTTTATAGACATACTACTAAAACCAATTCTCAAACACATACCAAGCCTTGTAAGAGACGATCTGGACCTCTTAAACCACCTCCCCAAACATGTCAACAACGACACTATTATTGTGTCTTTCGATGTAGTGAATCTCTACACAACGATCCCACACCAATACGGACTAGAAGCAATAGGATTCTGGCTAGAGAAATGTCCCAATGGAATACCTGACAGAATAGAAACAAGCTTCATCAGCGAGGGATTAAAATTTATTTTACAGAACAACTTTTTTTATTTCGATGGTAGTACTTACAAGCAAATATCGGGGACTGCGATGGGTACAAAAGCCGCTCCAACTTATGCCAACTTAGTCATGGCATACTTGGAAGTCCAGATATATGAACAGTCCAAATCAAAATACGGATTGAACTTCCACAAATATTTATCAGAGAATTGGAAACGTTACTTGGATGATTGTCTCATTCTTTGGTCTCACACACTCGACCAACTAAATGATTTCAAAAATTTAATTAACGGCATCAATAACCACATCCAATTCACAATGGAATACAACCAAGATCAACTCCCATTTCTGGACATCTTAAACTTAAAAAAAGACACAAACATTGAAGCTGACATACACTGCAAACAATACCTGCTATTCCCCTCCAACTATCCAAAGCACACGAAGACGAACATCCCTTTTAACCTAGCCAGAAGAATTTGCACAATTGTCTCCAATTATGAAACGCGAAATAAAAGACTTCAAGAATTAAAGGAAATTCTACTTGAAAGACAGTACCCACCATTACTAATAAATAATGGAATAGAAAGGGCTAAAGCAATAGGCATTGATGAATTACGAAAACAGAAACAAATTCAAGGTACGTCCAATATTATATAATATATCTCAACACACAACCCAAGAAATGCGGAAGCTTACAACACTATTCACAAGAACATCCCACTATTGAAACAAGACCCAAGAATGAAAAAAGCCCTTGAAGCACACAACATAATCAAAAGTAAAAGACAACCGAAATCACTAAAAACATTACTCACCAATGCCAATTTACCTACAGCCAACTGTCAAAAAATGTGGTCGCTCTAATTGTGGAACCTGCACTCACCTCATTGAAGGCAAAACGTATACATTTCAATCAGGAAAAATGTTGCTGTAAAAAATCACTTCACTTGCTCATCAAAAAATCTACTTTATGCCATTAAATGTAAAGGATGCAGTAAAGATTATATAGGACAAACTAAACTCACACTCAGAAACAGAATGATAGTTCATCGCAAACAATTACGAGATCAACAATACAACAGAACAAATACGAATAAATAAGGAAAATATGTTTATTCAAAAATATAGACCAGCATTAAATATAGTTTAATATACATTATGTCAACACCATAACATGCTAACCATCCAAACAGACACATATACACACACACATAACACCTTCTACTTTAGAAAATAAAAACCAGACAGAACTAAATAAACCTCAACATACGTTAATACTCTAACACCATAACATGCTAACCACACACCTCACACACATAACTCCCTCCCCCATTTCTACTAACGGAATCATTTTCATACACACACGCACTCACATAAAAATTATATATATTTTCTCCATCTTAACATGCTAACCATGCTCCCACACACACTAACACACACACATAACACCGATACACACACACAACTCCATCCCCCATTTCTACTAATAGAATCATTTTCCTGCACACACCCACACAAAATATATATATTCTCTCCATTTTAACATGCTAGCCATACTCCCACACACACACACATACACACACACATAACACACACACACGCAAAATATATATATTCTCTCCATCTTAACATGCTAACCATACTCCCACACACACAGACATAACACCCATACACACACACACAACTCCCTCCCCCATTTCTACTAATAGAATTATCTTCCTACACAGACACACACACAAGCACACAAATAATACATATCTCTACTTTCTTTATTCCAATAGAAAGTCTGAATTCTGACACCCCAGCGCACCAGCCATATTCACTGAACCAGAACAATTCTCCCCATCCCATTTTTATTGACCATTATCTTTTGTTTGGCACAAAATTCTCTAAATGGTTATAAAAAAAATTCCCAGGCGCGAAATTTAATGTACTTATTCACGTGACGGTCATAATTTCATTTATAACCAATCAAATTACATTTATTTAAAAAAAAGCATTCGTGAGCCACTTTTTTTTAATTAAAAAGAAATTCAAACACAAACTTGCGCGAAAGCTGATGTGCTTATTCACGTGACTGCATCAACCAACCAAACTTCACTCATATATGAAAAAAGAACCTGATAATGTACTCCCGCTACGTTGATGATATAAACATCGTAGTTAAAACACCCCCACTAGAGAATAGTCAGGAATTAGAGAAAAACACAATGGAGAGCATCCAGCAAATAGCTAACTCCATCCACCAGAGTATTAGAGTTACTATAGACTACCCAAGTAAACACCCCAACCATCGATTACCTGTAATAGACACAGAGCTCTGGTTAGATACCATTAATAAAAAAAAAAAAATCCTCCATTCCCATTATGCCAAACCCATGACTTCCAAATATCTGATCCACCGAAACTCAGCAGTTTCGAACCATACCAAAATCAACATACTGATTGCGGATTTGGTACGGGTGATGAGAAACGTGTCCCGCATGTGCAACCCCGAAGAACTAGAAAGACACATACAACACTTCATCCACCGTATGCAGTTCTCTGGTTACAATCAGAGAGATAAAATCAGAGTGTATAGAGGAGCCAGAACCAAATGGGAAAAAATGGTAAATAATGACACAAATGGGACCTGCCCCTTGTATAGGAGCACATTTTGGAATAGAATAGAAAGAAGTAGGAATAAGGCTAATAGAATAAACTCATGGTATGATAGCAATAAATACCAGAGTGTAATGTTCATCGATACAACCCCTAGAGGTGAATTAGCTTACAAATTTAGAAGGCCTCTAGATAAACATAAACTCAATATTAAGATAGTAGAAAGACCAGGTACCTCCTTAAAAACACTTATTAGCAAGACATACCCTTTTCAAAGACCCCCCTGTATAGATAAGAAATGTATAACCTGTAAATTAAGCCCCCATATTAACTGTAAAACTAGAAATGTAGTATATAGCATAAGATGTACTGAAGGACAATGTAGAGACAAAAATATAGTGTACATAGGTTAGACAGCTCGTAGGGTAGGGGAACGGATAAACGAACACTGGCGAGACCTTCAAGATAGTAAAGAATCAACTGTACTCTACCAACATGCTAAAATAGAACATAAGGGTAAATTAGAGAACATAGAAATAAATATAGAATCTACACACAGAAAAGACGCAATGTTTAGAAAAATCACAGAGGCAATAAACATAAAAGAATTACAACCAAAATTAAATAGAAAATATGAGTGGAACAGCAACATCACAACTTACAATTAAGGACAAAATGAAAACACACACGCACATAGAACAAACAACCAACCTGTAACATGTAAATAAACAAATAAATAAACGAATACAAACACACACAGACACCCGGATGTGGCGCATGCGCAGACTGAGCACACAACACACACACAGAAACAAGATGTCGTAGGACAGAACAAAGGAGAGGCACAAAAGCAAAGAAAAGAATCCCCAGTCACTGAAGAGGTCACAGAATGTGTGACGAAAGAACTTTGACAATATATAAACAACCATCTGGTTGTGGAACCAACCAACCAACTGGAAATTTATAAATTCCTAAATTTATAAATTTATTATAATAAATTGAAGTGAAAGCAACTGGTGCGTGTGTTTCTTATTGGCAACATGACCCTCCCAAAGAATAACAATATATATATATATATATATATATATATATATATTCAAATCATATCATAAGGAATATAAAACCATTGGTGGTTTTAAATCCCTTATGATTTGAACACATATATATATATATGTAAATGTCTCTCTTTACTGTCATATATATATATATATATAAATGAAAGTAGAGAAATTAATGTGAGCAAGAAGCCAACAGTATTTCATAATATATAAGTGACTATAACGTCAAAATGGAAAATATTTAACGTAAGACATGGGAAAATAATTCAAACTCAATTATAAAAAAATCAAGACAGAGATTTTATCCACAGATTTTGTGAAATCCAGGGAAAAAACCAATAGAGTCTTAATTCAGAATAAAATAAAGTTTAAATACTCATCCTTCAATTTGGAAAAAACTACAAATGCTCTATATAGTCTTAAAAAGACTATTTCACGAAACCTTTCAGTGGGATTAGTCACGGTTGGAGTCGTTCATCAGTTGAGCTCAACACGATAACCAAAACCACTGCCAAAATATGCCAGAAAGGGAATTTAAAAGCAGGCTAGTTCACCTCGTGCGGAATTATGAAAATAAACACAGATGGAGAAACATGGCTGGTGACGTCAGAATGAGACGAATATCTGTTTACAAGAAACAGCAGTCAAAACATTCCGAAAAAAAACTCAACGAATGTATGGAGTTCAGCATATAGCAATATTATCGCGGTTTTTTTTTTTAAAGACCGGGATTAGTCACAAATAATTTTAAGCACTCTAGGAAAAATTCCGAGTATAAATATAAATGAAAGTAGAGAAATTAATGTGAGCAAGAAGCCAACAGCATTTCATAATATATAAGTGACTATAACGTCAAAATGGAAAATATTTAACGTAAGACATGGGAAAATAATTCAAACTCAATTTTAAAAAAATCAAGACAGAGATTTTATCCACAGATTTTGTGAAATCCAGGGAAAAAACCAATAGAGTCTTAACTCAGAATAAAATAAAGTTTAAATACTCATCCTTCAATTTGGAAAAAACTACAAATGCTCTATATAGTCTTAAAAAGACTATTTCACGAAACCTTTCAGTGGGATTAGTCACGGTTGGAGTCGTTCATCAGTAGAGCTCAACACGATAACCAAAACCACTGCCAAAATATGCCAGAAAGGGAATTTAAAAGCAGGCTAGTTCACCTCGTGCGGAATTATGAAAATAAACACAGATGGAGAAACATGGCTGGTGACGTCAGAATGAGACGAATGTCTGTTTACAAGAAACAGCAGTCAAAACATTCCGAAAAAAAACTCAACGAATGTATGGAGTTCAGCATATAGCAATATTATCGCGGTTTTTTTTTTAAAGACCGGGATTAGTCACAAATAATTTTAAGCACTCTAGGAAAAATTCCGAGTATAAATATAAATGAAAGTAGAGAAATTAATGTGAGCAAGAAGCCAACAGCATTTCATAATATATAAGTGACTATAACGTCAAAATGGAAAATATTTAACGTAAGACATGGGAAAATAATTCAAACTCAATTTTAAAAAAATCAAGACAGAGATTTTATCCACAGATTTTGTGAAATCCAGGGAAAAAACCAATAGAGTCTTAACTCAGAATAAAATAAAGTTTAAATACTCATCCTTCAATTTGGAAAAAACTGCAAATGCTCTATATAGTCTTAAAAAGACTATTTCACGAAACCTTTCAGTGGGATTAGTCACGGTTGGAGTCGTTCATCAGTAGAGCTCAACACGATAACCAAAACCACTGCCAAAATATGCCAGAAAGGGAATTTAAAAGCAGACTAGTTCACCTCGTGCGGAATTATGAAAATAAACACAGATGGAGAAACATGGCTGGTGACGTCAGAATGAGACGAATGTCTGTTTACAAGAAACAGCAGTCAAAACATTCCGAAAAAAAACTCAACGAATGTATGGAGTCCAGCATATAGCAATATTATCGCGGTTTTTTTTTTTAAAGACCGGGATTAGTCACAAATAATTTTAAGCACTCTAGGAAAAATTCCGAGTATAAATATAAATGAAAGTAGAGAAATTAATGTGAGCAAGAAGCCAACAGTATTTCATAATATATAAGAGACTATAACGTCATAATGGAAAATATTTAACGTAAGATGTGGGAAAATAATTCAAACGCTCTCTCTATATATATAAATATATGTATATATATATATATAGCGATCGATCACTTCAAGATATAATCGGTAATGATCGGGTATGACTCTAGAATCAATAGCTGTTATGAAACTTGTGGATTATTTAGCATTGAGTTCTCAAACTGGTGAACCATCAGTACATAAACGTTACACACCAATACACTACATGTATATAGGCACTTTATCCAGTTCATAGCTTCTAGATGTGTTCTGTTTATTGAGATCAATAACCGAGCAGAGAATAATTGTATATAATACATTTAAAATATTGTATCTACAAAACGAAATAAAAATGAAAATTAATGAAGAAAAAGAATTGAGATTTGAAGAGAGAAACGAATTCTACGTTTTCTAGATGACTATACACGTATACTGAAGTGTGCCAATACAAGAGTGTATAAAAAACATTTTTACATTGTTACTTTGAAATCTCGGTTTTGTTACCTTATATATATATATATATATATATATATATATATATATATATATATATATATATATATATTTATATATATATATATATATTTATATATATATATATATATATATATATATATATATATATATATATATATATATATATATATATATATAACGAAGGAAATGTGGTAAGGAACCAGGTGGACCATAACGCACCAAAGTACTCAATACTTGAGGTAGTAGAGTGGGTAATAGGAACCAGTAAGACCCCGACAGCTGAGCTCAAGCCGTTTCGACGGCTAATTCTGGACTAAATGAAAATTTATCCTGGTATTTAAATAGCCGATCTTCTCAAGGGGTAATTCCATATATGGTCAAAGTGATTGTCAAAAATCAGTAGTAATTCTGTGGTTGCAAATTAGTAGGGGAGATGGTGGCTAAACCTGCCAGTAGGAGAAAGAGGGGAGGGGGTGGAGTAGCCCCAATCAAGCGTTTGTAGTGCCAGCTACAGCTGGGCATGAGGTCAAAGAAGATACAGGGGAGGGGGAGGGGGAGGAAGTCGGAACGGTAGGTAGAACAATGGGGGGTAGAAATATATAGGAAAGAAAAAATACTGAGAGTGAAGAAAAGCAAATAAGTGTAAAGAAAAACAAATGAGTGTAAAGAAAAAAGTAAAGTAAATTAAAATCTACGACCTAGGTCTCTAGCTATTGTTAGTCTAGAATAAATAAATAAATAAAGAAAGAAAGAAGTAAAGAAAGAAAGAAAGAAATAACGAAATAAGTAAAAGAACTAGGTGGGACGGATAAGGCGAGGA
>OZ024741.1:178944916-178959916 GCA_964016885.1 Eledone cirrhosa
GTGTGTATGTGTCTTTGGGAGCGTGTCTGTCTTTGTGCCTCTCTATAAGGACAGGCGTGTATATGTGCGTGTGTGTGTCTATGTCTGTACGTGTGCGTGCGTGTGAGAGCGGATGTACGAGGCTATATAGGCAGGCGCCTGTGGACGTGTATGTTGGTATGTATATGGTCGTGGGCGTGTGTGGATGTGGGTGTGAGAGAGAGTGTGTATGTATATGTATGCGGGTGTATATTCGTACATATGTATGTGTACATATGTGTATGCGTATATATGTACGTGTGCGTGTGTGTGTGTGTATGTGTATATATGTGTGTGTGTATGTGTGGGTATATAAGTGTGAGTCCTTTGAGGTGTGTCGGACGGAGAGTAGCTGATGGCCAGTTTGGCAGCAAATATTGACCAGAATTTATGATGACGTAAAAAAACAACAGCCAATAGCAAGACAAGAAAGGAAGATGTTTTTTTAAGCTAACACCCCAGTGAGAAAATTTGTTCCGAAACTATTGCATGTATCCGAAGAACCCGCAGATCTAGAATCAGACAGATTCATACAATGATCCTGTCTCGAGCTATCTGCCGGCGAAACAATTGTAACACACAATAAACTGAGTCCAGATGCATCACTGATTTTTCGTTATATATATATATATATATATATATATATATATATATATATATTGTTATACTTTGGGGGGGTTCATGTTGCCAATAAGAAACACACGCACCAGTTGCTTTCACTTCAATTTATTATAATAAATTTATAAATTTAGGAATTTATAAATTTCCGGTTGGTTGGTTGGTTCCACAACCAGATGGTTGTTTATATATTGTCAAAGTTTTTCATCACACATTCTGTGACCTCTTCAGTGACTGGGGATTCTTTTCTTTGTTTTGTGTGCCTCTCCTTTGTTCTGTCCTCCGCCATCTTGTTTTTGTGTGTGTGCTGTGTGCTTAGTTTGCGCATGTGTTACATCCGGGTGTCTGTGTGTGTTTATATTTGTTTATTTATTTGTTTATTTACATGTTACTGGTTGGTTGCTTGTTCTATGTGCGTGTGTGTTTTCATTTTGTCCTTAATTATAAGTTGTGATGTTGCTGTTCAACTCATGTTTTCTATTTAATTTTGGTTGTAATTCATTTATGTTTATTGCCTCTCTGATTTGTCTAAACATTGCGTCTTTACTGTGTGTAGATTCTATTTTTATTTCTATGTTCTCTAATTTACCCTTATGTTTTATTTTAGCATTTTGGTAGAGTACAGATGATTCTTTACTATCTTGAAGGTCTCGCCAGTGTTCATTTATCCGTTCCCCTTTACTACGAGCTGTCTCACCTATGTACACTATATTTTTATCTCTACATTGTCCTTCAGTACATCTTATGCTATATACTACATTTCTAGTTTTACAGTTAATATGGGGGCTTTAATTTACAGATTATACATTTCTTATCTATACAGGGAGGTCTTTGAAAATGGTATGTCTTGCTAATAAGTGTTTTTATGGAGGTACCTGCTCTTTCTACTATCTTAATATTGAGTTTATGTTTATCTAGGGCCCTTCTAAATCTGTAAGCTAATTCACCTCTAGGGGTTGTATCGATGAACATTACACTCTGGTATTTATTGCTATCATACCATGAGTTTATTCTATTAGCCTTATTCCTAGTTCTTTCTATTCTATTCCAAAATTTGCTCCTATACAAGGGGCAGGTCCCATTTGTGTCATTACTTACCATTTTTTCCCATTTCGGTTCTGGCTCCTCTATACACTCTGATTTTATCTCTCTGATTGTAACCAGACAACTGCATACGGTGGATGAAGTGTTGTATGTGTCTCTCTAGTTCTTCGGGGTTGCACATGCGGGACACGTTTCTCATCACCCGTACCAAATCCGCAATCAGTATGTTGATTTTGGTATGGTCCGAAACCGCTGAGTTTCGGTGGATCAGATATTTGGAAGTCATGGGTCTGGCATAATGGGAATGGAGGATTTGTTTTTTGTTATTAATGGTATCTAACCAGAACTCTGTGTCTACTACAGGTAATCGATGGTTGAGGTGTTTGCTTGGGTAGTCTGTAGTAACTCTTACTCTGGTGGATGGAGTTAGCTATTTGCTGGATGCTTTCCATTGTGTTTTTCTCTAATTCCTGACTGTTCTCTAGTGGGGGTGTTTTTACTACGATGTTTATATCATCAACGTAGCGGGAGTACATTATCAGGTTTAAGTTGTCTTCTAATTATTCTTTAAGTTTAAGTTTAAGTCTACTGTCCCACCATACCATGAATAGGTTAGCTATATCGCCTGCAATGCTAACACCAATGGCTGTTCCCTCATCTTGGGCATATGTTTTTCCATTAAATTTGAACATATGTTCCTTAAGGGTTAATTTTATGCTGGCCCCCACCGCATGTGTAATCATGGTTTTCGGGGGTCCGTATGGCTCTGGTCCACCCGTTCCATCTATCTGTGTGGGTTTTCTTGGCTATTGAGGTAATGGTAGGTGGTCTGCCTCTTGCTGGTCTTGTAGGACACAGGTTGCTAAGCAACTTAGCAGCCTTTCTTCCTTTGAAGTTCCGATGAGCCGCTCTGTCTTTTAAATGTGTTAATTATTTTCAACTGAACCAGATCAATTATGATATATAGTCATCTGATCCAGAAATATTATATGGAGTAGCGAAACAATTGTAAACGGACATTATTATTATTAATATTATTATTATTATTATTCTCTACATTCCTTACATCAAACTAAAATATGTTGACAATCTTTTAATAATATCTTCCTTGTGAAATTTGTGGTCTTGCTTTGCTTAACTAATGAATATTTCCAGCTCTGCGCACCTAACTTCTGCATGAACCCAGCCACCTATCTGCTTTCTTCTGCATATTGCACATTGAGCACATGCCTTTAGTCTTTGGCTTCTAACTAATTCACCAATCTCTCCTCTCATATCTCCTCTCCTATCTCCGTCTCTCTATTTAAGTTTGGTTACTCTTGAACTGTATATATATATATATATATAAAACAGTGTCTTTCAACAGTGAGTGTGTTCTCTTATTAATTCTGGCAATATTAATATAAACAGTACTATACGAACACGCCAGACAACAACACGACGGTAACATAGACAACATAGAAATTAAAATAATATGTAAACATAGAAATGACCCAGCAGATAGGAAAATCAGAGAGGCCAGCGAAATAGAACTTAGAAGGCCAAGGCTAAACAGAAAAAATGAATGGAATAACAACAACACCCAAACAAACAATACTGACCTAAGAGAAATATAAATAAATAAATAAATAAATACGTACATACACAAGCATAGTAACAACAAACACATATAAACACACACTAGTAAACTAAGACAGAATACAATAACCAAAAGACAGTCACCCAAACGCGAACACACATCAAACACTATACACACGCGCAAACGCATGCGCAGAGAAGACATAAATAAATAAATAAATAAATAAATAAACAGATTAAATAAAGATGGCGTAGACATATAATACAACAGGAGGAAACATAATAGCACGACTGACGATGTTGCAGATGTGCAATCAAAGAACTTTGTTAGACTATATATATGTGTTTGTGTCTATATTATATCTGTATTTTTGACCGTTGGTCAGTCAATGGTAAACATTGAGGCTCGAATAAATTAACTATTATTAATTCTGGCAATATTATTACAACAATATGACCCTCCCCAAGTATAGCAAACATCACGAGCGTTCTATCTCAAAATTATTTTTGAAAAGCATTAGAAATGCGCAACCGGTAAAAACTTAAAACTAAAACTGAATACTAACCAATACTTATTACTATTTTATACTTATTCCTAATTAAACTATTTTTCACTGGGAAAAGTTTGTCAGCATTTTCTTTTCCTTTTAATATATATATATATATATTTATATATATATATATATACATCGAAGCTAAGCGGTTTCTCTTACTGCCATACCGCGAAATGAGAAAATATAAGGCAATGGTCATATTCGCCACCATCTCCTTTTCCACACAACTGTGACTGCTTCTATCTCTGTGTGTATGTATATGTACGCAGAATTTCATATACGTATTTTTACATCTACCTACGTTGGTCAGTTCACGTGCACGCACTCACTCACACCTCGACGTCTCACAGCAGCCGGCGCCATCACGGTCCAACGCCCATCCTTCAAAACTTTGCAAAAGCAAACGAACAAACCTTCACACGTACACATATTTGCGCACACGCACGTCACATATACGTATGCACACATGCACGAACACAGGCCAACTTAAAATATACAAATCGATCAACGGTGATTGTTGGGTCCTTTAATCCATTTGCATCACCGTTGTCTGACTGAAGTGTGGATAACACAGCTCTGGGTGGTTAATACCTTATATGATTGATTATAACTCCTTAACTGTTGAGCGCTTTCTGATGAAATGAAGAGCTGGTGGCTTTAATCTCTGTCCGAAAAAAACACAGCATACTCCTACACATAAGGTAATAGAATCTCATTCCATACGAATATTAACATACCGTATGCCAGCCTCCTATCGAAAAACTATAAAAGTTGCCTGCCTTTATCTCTAAAAGTGCTATCTGATAAACTCTGGTCGATGACTGTGTGGTGATTGTATCACCTAATATCGACCCCAAAGAAATATGTATAATAGCTTATTGGAATAAATTTATGAAGAACTTCATATGGCTTCCGCAATTATATAATGTATATATATATATATATATATATATATATATATATATATATATATATATATATATAGAGAGAGAGAGAGAGAGAGAGAGAGAGAGAGAGAGAGAGAGAGAGATGTAAATATATATATAAATATATATAAATATATATATATATCCATATATATATATATATATCCATATATATATACGCAGTGAATACAAAGGTGTGAACCGCATCCTGTAACTGCAAAAACCCTGCCTCATGCCCTCTTAACAACGAATGCCTGGTGAAAAATATACTATACCAGTGCAAGGTTAAAACCCATAATGCGACATTTGCGTACGTAGGTGTACCATCTGCGAGTTTTAAGTACAGATGGTATAACCACCGCCACTCGTTTAATGGGGTAGATAAATGTAAAAGCATGGCCGGCCTTTTCAAAACTGATTTGGAAGCTCAAGTCGGACAATATCCCATACTCTTTGGTATGGTCGAATGTTAGGGAGGTACCTCCTGGCGGGGGTGGGTCTGGCATTTGTAGGCACAGTGTGAGTGAGACTAGAAATACTCAGAGGTGGAAGGCAGCTAATTGATTGTAGAGCTGACTTCTTTGGTGCTTATCAACACCAAAGCAAGAGCACTTTCCGCAAGCTATATAGTCAGCAAGTATGCCAAATAGACCCTTTAATGGTCTACACCAGCATAATCTTTCGTAATGTACCTCAAAGACATACTTACCTTGTGGTAGGACCCAGGCAAAGATTTCCACATACTGAAATAATTCTATTAGGTAGTTATAAATATGTACTACCGTCAATATTATAATGAATAAAGCGTTGGCAGGAGTGGATTCTGGGACTTGATGTACACCCCATATTGATGGTTCCACCTTGAGAATGTAAATATATGATACTAGCTAAACTCTGTCATAAAATTCTTGCTCCAATGGTTGTTATTGTATCAAACCTTTTACTGTATGAAGCTTACCAATGGGAATGCACCATATTAACACCATAGATGAAATCAATGTAAGGATATGATATCATGACGTTGACATAACAACACGAACAACTGACACTATCAGAATGTAAAAATAAACATTAAAAACTTTACTTTTCTCTGATATTATTTTTTCTCCAAGAAAAACTTTTTTTTCTATGTGATGCTTCTAACTACCTGAAGAGGTCATAGCTGTTGAATTGTGGCTATCATCGAAATATATATAACGGTAATAAAAGAAGTAAATTATGAAATGTTGACTTATACCTCTAATTTATAAATTTACTCTGGAGTTAACAGAATCTTCTTGTGGACTTCGATGAGAGCTCTACCCTGAACACTGAAGTGTTGGTGTTAAACTAATACATAATCTGATAAATATTATATATATATTTATATATATATATATATATATATATATATATATATATATATATATATATATATATATATATATATATATATATATATATATATATATATATATATATATATATATATATATATATTAATACAATAACAGAGATAGTTTAAAGCTAATCTCTGACTGGTAACCATCTCACTCAACAAACATTAGGTTATATTTTAATATAAACCCAATTTAAGTGTTTGGGGTGCTAACAATATGTATTATGTGGAAAAGCCAGTTGTATTATTTTATGAGATATAATTAAAGTTAAAATATATCTCTCTTTCCAAACAATTGTTTCATTATAAGTTTTCTACAAATTTGGAGAATATTTCCAGTTTATGTAGAAGCCTAATATACATTCATGTAAGAATATATTTAGGTAGGCGCTTATAAATCATCAGTGGAAGCCCAATAAACTTTGATATAAGAAAAACATTTCTTACCACAGTTAAAAATCGTGTCCGTTAAGTTGCTCCTTCCCGCATCGAATGACCGGCAAATTTGAAATTCCAGCAGGTTTTGACTGAGGAAGTATTATAGCGTCACTAAGCGGGAAGGGGAGACAACCACGATCCACGAAAGGAGGAAAAAAAATAATATACACGCGGGTTAATCAGTTTTTTCGAAAACATTATCAATCCAACGTGTTAAGAACTCAATTGAAATTAAAAAAATAAATATATGCGTGTATAAATTACACACGCATATAGATATTTTCTTAGGCTAAAAACAGAGGTTGTACCTGAATAAGAAACCGCATCTCGTAACCGTAGTAAATACGGAAAGTTATGCTTTAAAGGGCAAATGGGAATGTAAATCTCCGGCCGAATATATATATATATACAGTTCAAGAGTAACCAATCTTAAAGAGAGATATGGAGATAGCAACAGATGTTCGACATCGCTAGCTAGGCTCATTAAAACCTTAAATTAAACAACGTTCAACACTCACTAAAATGGGATATAGTGGCTAGGGCCCAACCGTTCAATGGACGAAGAAAATCTTGTGATCTCTGTGTTACGGAAGCATATTACATAACTCTATCACGACCTCTACTGATTAACGATAGAACGGAGGTAAGCATTAGCTGTCAACATCGAAGGGCTAATTCCTTCGCAAATAGAATTTTTGACCCAACTTAGTCATGTAGCCCCATTTTTACTTGTAGCTAATAAGTTAAATTGCAATGAACAACTCGATAATTATAAGTTACCTCCCTACATTGTCTCTCAATTAAAAAAATTAAAAATTAGCACTTAACTATAAAAACTCACAATTTCTAATCTCTCGAGAAGTTACTTCCCCTAAAACCACCCTCTAATTAGTAAGGTAAATATGCCATGTGGCAGCCATCTTGTTACCCATAGGCAGATCTCACACAATGCAGCATCGACAGATGAATACTGCTTGATTATGACTGACAACTGATGCAACCAAGACACCATAGTAAAAACCAATATATGGAACACTATATTATGTAACATTATCCCATTATTTTAATTTATATTCCTTTGAAGTTCCGATGAGCCACTCTGTTTTTTAAGTATGTAATTATTTACAACTGAACTAGATCAATTGTGATATATAATCATCTGATCCAGAAATATTATATGGAGTAGCGAAACAATTGTAAACGGACATTATTATTATCAATGGTGGATTGGCAGTATCGGTAGAGAGTCCGACGCGATGCTTTGACGCATAGAGTTACGGCCCTTGCCATTCTGAGTTCAAATCCCGCCGAGGTTAACTTTGCCTTACATCCTTACGGGGGTCGATAAAATAAAGTACCAGTAATGTACTGGGTGATTGCTGGCCTTGTGCCAAATGTAGAAACAATTATTATTATCAATATTATCATTATTATTCTCTACATTCCTTACATCAAACTAAAATATGTTGACAATCTTTTAATAATGTCTTCCTTGTGAAGTTTGTGGCCTTGTTTTGCTTAACTAATGAATATATATATATTTATATATATATATATATATATATATATATATATATATATATATATATATATATATATATATATATATATATATATATATATATATACATACATACATGGTCGGTGCCAACTCGTTTTCGAGTACGGCCACTACTTTATATCCATGTAGGAGAACCCCTACCGATGCGCTAAACAAGTGTGACTTTTTAGTGCCGCCAGCGACTTGAAAACTCTGGTACAAACACTACACTTGTGACAATTATTGACACATAGTGCTGGGCCCATTGTACCCTGTGACGACAAGTGCAGAGAGATCTCCAGATATAAAGTAATGCCTGTGCCGTGAAGCTTTTATAGTGAGCAAAGGCACTGCACAAAGCCAGTCCCACTCTTTTAACCAAGATGATATTTACCAAAAAGAAGAACAAGTCAACATCATTGGATACCATCAGGGTTGCAGGTGTTATATCAGAGTTTTCCTTCTCCTAGAATTCTGCCTTGACAAAGGCTAAGGGGTCATCTCTCCCGGTGATTTTGGATTGCCATTGACGCTTAAGAGCTCCTTTGCCCTTTGACAGGTTTTGGTTTTAGTCCTGCAGGATGTCCAAAGTCACCCTCCTCACCAAGAAACCTTGGTGGGGTTGCCAGTTTAGTCACCAACGACCCGACCATGAGGCAGGTTGTACTGGGAGTATTGACGTACATGTACGTCAATACTCATATTTTTCCGTTTATCGGAGGGTTCTAAACGCCGTTATCCAGCTAAAATTCCTTTAGTTAAAAATACGGTGAAAGCTATATATTTTCTAATTTCAAACTCGCTCACTGTTTCAAAACATACTTACTTGATATATATATATATGATATATATATATATATATATATATATATATATATATATATATATATATATACATGTGTATATATATATACATGTATGTATATATATATATATATATATATTCATGTATGTATATATATATATATATTCATGTATGTATATATATATATATATTCATGTATGTATATATATATATATATATACATATATATATATATATATATATATATATATATATATATATATATATATATATATATATATATATATAATTAGAAAATAGAATAGCTTTCATCGTATTTTTGACTAAAGAAATTTAGCCTGATAATGGGGTTTAGAACCCTCAGATAAACCCCATTATCAGGCTAAAATTTCTTTAGTCAAAAATACGGTGAAAGCTATTCTATTTTCTAATTTCAAACCTGCTCACTGCTTCAAAACATACTTACTCGTCATATATATATATATATATATATATATATATATATATGTGTGTGCGTGTGTGTGTGTGTACACCACATCTTCCCCTTTATCTACCCATCCTCCGAGTATCGACCCAATACTCTTCTTTAATCACCCATTCCACGCACATCAATAATTGTGCCATCTCAGACGATTGTAAAACAATGGATTAATTAAGTATGCATCTTATTTTTCATTATTTAACAAATCCCGCCGAGGTTAACTTGCCTTTCACCTTTATGGGGTCGATAAAATAAAGTACCAGTAATACCCTGGTATAATTGCTGGCTTGTGCCAAAAGTAGAAACAATTATTTAACATTATATATATATAAATATACTCACAGATACACACACAAACACACATACACGCACACATATATGTGTGTGTGTGTGTAAATATATATATGTGTGTGTGTGTGTGCATTATATTGAATTGGCAGTATCGGTAGAGGGTCGGACGCCATGCTTTCCACCATAGTTACGTCCCTTTACGGTCTGAGTTCAAAACCCGCCGAGGTTAACTTTGCCTTTCATCGTTACCGGGTCGATAAAATAAAGTACCAGTAATGAACTGAGTAATTGCTGGCCTTGTGCCAAAAGTAGAAACAATTAGATATGTGTTTTATATGTATGGTTGTATGCATTTGTGTATTATGTGTAACGCTTCATTTGAGGTTGATAATTTATCAATTGAAATTTCAGCACATTAGAAAGTGAAGCCATGCGAATTCAGAAAACAGTTTTAGTGTTTTGGGTTTTGTCTTCAGAAGTTTTATACAGTAGACAGACTGACATTTCGACTGCATCTGCGGAAGGCCGAAGGCTAACTGGGAAAGTTCAAATAGAAACGGGAGCGGCTGCAGCTTGCCATTATTTCTGTCAAGTCGACAAATAAACGTCAAATTTCGTTTTCTCGGGTGGCAAAACAATCGATTGAATAAAGATAAACACAGGCATTACGAAAAGTTAAGTACCAGCCATATTGATTGAAATGTATTCGATGTTGTGTTCGTATTTGTCTTTAATCAATCGAATAAAATGCATTTCCGCCTTTTTACGTGAAGATTACAGTTTTAAAGAAACTTTGATGCCGTTTTGTATATTGATCACTATTGTTTACACCACTATATTTGAAGGTGCGTGGCTTAGTGGTTAGAGTGTTTAGTTCACGATTGTAAGGTTATGAGTTAGATTATCGATGGTACGTTATGTCCTTGAATAAACATTTTATTTAATGTTACTCCAGCCCTCTCAGCTGGAAAAATGAGTTGTCACACGCACTGTTAGTATGTTAATGTATAAATGTTCTCTACCTATTGAGGCGTCGAATTTTTTTAGTCTTTTCTTTATAACGTCGGTTAGAATGCTTGCGGTATTCGTTCTGGGTAATTGCACTGAGTTCAAGTTAACCATTCATCTTTTCGAAGTGGCTAAATGAAGTAGCAATCCAGTACTAGGGTCGATTCTTGCTCTATATCTTTGTCACTTATTTTCTCTCTTATAATCTCTCTTTCTATGGACGGAAGAAATTGTCTGTTTTCAGACCGGGTGAGGGGACTCTGGCAGGTTTAAAATGCCCAAGGAATTCTGTATGTCACTAGCCACCACTCCCTACCACTCTACCAGGTATTATGGGTCCATACATACATATATTATACGAGACATATCAATTAACGTTCTATAACTGTTCTCTACCTATCGTTGTGCCAGGCATTGTGACAACATTTACCTTATATTATTAGAATTAGAAAATGAATTTGGTAATACAATTCGGCAATAAGACTTAACCAAACTGGAAACCATATATTGAGAGAAATTCTCAAACTTAGGCTGCCAAGTCAAAAATATCAACAACTCAAACAAACTCGTTAGACAGAAAGAGGACAGAGTTTGATTCTTAGAGGTGATATAATCCTTCTTTACTCCCAGACTAAACTCCTTAGGTAATATTACGAATCCTACTCACTGAATCTGGCGAAAATATAATTCCGGAGTTCAACCACGAATGATTAAAATACTATAAAATGTACGATTAAAGATTTAAAAAATAAAATTTTTTAATGTGAGCGTTCTAAATGAAGAACATTACATTAATATCATTCGGTCTGAAAATAATTAAAAAAAAATAATTGTGTAAAATACCCTAAGAAACAGGAAAACCTGGATGGAAGTACCTTCATCTCTAAACGTATTTTACCAAATTTTCTTTATTATTTATAGTGACTGGCTGTTATTAGAGACCTTGTCTGTGCTTGGGATGCTATCTTCAACTTCCAAATTCTCCCAGCATCTTGTAAATACTACGTTTAGTTGAACACGAAAATATAAGTTGAGAAATACTAAGCCATAATATTATATCGCAATTCTGAGTAAAACAGAAGACATCACAAACTGAACAGAATATATAGACAACACAACCCAACAATGAATAAGCAACCGTAAACAAAGGACAGACAACTCCAACTTGAATAGTGTAGTATTAAATAATGATTTCTAGTATTTATAATGGTTTCTTATATAGGCACAAGGCCAGCAATTTTTTTTGTGGGGGGGGGGCGATTAAATCAACCCCAATGCATAACTGGTACATTATTTTATCGACCCCGTAGGGATGAAAGGCAAAGTTATCCTCGGCGGGATTTGAATTCAGATCATAAAGGGACGTAACTCTATGCTGCAAAGCATGGTGTCTGACGCTCTACCGATACTGCCAAAATTACTGGGCTTGTGCCTATATAGAAACAATTATTATCAACATACATAAATGAGTGCAGTGTCTTAGAAGATATGATAAACGAAATTACACTAAATGTTTGTAGAGAAAAATACAAATTGAAAACAAACTACAAATCAGCAAATCATAAAAGACTCGCATGAGAAATAATTACAGTACAAATAAATATAATTGATATAATGGCTTCAAACTCAGTAATCTATTTATAGCAGAGAGACAGGTGTCGAAATAATGAAAACAAAATAAAACTTCAACTGTTTGAAAACGAAAGATTCAATGGAAGATAAATTATTAAAGACGAAATATAGTGGGACAAGATGTCTTCCTGAAAAAGAGAAAAATGTATAGATCTAAAATTCAAAACGTAGAGGATCATAAAATCTTAGAGTAAATGATATTTTAATGGATTAATGTTAAACGACTCACGTTTGGGTCGACCAAAACCTTGTTAGTGAAATTAGGTAGAAAGAAACTGTCAAATGGAATCTACCTGTGATTCGATCATAGCTTTGTCATACTGTGTAGTGACAAATTTCTCTATGGATTACGTTAAAGCTACAGGTGTCACTGGAATGTTCAGCCACTTACACGTTAACTTCACCGGCAAGCTTTTCTGTTGATCGATCAACCGGAACACATAATTGGACACCGACGCACAGCCATTTCATTTCATTGGCAATATCGGTAGAGAGTCGGATGCCATGCTTTGTATCATAGAGTTATACCCCTTTACGGTCTGAGTTCAACTCCCACCGAGGTTAACTTTGCCTTTCATCCTTACGGGGTCGATATAATAAAGGACCAGTAATGCACTGGAATAATTGCTGGCCTTGTGCCAAAAGTAGAAACTATCATTACAGATTATGCTTTTGTAATTTTCATTTATGTTGTGCTTCTCAAAATGATTTGTTTATACCTGTGTTTGATTAATTGTCATTATTCTTTGGGGTTTCTTTCTTTTCAAAACAATATTGGTGAAGGCGTGTTCGTAGTTGCCACTTTTACGGCTAGTACTTCTACCCGCTACCTCAGTTGTGACCGTATTAAACCACAACCATCTTTGTGGTTTGCAACTCTAGCTGTGATCATATTAAATCACTTCTAACTTTGTGGTTATCACTTACACCCATTAACCCAATTGTGACCACATTAAACCACTAACAAACAGAGCAAAACAAATGTTTGCAAAAACGAATATGTACACGATAAAATGTCTAATGGTGGACCCTTTTTGCATGCCAGGTTAATGGGGTGAACTTTCAAATATTCTAAATTACTTTGATTGTAAAGAGAAACAAAAAATCATGTTTTTTCATCGAGTAATACTAAACGAAAATATCTTCAAAGCGCAGCTCTTGGGAACACAATCGTTCACAGCAAAAATAAACAACAACAATAATAATAATTCGTTTTGATTTAGACATAAGGCCAACACTTTCGTGAAATGTGAATGGCGATTAAATCCAACATAATACTTGGCGGGTACATTGTTTTATCGAACTCGGAAGGATGAAACGCAAACTTGACTTCTGTGGACTTTTAACTCAGAATTTAAAACGCAGGAACCATTACCGCACATTAGAGATTTTACCAGCCCAACGCCTTAATTTCAAATGTATACAAAAGACCACAGACTTTATGGGAAGGAGATTAGCCTATTAAATCGATCGAAGTATTTTACTGGTAGGAAGGATGAAAAGAAAACTTGACATCATTGGAATTTGAACCCGGAGCACAAAAGGCTGTAACGAATAATTGCGAAGCATTTTCTCCGACACTCTAGTGATACTGCCAATTACCACAGAGAATTAGTTCGGTATCAAGCCAGCTACCTTAAAATAGTCACCTATAATCTACCTGTCTCGGAAATAAGATTTGGTTATAATATTCTCAACTGAATACAACATGCTAGTTAAATAATGAGTGATTTAGAATATACCAACCAACATTTAATAGAAACATATTTGACACAAATACATGGCAGACCTGTTAATTCTCCCCGTCCGACAGGGAGATCTCCCACCCACTTTGAGGTGGGTCAGAGATGTCTTCTCTTGTGAAAATAGGTATAGCTTTCATTATGCGAAATCTCTCCATTTTGCCTCATTTGGGTTTTTAGAGGTTGGCAGATTTGGCATGGAGGTAGAAATCTTATGTGAGTTGAAAACTATTATAGAATATTAACTACCAAAATATCTAATAAATAATACTGAAAAACTAATTCAAATACTAACTGTGAACAAAACAGTTATTTTCTGTCATCAAGCAATCCGACAAATACATATCAGAAACTAAATGGTCGGACAGTTTGTGTGAGGAAGAAGGACCGGAAACTAAAATTGTAAAAATCTTTAAGATGTGGCCACAGAATAGTATGCTAAAACGATGGTAAAAAAAAAACGTCCCTACATTGCCAGCAAGACGAACAGGTTAAAAACATCCACATGTTAGATAAATATCACAGCGTTGGCTGAGAAGCACAAGACTCAAAACTAAGACTTGAAGGATTGTATCTGACAGCACAGTCTTAGATATGTGACAAAACATTTATAGTCAAGTCAGATTGGAATTTGAATATATTGGAACTTATGTCAGTATTATGAAATACCAACAGAAAAGAGATTATATAAATATACGTCAAAGCAGATATTGGAGAATGACAAACTAACTGTATTCTGGGATATATCTGGCCAAACACACATGGAAATCAATCTTAATTAACCAGATACTGTTGTCAAGGTTCACACGAAAAGGAAGTATCTTCTAATCGAAATATCATACCCAAGAAATAATAATGTATTTCTGAAAGAGAAGAAATTATCCGAATATTAAAATATAGATACAGAGGAATAGGAGCCTTAGAAATTATTAATATGCACGCAGATA
>OZ024741.1:178964916-178979916 GCA_964016885.1 Eledone cirrhosa
CCATTGGTCTTTCCAATTGCTAATACTATCTATCGGTCGCAACTCCAGTTAGAAGAAGCAATGCATCGCCCGGTCCGGAGGTCAAACTCACAGCCTCATATATATATTATAGAAGCAGTAACACAACAGTTAGTTCACCATACCGAGAACAATTGTTTCACCTGTGACAATTGTTCTTGATATGGTGAAATAACTGTTGTGTAACCACTTCTAACTAACTCGTCCCCTGGACTGAGTGCTCTACCACTACGGATATTACCTTCTAGTGTTCTACCTCTCTCTCTCTCTATATATATATATATATATATATGTATGTATATATATATATATATTATATATATATATATATATATACTCGACATCCAGAGTTGACATTGCACTCAGTGCTCCTGTGGGAGCCCCTACATGGACACACTAGAAGAGGAAGACCAAACTTAACGTATGTTGATGCCCTAAGGACAGACACTGGTCTAATGGAGACGCAGGACATGGCAGCGATAATGAGGGACAGAGACCACTGGAGAGAACTCGTCCATGGATCTCGGGAATTTTACCCGCCCTAGACATATATATATATATATATATATATATATATATATTTAGGAACGAGTAGGACCCCGACGGCTGAGCTCAAGCCGTTTCGACGGCTAATTCTGGACGAATCCAGAATTAGCCGTCCAGAATTAGCCGTCGAAACGGCTTGAGCTCAGCCGTCGCGGTCCTACTCGTTCCTATTACCCAATCTACTACCCTAAGTATTGAGTACTTTGGTGCATTATGGTCCACTGGTCCACCTGGTTCCTTACCACATTTCCTTCGTTATATATATATATATATATATATATATATATATATATATATATATATATATATATATATATATATATTATATATATTATATATATTATATTATATATATATATTATATATATATTATATATATATTATATATATATATATATATATATATATATATATATATATATATATATATATATATATTATTATAATTATTATAATATATATATAAGAAAAAGTATGACCCCGACGGCAGAGCTCAAGCAGACTCCAGCAATAGCCGTCGAAACGGCTTGAGCTCTGCCGTCGGGGTCATACTTTTTCCTATTTCCCACTCTACTACCCTAAGTATATGAGTACTCTGGTGCGTTATGGTCCATCTATATATATATATATATATATAATATATATATAATATATATATATAATATATATATGTGTAGTAATTCCATCGGAAAGGTCCGGGAAAAAAGAGTGCTCTATACAGAGCTTAATAGTTATGTAATAAACAACATAAGGCAATTATTTGATTTACCAGTGGTTTCTTAAAAGCAAACAAATTTTGCTTTCAATCATCAGAATGAAAAAATCCTGGTGTATTTATTGACATTGGATTTTTTCTAAAAATCCAATGTCAATAAATACACCAGGATTTTTTCTAAAAATCCAATGTCAATAAATACACCAGGATTTTTTCATTCTGATGATTGAAAGCAAAATTTGTTTGCTTTTAAGAAACCACTGGTAAATGAAATAATTGCCTTATGTTGTTTATTACATAACTATAATATATATATATATAATATATATATAATATATATATAATATATATATATATAATATATATATAATATATATATATAATATATATATACATATAATATATATTTAAAAGTTAAACAAGGTTCAATGAATACATCAAAAAATGAGTTTTACAATAGATTGGAAGCACTCAACAGCAAGGTTTTCCAGAGTTAATAAGATTAATTCAAAATATTAACAAAATAGATATTCTTGTAATCAATTACATTTTATTATACATATTTCAGAGGTACTGAGTTAAGTTTAACAGTACGTCCTCATCAGATAAAATAAGATGATGCATGACATACCCTGACATAGTAGATGGTTAAGATTCAGTCATGGTAGTGATTAACATATGACAAAACTCAATATTTATACCCTCATATTGAGAACATGAGATAACATAATACAAGCAATAGAGAGGGTGCGTGTAATACAGCTTAAAAAAATACATGGCATCAATATAACAGTTAAAAATGTTGTTGTTTTTTTAAACTACTGAAGAAAGAGAAGGGAAAGGAAAGCATAGAGGAAGGAACAGCTGATGTGATAATATATTTAGTAGGTGGCTCGAAAAAACAAATGAAAGATGATTAAAGAGAGAGAGTCAAAGGGGAGTAATTTATGTTCAAGTTTATATACAATTTTCCATATATGCAACATATATTCAAATTAATATAGTTGGCCGTTAATATTCAAAATATTTAATTTAAGTTATTTCAGAGTAATGAATAATATTTTAGGTTTTAAAAGTTAATAGGTATTTGTATTAATATTATAATTATGTTTAATTTCTAAAATTCAAATGTTATGAAAACAAATTTAAAGGATTTACGAAGCACGAGAAAGAAAATATATAATGCTTTTATACCCTTACGCAGGTAATCTTTACCAAAATTATTTATAATATTGACAACAGTTTACATAATATAATTTATAAAATAATTATAGTTATAATTATTAAAGAATTTATTGTTAAATAGTTTGAGTGCCTAAAGGATCAACCGGCCTTACAACTAAACTTAAAGAAGTCTGAAATTTTAATTATATATATGTGTTGATCAAAAAATATACAAGGATTATAGTTTATTATTTGTTTATAATTGAGGTGATACCTTTCAAATATATATAATATAATACAATAATACAATATAGTAAATAATTTACTGAAAATATTGTTAAAAAAATATATATAGTTAAAGAGTATTGTTAAAAATATTGTTAAAAAAATTAATGTTTTATATCAATTATTTTCATTTAGTTGATATATACTGTAAACATATAAGTCAAAACTACATACATATATATATATATATATATATATATATATATATATATATATATATATATTATATATATATTATATATATATATATATATATATATATATATATATATATATATATATATTAAGGGTGAAAGCAGCGATTCTTTGCTTAAGCTTTAATCTGTTATTTTAATAAATATTTGCTCTACGGTTCTTATATATCTGATATATCCTTATCGAGCGCTTTTGGGATTTTAGTCTTCAAATTTATTATTATTACTATTATATATATATTATATATATATTATATATATATATATATATAATATATATTATATATATATATATATCGGGGTCTTACTGGTTCCTATATATATATATATTATATATATATATATAATATATATAATATATATATTATATATATATATAATATATATTATATATATATATATATATATATATATATTAAATGTAATCTGAGTTTTTCGAATATTAATAATAACATTCGATTCGTTTGCAACTTTGCAAACAACCCTCAATTTTATAGCCATATCAGTAGAATGAACACTTCATTCTTGCTCTTGTGTTGGCATGCGTACAGAACTGCAGACACTAATGTTTCTGGGTATCACCCTTCATCAGTACAGCTCTCTGTTCACCTGCCAAACTGTCAGAGCTAGTGAAAATATATGCTATTTTCAAACATACACAGTGCCTGATCGGCCTGATTTGCATATTAGCAGACTGGCTGATCAGTCAGATCTGCATGTTAGCAGATCCACTGATCAGCCAGATTTGCATATCAGCTGACTGGCCAGTCAGTTTCTTGTATACTAGCGATAAATGGCCGGCTTTGTCAAATTCAAATAAAAAAGAAAATTTCGCTCTACATGGCTGAATACAATAAATGTAATCTGAGTTTTTCGAATATTAATAATAACATTCGATTCGTTTGCAATTTTGCAAACAAGCCTTAATTTTATAGCCATGTCAGTAGAATGAACGCATGCCAACACAAGAGCAAGAATGAAGTGTTCATTCTACTGACATGGCTATAAAATTGAGGCTTGTTTGCAAAATTGCAAACGAATCGAATGTTATTATTAATATTCGAAAAACTCAGATTACATTTATTGTATTCAGCCATGTAGAGCGAAATTTTCTTTTTTTATATATTATATACATATATATATATTATATACATATATATATATATATGTGTATATATATATATATATATATATATATATATATATATATATATATATATATATATATATATATATATATATATTATATACATATATATATATATATATATTCCGATGAAATGACAGTTGATAATAACATTGAAATAGTGAATGTCTGCATAACTAATACTTTGTAGATAGCAGCTGTTTTCAGGTTATGTAACTGTTATAGAAACACGTGTCAATAAATTCCTTTTAACTAAACTGTATCCATTAAAATCCTTCTATATATATATATATATATACATAGTTATGTAATAAACAACATAAGACAATTATTCCAACATCATAACCTCCTAACCTTTCTTTCACTCTCTTTCCCTAAAACTATTTCACCTTTTCCATTATATCCTATCATGTTTTCTTCACCTCTCACATAACTTCCAATTTATTAATGTATCCTTTATTTAGCACTGTACTATTTCTTCATAATATAATTTAACCAATACATATATGTATATATTTAATATTTTCATATTTATACCATCACATCATTATACTTTGACCATCACCACCACCACCACAATTATTTTCAACATTCATATTATGTTCTCTTTTTTCCACACACATATATATTTTTTTTTACTTATTTTTTATCATCTTCTTTCTAACTTATTTATTATTATTTATTTGTTACTTTTTATTTATTTATTTTTTCTCTCTCTCTCTTTCTTTTTTTCTTTTTCTTTCCTTATTACTGATATTGTGATTTGAATTTTCCTAGTATATTACAAACGCCGTGTATAATTTTAATCAGTTATTCTGATGATTTGATTAGGCATACATTGTATTTAAAATTGAGTGACACAACTTCAAGTGATTAGCAATTTTTAGACACCCTAATCAATGAAACAATTGTTATTACTGTAAATAAAACCCTTTTTGTACTGTTGGCCATGTTATTCTTCACTCTTTCACTATTATTACTCCAAGATTAACCTGCATAGGAGTTCCCGAGAACTCGTAACCTAACTAAGAAAACCTCTTGTTTAGTCAAAAACGCCGTACGTTAAAACTATCCACAATACGGAGTACTAACAACCTCTAACCGGATTACCTATAACGATAATTTGTTATCCATATATATATATATATATATATATATATATATATATATATATATATATATATATATATATATATATATATAAGGTGCGTGGCTGATTCCTGGACCGGGATATATATATATATATATATATATGGAAGCAATTGGCTAAGTACAGAACTAGAGAGTGACAGACTCCCCAAGGGTTAAAATTTCCAAGCCACACAGTATATCACGATAGGGTCTCTGTGATTGTATCAGGTGTTAAGGAGCCATGGAAAGATTATCATCACCTCTTTGCTACATTCGAGCGCGTGACTGTGTGTGCTAATTATGCTTGTGAAAGCACATGGCCTACTGGTTATAGTGTTCGGCTCACAATCGCATGGTTGTGACTTCGATTCCTGGCGGAGAATAGTGTCCTTGAGAAAAACATTTTATTTCACATTACTTCAGTCCACTCTCCAAGGAAATATTATTTGTACTTGTAATTCAATGGGTCATCTTTGTCACACACTGTGCGCTCAATCTCTGAGATTACGTTAAGTGTTAACGTGTCTTGTTCCTTTGGCATGCTCCTCCATTTTCACGTTAATTTTATGAACAAGCTGTTCCGTTGTTGGAACGGTAGATTTGCAGTATCAGTAGAACGTTGGGCACCCTACTTCGAGGCAGAGAATTATGGCGCTTTACGTTTTGAGTTCAAATCCCGCCGAGGCTAGCTTTGCCTTTCATCCTTACGGGGTCGATAAAATAAGGTACCAGTAATACACTGGGGTAGATTTAATCGACTTTCCCTTCCCCTTCAAAGTGTTGGCCTTGTGCCTAAAGCAGAAACCATTATATTGTGTGTTTTAATAGGGCAATTAAAAGTAAGGCAAAAAACAGAAATTAGAAAGTGTGCAAACTCTACTCTCCCTGTTGCAGACCAGTCAACTCTCCCCGTCCGACGTGGATATCTCCCATCCTCTTTGGGGTGAGTGAGATATGTCTTTTTTTGTGAAAATGGGTATCACTTTCATTATGTAAAATCTCCCCAAGGGCGGTGGATTGGCAGTATCGGTAGAGGATCGGACGCCATGCTTTGACGTATAGAGTTACGGCCCTTGCCATTCTGAGTTCAAATCCCGCCAAGGTTAACTTTGCCTTTCATCCTTACGGGGTCGATAAAATAAAGTACCAGTAATGTACTGGGTAATTGCTGGCCTTGTGCCAATAGTAGAAACAATTATGTAAAATCTCCCCATTTTGCCTCGTTTCTCTCCGTTTTGGAGCACTGCTTTTCATGTTACTCCCCGTTTGGGTTTTGGGGGTTGGCGGGTCTGCTGTTGGACAACATATATCAGTTACGCCCCGTCATGTCCACTGCATCAGTAATTCTATATTACGTAGGCACCTTCCTTATGCTTTTTATCATCATCCCAGTTTGGCAAAGGAGAATAGTAGTCGTGGGACTGAGCATATTGGAGGTCTCGATGGCGAACGGTATAGATTGTTCGTTAAAATTATAACAGAAATATATGAGAGGTGAGAGAGGAATTGCAAGATAAATTATTCATATCAAGCTATAATGAGGTTTTATTTGAATTACTTCCACTTCGTTATCAATTCTGGGGAAGGGGGTTATATATGTAATATATTCAGAATCGGACTCATATTTGAAATCGTACGTTATTACTTGAAGATAATATGAAATATCCCAAAGGGTAAATCCACATGGTATTATATACATTATAATTAGCATGATGATAAACTTTTGGGATTCTATAATGCATAGACGCTTTATAAGTTTGTGTCAAAAGATGAATTATTAATATAATTATCGTCGTTATTAATATTATTATTAATTGTTATTGTTATTACTATTATTAATATTATTATTGTTGTTGTTGTAGTTAATAAGGCTGTGTAAGCATTGTATTTCTGTAATCACAGCGAGGAATAATAAAAGTTCGCCATTTAAAGATATGAAATAATTGTAACGCAATTTCCTTTCTTGGTAGTTTCATCATAACGTGATCGCTTAACTAAACAACTTATTCCCTCGATACGTTATGTTCCAGAAGAATCAATTGCCTAGATTTCGTTTACCTGCGATTTTCGTCGCTTGCGTCATATTTGTCACTGCCATCCTTAATTATGATAATCTCTAAATATAACCAACTATTATAGGGTAGAGACAAATTTATGTTCCTATAAATCGTAAGGAACCAGTCTAACAGTTCTATTTGAATTTATGGATGTTTATTTAGATTTACGGACGTTTATCTAAAGGTCAGTATTGTTTAGCTATGCAGGTTTCATTTTAAGAGCAACTTACATCTTAAACATAGATAGCCACAGTGTTTTATTTAATGACACTGCGACCTAAACTATAAACTCCACATGTTCTTTTTATATGGGGTTCATATTTCATATATTGTTGTTTAATTTCAGTTCTACTCAGATCGAGTAAATCTTTAATCAAAAGCATTCAAGCCATGACAACACCATCATTTCTGTGGTGACTAGGACTACGTTATCTAATGTGTTGTGTTAAAACAGTAACTGGTGACTGGTTGGTATTACAAGTAGTTTCAGTTATCCTGTATAAGCTGTCTCATTAGCTCGTATTTTTTTTGTTTTTTTTCTAAGTTGGTACATCACTGTGACAAATAAGTTATTTTTGTATTTTCTACAAAATACCCATCGGCTGCGTAAATAATTTCTATGACCTTTAGTTCATTAGAATATAGATAATCTATTGCCTCTCTTTCACTGAATTTTCCAAATCCGCAAGGCCTATCCTGCATTGATTTTAAATTATTGGCTCACCATGCTGCCTTCCTTAATTAATTCCTCACTGAAACAGCATTATTTCAAAAATGCGAATCTATTCCTACAATTTTCTTTACTTCCAATAGACTTATTTTTTTATATTTTATATATCAGCACAAAACTGTACACTTATCAAAGAGGAGACGAATTGGCAAAGTCGTTAGTACGTCAAGTGGAATGCTTTTTGGTATTCGTTCCGGCTCTCTATCCCCTAAGTTCAAATCCTATCCAGATCAACTTTGTATTTCATTCTTTCGAGGTCGATAAAAAAAGTACCAGTTCAGTGCTGAGGTCGAATTTTCTCCTATATGTCTTCCTCTCTCTCCTACTCTGGAGGAAATCGGTTGTGCTCAGACCTGGGCAGGGGCTGAACTTCGCCACAGACATACATAACATTTATCAAACTAATGAGGCGTTCCTTTACTCGGTTACTTTGATATGATATAATAGCAGATAAAACTCGTTCAATTTGCAACCTACTATTTTTTTTTTATAAAAAAAGAAACAAATTGGATAATGTTCACAGCCTGAAAATATGTTGAAACATCTTTGATCACGGCTCTTCTGCGATCAGAGCTGACCTGGAGCTAAACAACAAGTATACATTTATAGGGAGAAAGGCGGAAAATAGTTGACTGATTCGCTTCTTAGGGAGTAGTATAGCTACAGGGCTAGGGGACGGTCCGACTCGAGTGACGCTTTTGTGGGGACGGCATTTTGGAGGTTTGTTGTATAAGCCTGCATTGATGTAAAAGTGGTCGGGGGATCGAAGCGGAGGCGGAGACAAACTTAAGGGCTGCCGTGAGTAGCATATACTCTAGCTACGCCACAGAAAGCCTCGTTATATTACTGGTTGTTTTCCTTTTGTTTTTTAACAAAAATAAACCCAGATGGTTGTAAATCAAACACAGTGACATTTGATATCGGAATACAAAGGACTTTGACTAGGAATGTAGGGCCGTTTAATGTTCTACACTTTCTACCATTCATTGTTTCTGTTCTTTACTTCAAATATCAAACACAATACACTAATAAAAATTCCTTTCATTTAGTTCAAAAATGGACTCTACCGGCTACTGAGAATTCATTTTCATCTTCACGTCAATATATGAAAATATATTCTACTTGGTAATTACGAGAAATGCATAAAGAGAAAGTTTGAAGTAATATATTCTTGGCATTATAGCGTAACTGAATAATTTATTCTTTGCATTGTCACGTTATCGAGTCCGCTTCTCATTCAGATAAAAGTTTCTTCGGCCAAAGCTGAATATATTCCTCGGTGTCTTCCTTGCACATTACAAAGTCAGTAGAAATGCATATTGTATTAACGCTTTTACTAGCAAACTGTCTGAAATCGTCCCTAGCTCTATGAGACAAAACTGTTTAGATTTCTCAAAATGTTTAGATTTATCTAAACACCTTCCATCATAATTTAATGTAAGAATCTTTAAATTATATTCTAAAACCAACTTGATAAAAAGAAATTAGCCATTTAATGGAATTTAAATAAAATAACTATTTCATTTAAATTCCACTAAATGTTTTTTTTTTTGTTTTTTTTTTCTAAATAATTTGAAAATTTTAGGCAATGTTTTTCTTTAGAAATATGGTAACGAAAAGGCTAAAAGGTATCTCAGCGGTTGTTCATTAGTTTTTGAATCTGTATGTTTCACATATGCAATCTCATTGGAGTAACTGTATCTCCTATTTATTGACTCTCAATAAAAGAAGATAAAGCTTCTCCAATGATTAAATATTTCCACTTTTCCTCAGATTTCGTGTACAACACACAATAGCGGTTGGCTTATCCTCATTCCCATTGTTACTGTGAGTGGTAGATTCATTCTTAACACATTTTAGAATTAAAATAAATCAACCTCCGTTGGTTTTGACGATGAGCGTTCTAGTTGTTCGATCAATAGAATGGCCTACCTTTTAAATTAACCTGTAAGTAGTTGAAGATTACACAGACACGTGTATGCTTTACATAATTCTACGGTATTATCAATGTTGTACAGTGTGTAGACCTGTTAACTCTCCCTGTCTGACGGGGAGATCTCCCACCTACTTTGGGGTGGGTGAGAGATGTCTTCTCTTGTGAAAATTGGTGTAACTATCATTATATAAAATCTCCCCATTTTGTCTCATTTCTCTCATTTGAGGGCACTTTTTTCATGGTACTCCCCGTTTGTACTTTTAGAGGTTGGCAGGTCTGAGTGTGTGACATAACTGACCGTTTGAATTACAGTTATACGCCAACCTACAGACTTCCAAACGGCTTCCGTCTGCCCAATTTCACGGTGAACGAGATTTACCCAATATGCTACGACATGCGATCAAACTCTGGACTCGCGATTACGAAGTATTCTTCTGAACCATTCAGCGATGCTGCATCCACCACGTTTTTTGCGATCAACAGTTAATTCTCGTTAAAGCTTTCCTTTAACTTTAGTTAGACCTTGTTGGGTAACATCACAGTTCTATATGTTTTCTTATTAACATAAAATGAAGTTATTATAAGTGACAGGTGCAAATCTTCTCAATCGATCAAACCTAGAATTATGCATTGAAAAAAGTGTTTAATGAATTAAAACAGAGAAAATTAAAGAATAGGAAATAGAAAAAGGTTAGAAGATTGGTTGCGGTTGTAAAACGAATGACTAAGAAGAATGGTTTGGTGGGGATGAAGAAAGAGCAAAGAAAGGAATATTGGAGTAAGAGAAAATAAAATTATTATCATTATTGGGCGATTGATTGGCAGTATCGGTAAAGCATAGGACAAGATGCTTGTAGCCTAGAGTTACAACCCTTTATATCCTGAATTCAAATCCCACCAAGGTTAGCTTTGCCTTTTATCCTTATGGGTTCGTTAAAATAAAGTACCAGTAATGCACTGGATCGATTTACTCGTCTTTCCCCTCCCCAAAAATGATTGGCCTTGTGCCAAAAGTAGAAACAATTATTATTATTGTGGATTGGCAGTATCGGTAGAGGGTCGGACGCCATGCTTTCCAGCATAGTTACGTCCCTTTACGATCTGAGTTCAAATCCCGCCGAGGTTGACTTTGCCTTTCATCCTTACGGGGTCGATAAAATAAAGTACCAGTAATGCACTGGGTAATTGCTGGCCTTGTGCCTAAAGTAGAAACAATTATTATTATTATCACTATTGAATTCTCTCTAGGGTGGTAGATTGGCAGTATCGGTAGAGGGTCGGACGCCATGCTTTGCAACAGAGTTACGACCTTTTATGATCTGAGTTCAAATTCCACCGAGGTTAACTTTGCCTTTCATCCTTACGGGGTCGATAAAATAAAGTACCAGTCACGCACTGGGGCCGATTTAATCGACTTTTCCCTCCTCCCAAAATTATTCGCCTTGTGCCTATATATGAAACCATTATTATTGCATTTTCTCATTGCATTGTTCACCTTGAGTATGTCAGTGTTATATTTTTAGTGTTGCTGTTTTTATTATATTGACAATTCTCTACACAATATGTATGTCGTAGTATTTTGGTCATATATCTATCTGTCTGAGTATGTTCCTTATCAATTCCTGGGCACCTATTATTATAGGGATTGTTTCTGGTTTTTAATCCACATTCTAGTTATTTCTATTTCTACATCATTTAACCATTTCACTGAAATATTTCTTATCGCCTGTCGGGACTAGTGCATTAATTAGAAGGCATGTCTTTTATTGGTGGTCTTCAACTACAATATCTGGTCGATTTGAAGGCTTTTAAATAACTGTAGACTTTTAACGCAACCAGTTTTTACCAAAACTATACGTTTTAAAAGAATTGTGAGTTTTTATGGAAAAATATTTTATCATAACTGTATGTTTTAACAAATGTATAACTGTTTTGAATATATATAACTTTCTAAGAAATGTGGAGTATTTCACGATTTCATATAATAGTTTACAAGCATTCTATATATGTATATTTTATTTTATTTATTATGCTCCTGTGTTCGAAGTGTAAAAGAATATTTTGTAATTCAGGAGGAAAAGAATTTATTGCAGTCATAATGTAGCCATGTATAATAATATAATTATGCTGATATAAACTTTCTTTTACAATTGTGCATTGAGCATATTAACAATTGAATGCTAATGTATCAATGTAATATAGATTTACAATGTTAATATACTGTACTTAAATAAGAAAATATTTCCACAAGACCATTAGGGTATTTCGAAATTCAATATAAGTACCAGAACAACATTATGAAATACAGAGAACTGAAAATTGAATAAAAGTGGGAAAGCAAATATTATTTGGAATGCCTTGAACTTTGAAATGTTCGGTTTGTCAGCAAATTATAACTATATAACGGCTCTGCATGATCCTATCATTGCATTGAGCTAAAGTACGCCTCGTAAACGAGTAAAATGATATATATATATATATACATACATACGCACACATATATATATGTGTATTTATATATATAAATACATACACACACACACACATATATATATATATATATATATATATATATATATATACATACACAGACACATATGTATATACATACACACATATATATACATATATATACATATATATATACACATACACACATATATATGTATATATACATACATATATATATATACACACATATATATGTATATATATATATATATATATATATATATAACGGCGATGAATTAGTTTTGCGAGGTTTTTGATATGAAATCGAGATCTACACCCAAAATGAGGGAGCAGCCATTGGCATCAGCATAGCTGGTGATGTTGCCAACCTTTTTATGGTATGGTGGGAAAGGAGACTTAAAGATCTCCTTAATGAGAGCTCCATAGACCTCATCATGTACTCTCGTTACGTAGACGATATCAATATAGTTATAAGAATATCCCCACTAGAGAGCACTAATAAGTTTGATTTAGAACGTAGCACAATGGAAAGCATCCAGGAGATAGCTACTTCCATACACCAGAGTATAACTGTAACTATTGACTACCCTTCCAAACACCCTAACAATAGACTACCTGCATTAGACACGGAACTCTGGATTAACACTATAGACGAGAGAGCCCAAATTCTCCACTCACACTATGCTAAACCCATGGCCTCCAAATACCCTATACTAAAAAACTCACCAATGTCCAGTAGTGCTAAGTTTAATATTCTGATCGCAGATTTGGTACGAGTGATGAAGAATGTGTCCCGCATGTGCGACCCAACAGAAATGGAAAGACACATCCAACACTTCATCAACCGCATGCAGTTCTCTGGCTACAACCAAAGAGACAGAATCAGAGTATACGAATGAGCCATGGAGAAGTATAAGACCCTCATAGAACTGGACATGAAAGGAATTTGCCCATTATACAGGAGAAAATCATGGAATAGCTTAGATAGGGCTAGACATAAGATAGGGAAAGCCACCTCATGGTACGACAACCAAAGATACCAGAGTGTCATGTTTGTGGACACTACTCCTGGAGGGAAATTAGCTAACCAGTGTAGAAAGGCCCTGAGAAAGACCCACTTAAAGATTAAGGTGGTAGAAAAGCCAGGAACCAACCACCATAAAATCCCTGATCAGCAAAACCTACCCACTGTACTAATAGGAAATGTATCATATGTAAGGTAAACCCCCGGATAAACTGTAAAACTAGAAACGTAGTCTATAGCATAAGATGTACAGAGGGTACTTGCAGAAACATGACAACAACATACATAGGCAAGACAGCTCGTAGCATAGGTGAAAGGATAGACCAACACTGGGGGGAACTAAAAGGACGAAAAAACGGGTTAGTACTATACGAACACGCCAGACAAGAACACGACGGTAACATAGACAACATAGAAATTAGAATAATATCTAAACATGGAAATGACCCAGCAGATAGGCAAATCAGAGAGGCCAGTGAAATAGAACTTAGAAGGCCAAGGCTAAACAGAAGGAATAAATGGAATAACAACAACACCCAAACAAACAACACTGACCTAAGAGAAGTATAAATAAATAAATAAATAAATAGATAAATAAATAAATAAATAAATACATACACAAGCACAATAACAACAAACACATATAAACACACACTAGTAAAGATAGAATACATTAACCAATACACAGCCACCCAATCACGAACACACATCAAACAAAACACTTTACACACACGCAAACGCATGCGCAAAGAAGACAAAATAAAATAAACAAACAAATAAATAAATATATAAACAGTCTAAATAAAGATGGCGTAGAAAATACAATGTAACGGATCCTTAAGGATAAAGGAAGCACTTGTTATTAAGAACCTCAGACCCCCACTTAACAACCGGGGTGAGAGAAATGAGCTGACATGGCTAACTTAACCATAATGACCATTCACAGCCTACGGCCTGATATCTTCACACACACGCATGTATATGCATACCCATACGCATACACACACACATCTATATTTATACACGCACACATGTTTTTACAACCTACCACCTTTCACACCCTTTGATTTCCAGCTTCTACAGCCCACTATCTTTCACACACAAACGCACTCACACATATACACACACAGTTACACACACATGTATACCCATACGCTTACACACACACATCTATATTTATACACGCACACATATTTTACAACCTACCACCTTTCACACCCTTTGATTTCCAACTTCTACAGCCCACTATCTTTCACACACACACACACTCACACATATACACACTTACACTTATACACACACAGTTACACACACATATATATTTACATACACATATCTTACGGCTTTCACACGCTAACGCACCCTCTTGATTTAACCAATTTGGTCAGTAGCTTTTGCCACAGCCTATCACGCGCACGCGCATTCTTTCCCTCGTTTAAATTTTAAATATTTTTCTCCCCATAACGGCATTCCTGTCTTAACGACATCACAACTTTCTCCGCTTGGCCTGTTTCCCCCCTTTTGGAACTTTCCCCCGTTGATGGGCGTGAGCCCGAAATATTGGGATTAAATCTCTACTAC
>OZ024741.1:178982416-178989916 GCA_964016885.1 Eledone cirrhosa
ATAATAAGGTTATGTTTCCGAGGCATTCCAAATTGAATCGACATGGGAACGGACGAAGTGTGTGCTCTTGGGTTCTTCGTCCGTTCCCTTGTGAGTACCAATTCCCCCACCCCTCCTATCGGTCTGCGCAGGCACAGGTCCGAAGGAAGTTGACCATCAGCTTCCGCAGAGTTCAAGGAAATTCGCCTAGGCAGTCCCCCCTCTCAACCAAACAATGACCTATTCAGGCCTGTAATATATAGCTTACTGCTAGCCACCCCGTCAGTGGCAGTCCGCCGAAAGCTAGTGGGGTTGGGAGAGTGTGAGTATCAATAGGTCTCACTACCACCCTACATTAAGCATTGACGGTAGAATTGACCATCAACCTCTAAGAGAAAATATACTTAATTCTAGTTATTATGGTTTCACAGTGGAAATTATGAATGAGAGTTGGAAATTAAAACTAAAAATTAAAAATCAAAAATCAAATATCAAAAATTAAAAATTCAAAAATTTACAAGTGAGAATCTAGATTGAAGTGAGTAAAAAAAATATGTGCACCTATACTAACTAATACGTAGGGAGATGTTTAAGTAAGAAGTTTTGAAAGGGGCATCAATGTTACAGATATATTATCTACATACTGAACGATATTACCGCACAGTAGAACGGAGGGTAAATTACTGTATGAACGGTAGTAGTTAGGCGGTACCTAGTTAGTATTTCCATCATATGGAACAAAACCCCCCAAAAAAACACAGATATAAAATACACAAAAAAAAACACAAAAAATATCCAATAAATACAAAAAATACATACAGTACATATATGCAAAATGAGATAGGAGATACATGATTAATATGATTGTCAATTTGTCCATATATAGATTGAATTGGGGGGGGGGCTTCTGTTCAAATGCAATTTGCTGTAGGAAAATAGGGGTTTATCGATGTTTTTGTTTCCGCGTATTTATCCTGCCGAAAGTTAGTTTATAATTTTATGTCCGTCCAGTATCAGGGATTTCCATCCCCGTGGTAGATGGAATTTCCAGGTCTAGCTGGTGGCTCGTTCCTCTCTTCTCCACTATATCGGTTACATCATAGAGCGCTCAACTAATTGGAGCTAAATTCTTAAGATAAATATTGATGCAATTCAATTCAAGCACTCAACGTACTTATTCCACATAGGAGTGACGGAGTAAATATCGAATAAGGAAAAGCGAAGTAGTTTCAGATGTTAAAGTCCTTTATATATATATATATATATATACGTATGTATATGTATATAAGAGCGTTGACGTTTGCTTGAAGCATTGTGGAATAGTAAACATGGTAACAATGCAGATGGTTAGATCTCCGGGTAACAAGGTTAGGTGGTTGTAGGAATAATGGGGATAAGAGAGGCGAGGTGGGATATAAGAAGAAAAAACGTAAAATTAAAATGAAAAACCATTGATGAAGTTACCTTGGAATCGATTTATTAGTCCCTATATTTCGGATTTCTCATCCATCATGTGGGGCGGGTCCGAAGTAACCGTGGAGATTATCGGAGAGGAATTTACGTGGCCGTATGTCAAACTGACTGGAATTAAGCAAACAAATATTCTATATTGGGCACACGCATAAGAATTCGAAAGTTGGCAAACGTTACTAGTCACCACTAAAGCTTTGGATTGGTGTGATATGGCAGGGTCCGCGCGTATGTGCGAGTGTTACCTTGCATTCTGATAGTGGTAGGTAGGTGGGCGAAATGTTAGTGGCAGGAATAGCATAGCTGCAGCGCCTGTCCGACTGTTTGTATACAGGCAAATGAGCGAAATTTCTGAATGTACATGAATATTCACTCGCTCATCTGTTACTGCGTGTGTGGCTTGCTGTTTGGGTTAGACCACCCTCCACGTTTCACTCTTTTCGGATATGTTGTTGATTGACGGTTCTATTCGTTTGATTAAAAGTGCTTCCTTGATCCTTAGCGTCCCAATGTTGCGGTCTGTTGCTATCTCTGTGACAGTGAGACTTTTCTCCTTGGTTCCACATTTGGTGATATGTTTTCGAAAGGACGAGTCTCTAGTTCTGACGTGTTCCTTGACTCGTATGTGCAGTAGTCAAATGGTGCAGCCGATGTAGTAAGCATTGCATTTGACACACTCAATCTTGTAAACCGCGTAGGTGCGCAGGCAATAGCATGTGTGACGTATCGACCAGTTGTAGAGGGAACACGTATTATACGCATTGTGTTGCTTCTTGGAAAGGTATCTCCTTAGGGAAGATCCCGAATGGGCCAATTGGATGTCGAAACCCTCCCTTTGTATGGCCTTGTGGATGGAGCTGATGATTCTTCACCCAGGTCGGGGAAACATTTATCGGTTAGTTTTGTCCGACTCATGTGTTCCTCATTTGGTTGGTAAAGGATGCTAGAAAGCCGTTGGCTTCCAACACCCTGTGGAATTGCTTGGGGCGACACTACGCACGGTATCATTGCATCTATTTCCTATCGGCGTATATTCGTTTGTGATATACCCTCTCTTAACGTTGTTAGGAAGGGCAGACATAGAGTTTACGATTTAGTCTCTGCAGGCCGCCTTGCGGTAGAAGTCTGTGTTAACCTCTGCGTCTCTCGTGATGTTTAGTCGGAAGTCAGGAAGGATAAGGGACCCGTCGTCGTTGGGGTGCTCCATGCGGAATTTGATATTCCCGTCCATATTGTTGAACATCTGATATATCCAGTTAGCCGCCTCGCGAGAAGACTTGAAGATGGGGATATCATCCACGTATCTTATGAAGAATGTGGTGTTTGGGTGGCAGGTGTTTAGCGCTTTGCATTCCAGTTGGCCCATGTAGGATATTACCAGCACACTCGATAGATTTGATGCCATGGGTAGTCCGGATGTATGTCGGTATGTGTGGCCGAGAAAGTCAAAGTACGTGTTGTCGATGACAACAGATAAGAACTGTTGGATGTCGGTGAAAGTGAGTCTGAAGCAGTGCAAGTGATAGGGCTGGATTATTTCTGTCAGTATGTCGACGGCCGTGTGTGCTGGGACTGAGGTGTATAATGAGACAACATCGAGGCTGAAAGCATACCTGTTATTCTTTCGGGTGTCAGGTTGGTGTAATCGTTTTATAACCTCCTTAGAGGTGGATGTTGACGGACATCCTGGTCATTCTTTGTGTGTCATGCTAGTCCGGTCAGCTTTAAACTTCTCGCTCCACTCATACACACTTCTACGTGGTAGTTCACTGTCGGCGTATATATACATATACATACATACATATATATATATATATATATATATATATATATATATATATATATATATATATATATATATATATATATATGTATAACGAAGGAAATGTGGTAAGGAACCAGGTGGACCATAACGCACCAAAGTACTCAATACTTAGGGTAGTAGAGTGGGTAATAGGAACCAGTAAGACCCCGACGGCTGAGCTCAAGCCGTTTCGACGGCTAATTCTGGACTCAGAATTAGCCGTCGAAACGGCTTGAGCTCAGCCGTCGGGGTCTTACTGGTTCCTATATATATATATATATATATATATATATATATATATATATATATATATATATATATATATATATATATTTATATATATATATATATATTTATATATATATATATATATATATTTATATATATATATATATATATATATTTATATATATATATATATATATATATATATATTTATATATATATATATATATATATATATTTATATATATATATATATATATATATATTTATATATATATATATATATCATATATATATTTATATATATATATATATATATATATATATATATATATAAATTAATTCAAAATATTAATAAATATAGACATTCATGTAATTAAATATATTTTATTATATATATTTCGGAGGTACTGTGCTGTTTCCTCAGTACGTCGTCATCAGATAGAATTGAACCATCAGCACAGTTGAGGTATGTCACATCAATTTATATATTTTATCTGATGAGGATGTACTGAGGAAACAGCACAGTACCTCCGAAATATATATATATAATAAAATATATTTGATTACATGAATGTCTATATTTATTAATATTTTGAATTAATAATAAAATTACAAAAAAATTACACACAAAAACAAGATGGCGTAGGACAGAACAAAGGAGAGGCACAAAAACAAAGAAAAGAATCTCCAGTCATTGAAGAGGTCACAGAATGTGTGACGAAAGAACTATGACAATATATAAACAAACATCTGGTTGTGGAACCAACCAACCAACCGGAAATTTATAAATTCCTAAATTTATAAATTTATTATAGTAAATTAAAGTGAAAGCAACTGGTGCGTGTGTTTCTTATTGGCAACATGACCTTCCCAAAGTATAACAATATCGGTTTCAACACACGTTTTCAGATAAAGAATCTTGCTAAACATATTCAGAAACGAAATCTCAAAAAATTATTTTAAATACAATAAAAATACAAACGAAAGACACAGAACTCAAGGGTCATCGGCCGTTGAGATGGACTTTGGTAGTTTTGACCCCTACCAACGATACTGCCGGTCCTGGTCTGGAACAAACCAAACGCTGTCCACTGGAGTAAGAGACGAAAGGCAAAACATTAATATATAGCAATTAAGCTATAACAAGTACACATAGAACTTTGTGTGGCGTCAGGGAAAACATCTAATGTTTCTTATAGCACGTCTCAGGGATGCAACAAAGGAAAAGAAAAGAAGTAGAAAAAGAAGCGAGAAGAAGTAAGATATCGTGTTGGAAAATGTAAACGATTGAAAGTAAATGGGATGGAGTAGAGATAACACGTTCGTCACAGATTATTAATGATAAATGAGCAACATTAATAAAGAGAAGACAAGAAAACGAACAAAAACGAGGCAAAACAAAAAACAATCGTTTAAGGAGAACCTTAAACAATGTTTTTTTAATATAAAGAGTCCTAGACGCAGAGAATAACTGTAAACACAGTAGATTGTTATAAATAATAGTCTATAAAATCACATATATAATCCTATCGACGGAAAATAGCGGCCAACAGCCGCTACGAAGAATTGAATTCTGTATTGTTCAGTTTTTCGAATGAGTGTTTTAACATTTGAGCCGAGGGACTTCTGCCAACAATTTCCCTCTAAATTAGATAATTAAATTTAGCAGCAGGGATTGAATATAACCAGCATTCTATGCAAAATATCAAAGCTCTGGGTAGTGACGAAATTGATAGATGATGTCGGAGTCACAGACGCAGAAAATAACTGTAAACACAATCGATTGTTATGAATAATAGTAAATACCCCTATTGACGGAAAAAGTGGTCAGCGACCGTTACAAAGAATCGAACTCTGTATCCCTCAAATTCCTCATGAGTGCTCTAACTATTAAGCTAAGGAACCTCTGACAATAATTTCCATCTAGATTAGGTAGCTAAATCGAACATTTTTTTTTTTTATTTAAACAACATTGTCTGTGCATGGAGGATGCGAATGAAATAAAGGGTCACTGAGCACGCATCGTGTAGTTTAAAAATGTATTTTAGTAGATTTGGTTCAGACAGGCGGTAGTTAAAGTTTACCAGATGGGACTAACACAGAAACACATGTAGCTAAAAAGCGAGCTTCTTATCTACATTTCTATACTTGCATCTCTTCCAAATTGTTATTTCTTCATTGAAAAACTAAAATTATGCCGTTCTCAATTAGCATTTATATAAATATTCCAAACATCTAGATAAGACTACTACTCACATATTTTTATTAATATTTCTATCCCTTTTTTTTTCTAACTCTCACCTCCTCACATTTCACTGCCTGTCTAGAAGTTCAGTTGACAAAACCTTTATAAATGTTTAGTGAGAGAATGAAATGATTTAAATTCTAAACATGCTTAGTTCATCTTCGCTGATTTAATTGATTTATTTAAATCCATGTTTCTCATTCTCTGCTAATGTGTGTTTCACTTATTATTTTATATATATTTTTGATATTTCTATTTCATTTCTTCAAGTTGATGGTATTAGATTACGTTAATGCAAATTAAGAAAAATCAATCAGATAATTAATTGCTAGTTTCACTGATTCGAGCTTTGTCATATCCTAAGGCGTGTAGTTAATCAGGTCTTGTTATTTAGTCTGCTAATTAGAAGTAAGTAACTTTCGGGGTTGTATTATCTCACTAAAACTCCTAACATTATTTAGTCTAGCTGAAACAAAAGTTGTTAGATGTTTTCCTTTTACTTGGTAGGGCTGCAGGAACGGGCATTATGCATGACCTTCACTGACCCACCAGTCAGGAGTGATCGATACCGTTCATATTCTGCTTTTACTGTTTAGTACGGAGGTCTGTATGGTTGTATATAACATGGATGATGGGAAGGAAAGAGACGAGGGAATCGAGAATGTTTGAGTGGAGGTTACACGAGACTATCAAGCTTCTGAATAATTTAAACAAAGGGCGGATTAAGTTCATGCTTTGTAAAATCGCTTACAAATGGGCCAGGATAGGATTTGAACTCAGAACTCAAAGAGTCCGAACTTATGCCACAGGTAATCCCATCCGAGGCTCAAACGATTCAGCTAACCCACTTTCCTTCTGTTGTAATAGGTTCATCAACCGCAGAAGAATGAAAAGCAAAGTATACTTCATCTCCATTTTAAATTAAAACACTAAGTACCAGAATAAAATACCACGAGGCATTTCGTCTGATGCTCTAACGATTCAGCCAATTTCTTGATTGTTTAGAACAAGAATTTCTCTATAAAACTGGGCAGGAGTTTTTGTGTAGTCGGTCAATCTGCTAGACATAGTAGGCAAATCATCCTGAAATCTACCTTACTGTCTTAAAAAATGGGAGAAATTGAATAATGTAGTACTTAAGGATTAAATATGGGGGAAATATAGGATATTTCATATTACAAGAGGCACATATGTTTACATAATCAGAATTGTGTGTTGGGCCTTCGTCGGTTCCGAAGACAAGTGATCAACAGCCTACTCATAAAATTATCGTGCAAGTGGCTGAGCATTTCATAGTCACTTGTACCTTTAATGTAGTTCTCAAGGAGATTCAGCATAACACGTATAACAGTATAACTTATTTTTGCTAGCTGAGTGGGCTTGTGTAACGTAAAATAAAGTATCTTGCTCAATGACACAACGCGCTACCAGGAATTGAACTCACGATCGCACGATCTTGTGTCGAATACTTTAACCACATAGCTACGCATTTTCAAAGATCAAGACTGACCTGGAGCTAAACAGCAACAACAAAAAACAAATGGTAAGCCATTTTATATCGTATGGACAGTTTAAGTCTAGTGATATTGGGCTACCATAACATACAAAGAGCAATACTTATCCCGTCACCTACAAACGAAAATGACCGTTTAAAAAAATACCATTAACATTTTGTTTTCATGAAAAAGAAGCAGCTTGACAGTAAGATAATGAGCACAAACATCATTATTTTCTTTTCATTACGTTGAGTAAAACGGTGTGATTTTCTCCATCT
>OZ024741.1:178997416-178999916 GCA_964016885.1 Eledone cirrhosa
GGGCGGGCAGGCCGGTACTCATTTCTACAGCTGAGTAAACTGGAGCAACGTGAAATAAAGTATCTTGCTCAAGGGAACAACACATCACCCTGTCAGAGAATTGAACTCACAACCTTTCGATTGCAAGCCCAATGCTTTAACCACTGAGCCAAGCGCCATCACACATACACATTTATATATATATATATAGTGACGAAACATAATCCTTTATTTACTGCTATATATATTTCGATGATAGCCATTGAATGGCTATGACCTCATCAAGCAGTTAGTCAGCTCTCAGATATGCCAGCTCTGTGTGTATAGTGTTGATGGTATCAGAGCCTTGGGACATATGAGCTTGTTAGGAATAATTTGATGTTGTCAGCAGGAATAGTCTTGATTCTCATTGGTCAGTTTGTAGATGGTAGTAGGGTTGGTATTTGACCTCAAAGAGGCAGGTGGTTCTGTAAGGTTCAGACCATCAGGCAAGATGACAATAGTTCCACATGATTGATTTTCACAAAAGGCATTCTTGGTCAGATATATTTTCAAATAAGGTTAATAGTATGAAATAGATACTACAGGTCATATATATATGTGTATATATATATATATATATATATATATATATATATATATATATATATATATATATGTGTGTGTGTATATATATATATATATATATATATATATATAGGTATATATATATGTATATATATATATATATATATATATATAGCTGTTGTCTGTAGAGTGCTAATGATAGAAACAACAACAACCACCATGATAATAATAATAGCAACACACACAACTATGACGATAGAAATAACGACAACCCCTTAGAGAAACTATTTTTCAACCCAGCTGACAAAACATATAAGATGGGTAATATCTATCCTACGAGGTTACCCTTTAATAAAAGAGTTTGCATACCACAACAAATAGATGACGAGACGGAGGCACAGTTCACCATAGCTAGAAATAAGATTAGACAAGTAGTAGACAGGTACACTATGAGACAGAGCAGACCAGAGGCCCAACAACTTGGGATAAAACCTGTAGAAGGCTTGGTTAGCCTCAAGCAGCGCACAAGGGATGGTGAGGTAGTGTGTCTACCCACAGATAAGTCTGGTAGGATGTCAATAGATAGCATGCCGAACTACATCGAGGCAATGCAACCCCACATCACCAACACGAGCGAAGTTGCACAACTAACACACGATGGGAGAGAAAAAATCCTCAACGCTCACATGATGATGTGGACTGACATCCTAAAGCCAAGCAGACGCACTGCCAACAACTTCCAGGCGTCTAACAATGGCATACCACCCTTGTATGGGCTCCGCAAAGACCACAAGACAGTCGACGACCCGACAACAGGACCACCAACAAGACCTGTATGCGGAGCTAATATAGCTAGCAACTACAGGATCTCCTACTTCCTCTCAATGGTTATACGCCCCATAATCAAGATGTCCCCAGATGTATGTGAAAGTACAGAGGACCTCCTCAGCAGAATCAGTGAGTGCAACAAAAACAGGAGCCTATCCAACTGCATAATAGGCAGCATGGATGTGGTGTCACTGTACCCATCCATTAACATTGATTTTGCTGTGAAAAGATGTGTGGAGATGATCATTGAGAGTGAGGTGGAGTTCTGCGACGTCGACACAGACGAACTGGGCCTCCTACTTAGACTTACCTACGACACTGACTACCTAGACAGCCATGACCTTAGATGTTTCTGCCCTAGTAGACCTATAAGAGGTAGACCCCCCACCATAACCTCAATGGCTAAAAAGACTCCCATAGGAAGGTGGATTGGGTGGACCAAAGCTATACGGACCCCCCAAAACACTGATCAGGTAAGAAAAATGGTCGCACATGCAATAGGGGCTAGTATCAAAACTACCCTAAAGGGCCACATATTTAAGTTCAATGAGAAAATCTACACCCAAAATGAGGGAGCAGCCATCGGCGTCAGCATAGCTGGCGATGTTGCCAACCTTTTCATGGTATGGTGGGAAAGGAGACTTAAAGATCTCCTTAATGAAAGCTCCATAGACCTCATCATGTACTCTCGTTATGTAGACGATATCAATATAGTTATAAGAACACCCCCACTAGAGAGCACTAACAAGTTTGATTTAGAACGTAGCACGATGGAAAGCATCCAGCAGATAGCTAATTCCATACACCAGAGTATAACTGTAACTATAGACTTCCCTTCCAAACACCCTAACAATAGACTACCTGTATTAGACACAGAACTCTGGATTAACACTATAGACGAGAGAGCCCAAATTCTCCACTCACACTATGCTAAACCCATGGCCTCCAAATACCTGATACTCAAAAACTCAGCAATGTCCAGTAGTGCTAAGTTTAATATTCTGATCGCAGATTTGGTACGAGTGATGAAGAATGTGTCCAGCATGTGCGACCCAACAGAAATGGAAGGACACATCCAACACTTCATCAACCGCATGCAGTTCTCTGGCTACAACCAAAGAGACAG
>OZ024741.1:179009916-179017416 GCA_964016885.1 Eledone cirrhosa
ATTATATATAGACACACAAACACATGTGTATATATATATATATATATATATATATATATATATATAGAGAGAGAGAGAGAGAGAGAGAGAGAGAGAGAGAGAGAGAGAGAGAGAGAGAGAGAGAGAGAGAGAAAGTAGATTCAATAGCTTCATATGTTTTATAAACGAAATTGACTTTTTGCATTCTCGATGTATTATAGGTTATATTTTATATTCATATTCCTTCGTGTTTTAGGTTTAATATTGATTTCAAAATATTCATACTCACTTTCGTCTTGTTTTCTCTTTGGTCCAATAGACTATATAGCTGGTATTGCATTTTATATATATATCCACACACACACTCTGCGTCCATTCTAAAAGGCTGTAGGACATAAACAATTAATAAAAATGCCCGCGGATACACACACACCCATGTATATATATATATATATACATGCATGGGTGGTTCAAAAGCTATAGCTGAGTTCGAATCTATCTGTTGAAACGATCGGAGATCAGCCGTCGGGGAGCCGAATTTTTCATATTACCCACTCCACTACCCCAAGTATTGAGTACTCTGGTGAGTAATGGTCTAACTGGTTTTTACCACATTCATTCCAATATATATATATAGTAATAATAATAAATTTGAAAACTAAAATCCAAAGAGGGCTCGATAAGGATAAATATATATCAAATATTATATATTTGATATATATTTATCCTTATCGAGCCGTAGAACCGTAGAGCAAAAATTTGCGTGGTTTTGTCTTTGCGTGTAATTGTTCTCACGCCCCACATAATGACGTATTATCTTCGTTTTTTTCGTTCATTGCCAGAGAATGTCTCCATGAACCACCTAATAGAATATTAGTCTACGACTTCATTTATACCATAAACGTGGTTTTGTCTTTGCGCGTAATTGTTTTCACCTTTCCAAATAATGACGTATTATCTTCGTTTTTTTTTTCGTTCTTTGCCAGGAACGTTTCCACGAACCAAAGTATCGTCTTCATGTCTTCCTTCGGTTGCAACGTTTTTTGAAATATTCACTTCTGCGTTCATAGATTGACTTTTTTAGTTTCAGAAGATCCCATTAAGGGTGAAAGCAGCGATTCTTTGCTTAAACTTTAATCTGTTATTTTAATAAATATATATATATATATATATATATATATATATATATATATATATATATATATATATATATATATATATATATATAATATTAATAAATGGAAACTATCTTTATAAAACAATATTTATTTTATTATATATATTTCAAGGGTACCAACATTTTGGTACACTCTCATCAGATAAAATACAAAAGTTGTTTTACAGATAGTGACATGACATATTCAAAACTAGAACTTAAAGTTTTGAGTTCTGTTTGAATAGAGTGCTTCTAATCTGCTATAAACTTAATTTGTTGAATAATCAGCAATAACTCAGTGCTTATATATATATATATGTGTGTGTATATACGACCGGTTTTCTGCACAGTTACAGGTCTCAAACATTTACTCACAAGGTCAACCAGGGACTACAGTGGAAGATTGAAACCAAAACCACGTAGTTTACAAAGCGAACACTTTAGCCATGTAGCTATACATAGTGTGTGTGTGTGTGTGTGTGTGTGTGTGTGTGTGTGTGTGTGTGTGTGTGTGTGTGTGTGTGTGTGTGTGTGTGTGTGTGTGTGTGTGTGTGTGTGTGTGTGTGTGTGTGTGTGTGTGTGTGTGTGTGTGTGTGTGTGTGTGTGTGACAATCTGTGTGCATGTGTGCGTAAACAAAGATTCATATTTATAAAATTAGCTTGTTTCTTTGCACTATTCCTTTTATACGCAATTCCAACTATAAGCATAAACCCCACATCCACCTCACCCCACCCATGGGCACATAAATCCCGATGGTGTCTTAGGAGAGCCGTAATTATATACGGTGTGTCTTGAGAATTTAAACTCGGCGATGTCCATCCCTTTACAGGCGATTTGTTAGATAGAGAGAGGGGGATGTGAGGAGATATAGAGGAGGAAAAATCGATCCCAGTACTGGACTGTTTCTTTATTTTATAGACTTCGATAAGATGAAAATTAAAGTTAAAGCATTTGAACGCAGAGTGGAGTGAGCCGAAGTGAACACAGCAAAGCATTCCATCGGACGTTCTCGGGACTTAGTTACCAAATCGCCAATGATAGCATGGTCAGAAATATCAATTATACATCGGAACCGATGCAAGAAGAAGAGGAAAACGCATTGAAATATTAAAGCATAGAATTAATTTTATGGATATTACCGAAATAGATTTAATTCCTTTGTATTTTAGTTATCAATTAGGGAAAGCAATGAATACATGTGAAACCAGTAATAAACTTAATGCAATTCGAAATAATAGCGTTTATCATACGTTAGATAAGTAGCAATTAAATTATACAATTGCACACAAGGCTAGATTGCATCTGCTTGTACGTGCATCGTGCATATAAATTATATTATTGGAAAAATTGCCTTGGAAACCAATCAACCAATAACATCTTTTCATAGATATTCAAGATGTCAGGTCCAAACACAACCGATTTACGATATATTTGTCATTTGAAATATTGTGGATGGTATCAAATAAAACTGGAATGCTTCGAAGGCTCATTGTCGTGTATTATTTTAATTGGATTGGCAGTATCGGTAGAGGGTCGGACGCCATGCTTACCAGCATAGTTACGTCCCTTTACAATCTGAGTTCAAATCCCGCCGAGGTTGACTTTGCCTTTCATCCTTACGGGGTCGATAAAATAAAGTACCAGTAATGCACTGGGTAATTGCTGGCCTTGTGCCTAAAGTAGAAACCATTATTTTAATAACTTTCAATATAACATGTAAATATAGGCGGACAGAGAATTTCAAATATATTTCAAGAAGGCATTCGTTAGTGAAGGATCTATAGCGTTAGATATAATCTCATGCGGAAGGTAATATCCTAAAGAAGGTGGTGAACTAGCAGGGTCGTTAGGGCGTAAGATTGATAATGCTTTTGTATTTGTTCCGACTCACTGAGCTCTAGGTTAAAATCCTGCAGGTGTCGACTTTTCCTTTCATCATTACATCAATATATAAAGTACCAGTCCAGTACGATTCTTATATTTATTATATATATATTATATTATATTTTTATATATATGGGCGGTGGATTGGCAGTATCAGTAGAGGGTCGTACGCCATGCTTTCTAGCATAGTTACGTCCCTTTACGATCTGAGTTCAAATCCCGCCGAGGTTGACTTTGCCTTTCATCCTTACGGGGTCGATAAAATAAAGTACCAGTAATGCACTGGGTAATTGCTGGCCTTGTGCCTAAAATAGAAACAATTATATTTTTATATATCTGTATATAACAGCATATGTGTATATACGAAGTATATATAATTATTTATTCACTTTTAGTATATAGATATGTAAATATACCATATATACATATTTCCCTGTAAATTGAAAAAGGAATAAACACCTTTTAACATGTTTTCAAACCTAGTTGGGTTTTCATCAGAAGGCATGTATATCATCCAAACAACTATAAAGAAACTATAAAGAAACTATAAAGAAATAGTTAATGGGCATATCTTGCCACTTATAGTTGTATCTTGAAATTGAAATGGACATATTAATTTGCATATCATTAGCGCTCATGTTGATAATTAATTAAGGTTATATGAAGGTGCTAAAGAGCCTGAGTATATGATAAAGTTATATATACACAATAGAAGTAACAGGTTAATTTTTTCAATTTAAAGGAAAGAATGTATATTTGGCATGCTATATACTAAAAATATATAAATTCATATTGATATAACGCATTCCAGGATACTTCTATTCTGTATGTAGACAGATATAACTTCTGGCACTTGTTGTCAAGTGAATGAACTGGATCGAAGTAACATGAAGGACACAATTCATAAACTTGTTGTAAGCCCGCACCTTAAACAAGTGACTTTTGAAAAAAATTCAAAAACAATTTTTCGTCTGTCCTTCCCCTAAAATTAAGTTGTTTTGTACCAAAGGGAAGATTGTACTTTCCGACTATGCAAGCGGAGTAGCCGAAATGGTAGTGTATGATAGATACTAGATTCAAATGTCACTATATCTTTCAGGGCTTGATATTTTAAAGTACGATTCAAGTACTGGTGTCGATATAGTATACTATATTTGACCCTAGCAATATTTGACCTAGTATCTAACTCAGAAATCAATAACATACGCTTCGGAACAGCGTCGGAGAAACCGCACAATTTCTTTCTACCAAATTTCTCTCCCATGTCAAACTCATTAGAAGACACTTTGTCACAGCATCGCACTGTGGCATCGAATCAGAGACCACGTGGTTGCGAAGCGGACACCTTAACAGTAAGTCAACCTTCTATCCAATAGCTCTCACCTCGCACAGGATATTTGATACGGTGATTTATCTGAAATCCAATCCAATTCAATTTTACTTAAAATAGGAATATATTATTCATATTCTGGCGTGTTTGTGAATATATAACACTCTTTTCTCTTCGCCTAACACAAGGCTTTTTATTTCCTTTTTTAATATTTAATAAAATCGACTAATCTCACCTCTTTCTCTTGTCGATAAGTGTTTAGCTGGTCCTAGAAAGATCAACGTTCACAGCAGCAGTATTTAAACTCTGATCTGAGAGAAAGGAATCTAAATGCTTTTAGTCCGACGCTCTGGTACATTGGCTATACTTATGCATATTAATTATTTAAATGAATTCACAAGAATAAAACATGTATTAATACTCGCACTCATTTGCTAGGTGTAAAGGATACTATAACTGTTGCCAATTTACGAAAGGCGGTATTCATGCACTGCGTACATGAGGGCAGCAGGGCGTACTATTACCGATGTATTTCTTTGCTTTTAGTTATAACAAAAGAACTTCAAGAGGTAGTGAACCGAACAAATGCTGTCAGCGATTTAATCTGATATTCCAACTGCAGGATAGTATGATACAGTTTAAAATTGTATTTTTCAAGGTATATTATAAATATCAAAAACTAATTCCATTATAGTTTTGCGGGTTTCACCTTTTAGTCAGCGAATTGTTATATAGGTACATAAATTTAGTTACGTATTATTATGTGAAATGAGGAGAGTGAAAACACTTTTAGCGGAGTAATCCAACTCGATCCAAAACACGAGTCAGCTTGTTCCTTCTTGTTAACTCTACAAACAAATAGTTAACTCTTAACACTCTGTAATGATCTAGCAGAAGATCTCTAAAAGTAGAATAAAGAGATTACTATTTAATTTGATGCAGTTATAATGTTATTTTGTACTTTGCAAGAATATATTGCTAATGTGATTTCATGTGGTTTGTTACTTCAAATGTTTACAGTATCTTTAGTAGGAGATAGATTGTCGTGAAAATTTGCAGTAAACTAAAGTAACCTTTTTGTTTTTAATGTGAGGAAATTATAGTATTGCTTGTACTTTTAAGAATGTCTTGCTATTAAGGTCTCGTGTGATACAGGATGTTAAGAGTTAAATTAGATATTTACATGTGACAGTATGTTTGTTTACACAACTTCAGGTGAATCTTGTACTGTTTCTTTATTTATATTTATGCTAGGAGCTATTAATTATCGACTGGATATTGAAGAAGAATAGTAGAAGGGATAAAGATAAGGGCAAAAGGGGCCTGCAGTAGTTATGTGTTCTGTTTAAATCCTTCCTGGGTTCAATACAATACGTACCAGTTAAGTACTCCTATTGATCTTATCAACTATGTATGTATAGACATGTAACTCTTCATGGAGTCGTAGGATCAACGTAGTGATATACTGTCTTGGGCATTTAAACCTGGCTGAGCCCATCCATCTCTAGATATAAACACAGCTGATTTTTTCCAGAGAATGAAAGAGAGAGGGATGAAAAGCAGAGAGAAAGAGTGACTGAGTGAGTGAGAGAATGAATGAGATATAGTGGAAGAATCCACTGGTATTTACTTTCGCCCCTTAAAGGGTGAAAGGTAAAGCTGATCTCGGTGGGATTTGAATTCAGAGCACAGAGTGCTGGATTGAATATCGCAAAGCATTCTATCTGACGTGTGATCGAATCTGCCAGTTCGCCGCTCCTATCAATTATACCATTCACAAAATTGTTTAGCCGTATGTCTATCTAAGAAATTATTATTTAACATATAAAAATAGCGGTGGATTGGCAGTATCGGTAGAGTCGGACACCATGCTTTGCAGCATAGAGTTGCGTTCCTTTACGGTCTAAGTTCAAATCCAGCCGAGGTTAACTTTGCCTTTCATCCTTGCGGGGTCGATAAAATAAAGCACCAGTAACGTACTGGGTCGATTTAATTGACTTTCCTCCCCCCCCCCAAAAAAAAAATTACTGGCCTTGTGCCTATACTAGAAATCATTAGAGGGTCGGACGCCATGCTTTGACGCATAGAGTTACGGCCCTTGCCATTCTGAGTTCAAATCCCGCCGAGGTTAACTTTGCCTTTCATCCTTACGGGGTCGATAAAATAAAGTACCAGTAATACACTGGGAAATTGCTGGCCTTGTGCCAAAAGTAGAAACAATTATTTAACATATAAAAGTGAAGTGTGTGTGTGTGTGTGTGTGTGTGAAACTGTAGTCCATGGTTTTACATCCAGGTAGCTGAAATTCTGCTTAGGGGCCAATCTTTACAAGGCGTTGATCATAGGCTGTGTTACTAATTCAGAAGTAGTTTTTTTTTTTAGCTTCAGTATGAAAAACCAAATACGAATATATTGTATATCCCTCAAGCACTGCAATAGACATTGGGAAAAGTTAAAAAATAATTCATTTACAGTAATTATGTAAATTGATACATTTTGAAAACCAACAAGAAAATAAAATATTATTTTAGATTATAAAGTTGTATGAATATTTTATTTATTTTATTTTATTTTTGCTCGTTTTAAGAAGCTCAATTTCAGCCATCGTTTTGGATAGCTTCGATGCAACATTTCTGCGTTAATCAAAATTCTGCGAACCAACTAAAGATTGTCTGCATCTTTTTTTAAAGTAATTTATCAAAGCTATAGCGAATTGATGTGATTGTATTTATTTTTAGGTATTGATTTTGTTTTTGTTTTTGTTTTCGTTTCCGACAAAGAGTGTTCCAGTTCTTCGCCCAACAATACCGACTGCTCGTGAAGTTAACATGCAAATGGTTGAACATTTCACAAATTCATGTACCCTTAATGCATTTTTAAAAATGATTCGGCATCACACAGTGTGTGACAAGACTGGTCCTTTAAATCACAGCTACAACTGGTTTTGCGATCGTTAACCGAACATCCTAAACTCTAAGCCACGCGCTTTTATATTTTTGTTATTATTAAATCCGGGAAAGACCAGTTACTGTCGATAGTTATATATAAACTTTAAAAGTGATGGTGTGGAAACACTGATAGTGCGGCTGCCCTTCCATACATTCTATTCTTGGGCCCACTTCCTGTGTATTCAACTTTGCGTATTCTTTT
>OZ024741.1:179022951-179025451 GCA_964016885.1 Eledone cirrhosa
TCACACACAATCTACAGAGAGAGACAGAAAAACAGAGGAGGGGAAAAGAGAGAGATAGGCCGTTAGACAGAGAGAGATAAATTAAAGTTAGTTATTCAGAGAGAGAGAGAGAGAGAGACAGAGACAGCTGAGCGTCGTATGTATGTATTATGTATGTATGTATCCTACATACCTCCCTATAGTTTCTTAGCTTTACTCTCTCCGTCGCTCTTCCCTCTCTCTATAATAGATCATTCCCCCTCTCTATAATTTAACTGCTTTACTCTCTCTCTCTGTCGCTCTTCACTCTCTATATGACAACACTGTTTCAGTTTCCATATCTCCCTTCAATATATACATACAGAGAGAAAGAGAGATTAGGAAAACTACACACACACACATCTACAGAGAGAGAGACAGAAAAACAGAGGAGGGGAAAAGAGAGAGATAGGCCGTTAGACAAAGCGAGATACAATTAAAGTGTTAGTTATTCAGAGAGGAGAGAGAGAGGGGGGGAGAAAGAAGAGAGAGTCGGAAGGACAATGTGACACGGGGGAGGGTGTGTGGCATCTTTGCAGTGGAGTGGTGGGGGCAGGTATACCTATCCGGGCGCCAGCCGACGGGCCACATAGTATATATATATATTTATTGACGCACTGGAGTTAGACATATTGTCTTTCATGCGTTGAAAAGTCAGTGACCTCCAGCAGACAACTGAAGACAACTTGTTTGTGCTTTCCTTTTATTTCTATATTTCTCTATCTCTCTCTCTATATATATATATATATATATATATATATATATATGAGAGAGAGAGAGAGAGAGAGAGAGAGAGAGGAGAGAGAGAGAGAGAGAGAGATGAGAGAGAGAGAGAGAGAGAGAGAGAGAGAGAGAGAAAAGATATCGCTGAAAAAAATACATATGCACAACTTCAGTTTAACAAATTTTCCCCACAAATTTGATCAACTTGAAACTATAGTAGACACTTTTCAAGGTGCCACGGAATGGGACTGAACCCGAAAGCACGTGCTTGCCTGCGTTGTGTCTATTATATACTGATTTCACTTTGACATATGAATTTAGTTATCAGTGTAGAGTGAGAAAGGTGAATTGACAGAATCGATAGAGCGTCAGACAAGATGCTTTGTGATATTTAGGTAGAGCCCTTTATGTTATTTACCAGTCAAATACTAGTGTCAACTTAATCGAAATTATCCCTTGCCCAAAATTGCAAGCTTTGTGCATAAAGTAGAAACTATTTTCAGTGTAGCGTGAAGGCCTACAAGTTAGTGTGTTCTACTTATGATTGTAAGGTCATTGATTCGATTTCCGATGGCGTGTTGTATCCTTTATCGAGAGACTCTGTTTCACGATGCTCTAGTTCACTCAGCTGGCAAAAATGAATTGTATCTGTAATTCAAAGGACCGGCCTTGTCACACACTATGTCACGCTAAAACTCCCTGAGAACTACGTTAAGGGTATATGTATCAGTGGGATACTCAGTCTGTTGGGTGTTAGTCTCATAAGCTGTCTATTCCATTGTCCGAACAACTGGAATACTTGTTGTTAGAACAAGCAATGACTGCCAATTCCGCAGAAACGCACAACGACCCTGCTAATTTCCCATTATCTATGATGTAGGATGCATTCAGAATTTTCAACATTTGAAGTACTTTGATATAAATATTTGCTCAAAACTGTCATCAGATACTGACACAATAAATCCAACATACCCACACAGAGGATGGTAAACTAATGTAATAGTGATACGTCAGAGAAAGGAAATGCATTCATTTTGTTATTAAACATATACTAACAGAAAACATAAACGGACACGCAAACACACGCAAACACAGGCTTTCACACATTTTCCGTCATGCACCAGCTAGATCATAATAAACTTCTTCTTCTTCTTCTTCTTCTTCTTCTTCTTCTTCTTCTTCTCCCACTTATTCCTGAGTGGGTCGTTGGGGTAGAGTCCTCAAACACTCCTCCAGCGGGTCCTATCAGATGTATATAATAAACTTATGAAACATATTAATTCCCTTTTTCCCTAAATATTTTTAAATATCTTTCTGGGTCCACCTATTTTTGCATTTAACTGACTTTGCCGTATGAGATACCGTGATGTATACTTCACGACTCTAACAATTCAGAAGAAGTTCACCACCGCTCCTTCAAATAGTACTTTATTTATTGATCCCGAAAAGATCAAATACCCTGCCATTTTACCACTGCCTATGATATGGAATGTATTAGAAATATTGATATATCGGTATGAATATTTGCTTAAGACTTTCACCAAACGCCTAGACAATGGATCCAACGTACTCACACGCGGGTTTCTGAACAAAAGCTCACATGTACTAATGTAAAAGTGGATACGTCATAGAAAGAAAATGCATTCATCTATGGATATGACATCAGACCTACATTCTGAATCTCTGACATTAATAGATTGTGGGGGTTATGTTGTTTGTGCTCAAATTAGCATGTTTGGTTACGTTGCTAAAGCATTAA
>OZ024741.1:179042951-179075451 GCA_964016885.1 Eledone cirrhosa
GAAAAGAACAACATGTTACTGAACGAAGACAAATTCGAACTGATCCACTTTGGAAAAGAGGATGCTCTGAAACTCCCGTACTCCCTTCCCTCCGGGGAAACTCTCGTGGCATCTAACAACATCAGAGACTTGGGAGTAACCGTGGACAGCAACATAAGCTGGGCCACGCATATAAGCAGCAAAGTTGACATGGCCCGCAGAATGTGTTCCTGGATCCTCAGAACCTTCCAGTCGAAAGATTCCCACACCATTATCCTTCTCTTCTCTACTTTTGCCCGACCACACCTTGAATACTGTTGTCCACTGTGGTCTCCCCACACGAAACAAAGTATCATGAAACTTGAAGCTCCTCAAAGGGCAATCACGAAAAAGATAGATGGCATGTCAGACCTTGACTACTGGGGTCGACTAGAAAACCTGAAACTTTACTCACTCCAACGTCGCCGTGAGCGCTATATTATCTGCATGATGTGGAAAATGTTCCATCATCACTGCCCAAATGATGTTGGCATCGCCTTCAAGATACACCCAAGGCTTGGGCCCCGTGCTATCCGTCCCATTCAAAAATCTAAATCGCAACTCATAACAACAATACGGCACAATTATTTCACCTCAATCGGCCCTGCTCTCTTCAACATCACACCAGGACACGTCAAAACAGAAACTGACCACACAAAATTCAAGAAGTCTTTGGACAAATTCCTCCAAGTAATCCCGGACAAACCACCCACACCCGGATATGTCTCCGCAAACAGTAATTCTCTTCTCGAATGGGCCATGGTGCCCAAATCCTGAATTGAAAGACTTCGCCAGGTGGTGCTATTAAGTTAGACATGGCCTTGGCCAATACTGGCCAAAACATTTCAAAGTTATTCAAAGTCAAAGTTATATATACATATATATATATACATATACATATATATACATATATATATATATGTACATATATATATACATATATATATATATATACATATACATATACATATATACATATATATATACATATATATATATATATATACATATACATATACATATATACATATATATATATATACATATATATATATATACATATATATATATACATATATATATATACATATATATATATACATATATACATATACATACATATATATATATATACATATATATATATACATATATACATATACATACATATATATATATATACATATATATATATACATATATACATATACATATATATATACATATATACATACATATATATATATACATATATATATATACATATATATATATACATATATATATACATATATATATATACATATATATATATACATATATATATATATACATATATATATACATATATATATATATATACATATATATATATATATACATATATATATACATATATATATATATATACATATATATATACATATATATATATATATACACATATATATATATACATATATATATACATATATATATATATATACATATATATATATATATACATACATATCTACATACATATATACAAATGGAAGTACAGCATATTCGAAGCCATAGGCTCATCCAAGCCGACGAATGGTTTCAGCAGTGCAGCCAAGCACTCGACAAGGTATAGGACCTCAGAGTAATAACATATGTATATATGTGTGTGTGTGTGTGTGTGTGTGTGTGTGTGTGTGTGTGTGTGTGTGTATGTGTGTGTGTGTGTGTGTGTGTGTGTGTGTGTGTGTGTGTGTGTGTGTGTGTGTGTGTGTGTGTGTGAAGTGACGTTGGTTGGCCCTGTGTACATTTCTCATTTTCTGTTACGCTGTCAAAGGGGAAGCAACATGGATCTATCCAAATCGCTTATTCGTGATTGTTTACTTTATAATTTCAAATTTGGCCTAAACGCAGCAGCATCGAGTCATTGCATAAACAACACACAGGGACTGGTTTGCATGCTTCCGTTCTGGTGATTACAGCCTTGAAGATCAACCCCGTGCATGATGACCATCTTACTGCAATGACGAGCAACTGCGTGAGCTAGTGTAAGCCGACCCATGCCAGACATCAACTCACTGAAGTATTTGGGGCATCGAAATCACTTCAATAGGGAAAGTGTCCAATCTGGACCAATGGTTGCCCCACAATCTGACTGACCGTAATCGTGAATGTCGAGTGTCAGCTCCGACTTCTCTGTCCTCTTACCTTCTCACAACCAACTGGTTATGTTCTACTGTCACTGGTAATGAAAGATAGTGTCTCTGCATTAATATTAAGCGCAATTGATCGTGGGTTGATAACGAGAATAAACCCCAACGGCAAGCAAAGTTTGGCCTATAACCCTCGCAAGGCCCTACTGTGCGCGTCTGGTGGGACTGAAAAAGTGTCATCCACTACGAGCTGCTCCCACCGAAAACCAGCATAACCTCTGACATCTATTGCCAACAACGAGACATATTAGAAGCGAAAATTGCACAGATGCACCCACACTATCGTCATGTTCGATTCATTCATGATAAAGCTCGACCGCATTCATGAAGGATGACGCATGAGAAGCTGCTGGAAATAGGATGAGAGGTTCTGCTGCACACGCTGTTTATTCCAGACTTGTAAAATTTCACTAATGTTAAAACACTTTCATTAATTTCCATGTTTCAGGTCTATACAGTTGAGAATTCAAACTAAAACTAATACAATTTGTTTAATATTTAATCATTCTATTATTAACAGAGAAGTAGGGCGGTGGATTAGCAGTATCCGTAGAGTGTCGGACACCATGACGCGTGACATAGAGTCATGGCCCTTTACGTTATGATTTCAAATCCAGTCACGGTTAGCTTTACCTTTCATCCTGGCGGGGTCGATAAAATAAAGTACCAGTAACACACTGGGGTCGATTTAATCGACTTCTCCCTCCCCCAAAATATGCTGGCCTTGTGCCTATGGTAGAAACCATTGTTAACAGAGGAGTGGATTGGCAAAATTGTGAGAGCGTCGAACAAATGTTTAGCAGTATTTGTTCTGGCTCTTTACTTTCTGAGTTCAAATTCCACATTCCAGAGTCGATAAAATAACGTACCAGTTAGATACTGGGTCCATATAATCGACTTTCCCCTCCCCATAAAATTTCTGACCTGGTGTCTAAATTAAAAATCTTGGCAGTATCGGTAGAGAGTCGGACGCCATGCTTTGCAGCAAAGAGTATCGGTAGAGAGTCGGACGCCATGCTTTGCCATTCTGAGTTCAAATCCCACCGATGTTAACTTTGCCTTTCATCCTTACGGGGTCGATAAAATAAAGTACCAGTAATACACTGGAATAATTGCTGGCCGTGTGCCAAAAGTAGAAACAATTATTAACTATTAACATCATCACCTTTTTAACCGTCTTTATTATTAATCTTGATGAGGGTGGTGGATTGACAGTATCGGTTGGACAGCATGCTTTGTGGCATCGAGTTATGGCCCTTTACATTCTGAGTTCAAATCCCGCCGAAGTTAGCTTTGCCTTTCATCCTTACGGGGTCGATAAAAAAGTACTAGTCTAGTACTGGGGTCGATTCTTCCTCTATATCGCTTTCTCATTTTTTTAGGGTGGTGGGTTGGCAGAATCGGTAGAACGTCGTACAAAATTGCAGCATAGAGTTACGGCCCTTTACGGTCTGATTTCAAATCCCGTCGAAGTTAGCTTTGTCTTTCATCCTTACAGAGTCGATAAAATAAAGCACCAGTAACACTGAGGTCGATTTAATCGACTTTATTCTCCCCAAAATTGTTAGCCATATGCCTAAATCAGAAACCATTATTACTCTTGATATTATTTGGTCTTTGATTTATAAGAGGCTGAACCCCCAAACTAATTGGATCCTGTAATTCAATTTTGTTCCTTAATGTTCTGAGCTCAAATTACAAATATATCAATTTTAAAATTGATCTATAAAATTAGTACCAGTCATGTAAAGGGAAGAACTCAGTTGACTCCGTCCCTTCTCTTGCGTTTCCAGAAAACGTGTGATCTTGTGTCTATGTCAGAAATCATTAATATCAAAAATGCGCATTAATTTCTATCGATTAAATTAAAATGAATGTTTCACATATTTTCAATGTTCTTGCAATCTGCAAATTAAATGTCAACTAATTTGTTCTTGCGCTACATAAAAAGACACTTATGTTTGAAATACTACCTAACTTACTTAACACTCAACTATCGTATTACAAACTAATCTTTAGGCTATATTTGTCTAAGGTATTTTCTTAAGTGATAATATAATGTGAGGCAGCGAAGTGGCAGGGTCGTTAGAACGTTGAATACAAGGCTTTGCGGTGTTCGTTCCAACTCTCCGCGTTCTGAGTTCAAATCCCGCCAAAATTAACTTTGCCTTCCATCCTTTCAAAGTCGTTAGAAGAAGTACCAGTCACATACTAAGGTTGTCTCTTTCTCTCTATCTCTCTCTCTCTCTCTCTCTCTCTAATAGAAATTGTTTGTGTTCAAACGCGGAAATTGGGATGGTTTCTTCCAGGTTTATAATGCTTAAGACACGTTGTATCCTACGGCTTCACCAGGAGTTACGCGTTCATACATATATACAATATTATCTGGTAATGTCTGCATTAATTTTTAGATCTCCTTTTACCGTTAACAAGTCAATCTAAATAAGTGTGATGAGAAGTTCGTATTGTAAGGTTTCGTGAGAGTTTCTTATAAAAATATCAACCGAGAAGGGAAAAGAAGTGGATTTGAGTACAGCAGCATTTGAGCTTCTTGTGATATCTATTTCAGACCTTCGTCTTCTGAATTCGCCTGCGAAAACATTGGTGCTATTTCTAAAACCTTTGATTTTCCCTTATACGTCGGCGTTGACGTGGAGAAGAGAGGAACAGAAAATCTTGAATCCACGGGCGTTAAAAATTAAACTTACCTAGGCTAGCGACACTGTGTGGAACCTTCCAGAGGCCGATATTCAATTCATTGTCAGTCGTGCTCTAAGGGGCCTAATCGGTATATATTTTGTTTGTTGTTGAGCCTCTGTCGATTCCAACAGTCAGCTTTCCAGTTGTTCGAACAACTGAACGACGTGAACGTGAAATTAATGTACATATGAGTGAGCATTTTATTGACAAATTCACCCTTAATGTAGTTCTTGTGAAGATTCAGCAGGGCAAAACGTTGTTTAATAAGGCTGGTCCTTTAAAATACAAGTACAACTCATTTTTTGCCAGTTGAATGAACTGGAGGAATGCGAAATAAAGTTGTTTACTCAATAACAATATGTGCCTCTGGGAATCGAACTTACGACCCTACAACCGTAAGCCGAAAGCCTAAAAATTGGTACTAATCCACGCCCTTCCAATATATCCATATAGAGAGAGATAGATAGATAGATAGATAGATAGATAATCAATAACACCTGTCAAAGTTAATCTGATGTCTGTCATGATCAACTTTGCCTTTTGTTATTCCAAGGTCGATAGAATAAGTACCAACGAAATACTGGACTGTGGAGTGGAAACATCTGCTAATCAACTACTTCTGAACTACAACAATACAATAACGAAAGTTTAAGCATTAGACTCCATCTAGCATTTGCGTGGGATATATAAACAGTAATACATCAACATGCTCTCTTCAACAATCTTATATTGGAAGTTCTTCAGTAACATTACGTAAGAGAATGTTCAACTACGATAGGACTGTTTTCTGGTGTTTAACATTAATATTCATTCCATATGGGGTCATTATAACCAGAACTGAAATCGATTCTTTTCTATTGTAAAATTAATACCCCGCTATTCTCTAATATTCTTCTTTCAAACAAATATATTGGCAAAGAAAGTGTCTTCAAAACTACTTCTAATTCCTATGCTAACATACTAGCGAGTTATTTAAGGAAAACAAACCTCTGTCGCTTGTAGCCTTATATTATTGCTTCCCCCACCTCTTATCCTTCCTACCTTCACATCCATCACTGTATCATCTTCATTCATTTCTGTGCTTCTTTACCTCTTCCTCTTTACTTTTTTCTCTCCCATCTTTCCTCTTTCACTGCCAAGTGAAAGGACAGAAAAATGTAATCGATGAATCAATAGCTATTTTGGGATAATGTGATCAATCATAACCACAGGACTTTTCTGTTATTTTGTGATGGTTTATTTACCACAGCTTGTAAAATATTACAAAATTACATAGACATAAAATACGACCACAAATATGCAAAGAAGTGCGCACATACACACTTACGCACATCAAAAGCATGCACAGAAACGAAGCTAGGTGAACTTCTAGTGATGGCAGCCAAATCTTTTTTCTACGCTTTATTTTAAATAAAGGATAGATTAAGTAATGCAGTTTCAGATATCCTTCAAAGTACGTGATGGTCACGGATGGAACGCCATTACGAATAAGCTTACTCCATCTGACGTGCTAGCCATACAAAGTTGCACCTACAAATCTACTCGGTAACTAAATGAATACAATATAATCCTATTTACACATGTATGATATATAGCCATACACGTAGAGGTTAATTATAATATATAATTTGTTTTGTTTGTAATTTCGCCGAGTTTTTCGAACCTTTCATCATAATCACCAGTATAGAAACCAATTGAAAGAAAACTGAAATATTGATTGATAGATAGAACACTCAGATCAAAACTAGATCGATAAAGACAGGTAAAGAAAGTTCATATGATCGATCATACCATTATTGTGTATCTGAAAATATCTTTCCTCTACCCCAAAAATGATATTCCCTCCTGCCTCCATCTCTTCTGCTGTTTGAGAAAATAAGAATACAATACAAAGACGCATACATGAGTGGGTGTCAAAATACATCTTCTTTAGCTTCTTTTGCTCCCCATGGAGTATTGGGTGACGAGAGATATCCATGATTGCAAACCTTGTCATGGGCCTGCTTCCAGGCAAAGTATCTTCTCGTCGTTTCTATAATAAATTCATTAATGGGGGTAAGGTTGCTAGCCTTACTCTCCATCCTTCTCGTTTCTCAACACAGGCCAAAAAGTAACCAAGTGTTTCGAAGTCAAGGGGGGCGTAACTCCAGATAGGAGTCCATTTTAGGTACTGTTCACTGGAGCCACCTGAGCATGGGAGACAAATCACTTCACTCTGTTTCAGAAATACATCATGCTTAGAAATATGTTTTGTTGTGTGTTTTTTTAAACTTGTATATTTAATAACTAATGCAAATAGCACAACTAGAAACACGGAAAGCATTTTAAAATTCCGAAAACTATAACCACTATCGTGTTATTGCAGAAATTTTGATTTTTGATTTAAGCACAAGACCAGCTACTTTATTTTATCGATCCTGAAGAGATGAATATCAAAGCTGACCTCAGCAGAATTTGAAATCAGAACATATACCGCAATGGCATTTTATCTGATGTCCTACCGATTCTACTAACCCACCAGCTTTGGGTCGTTAATTTTAACAAATGAAAATATACATTAAAACGAATTATTATTAATGAACAATTAAGGGCGGCAGATTGACAGAATTGTGAGATCGTCAGACGAAATAGTTTTTTGTGTTTAGTTATGCCGTCGGTAACGTACTGGGGTCGATTTAGTCGACTTTCCCCTCCTCAAAAAATTAAAATTGTTGGCCTTGTGCCTAAATCAGAAACCATTATTAAAGGACAATTAAAAGCGGCGGATTGACAGACTCGTTAGAGAACCCGACAAATAGTTTTAGTTGTATTTAGTTACGAACCTTTCTGAGTTTAAACCCAGTCGAGGTTAACTTTGACGGGGTCAATAAAATGAATTACCAGTAACGCACTGGGGTCGGTTTAATCGACTTTCCCCTTCCCTTCAAAATGCTGGCTTTGTGCCAAAAGTAGAAATAATTATTAAAGGACAATTAATGCTTTAGACTAGATGTATGTATGTAGGGTGCTTGACTCTTGATGTAAAGTTGTGAGTTCGATTTTCCCGGTGACACGTTGTCCCCTTGAACGCGATACTTTATATCCCGTTGCATCATTTCAGTTACCTGACACAAATATGTTGTATTTGTAATTCAAAGGGACCAGCTTTGTAAGACTGTGTCTCGCTGAATCTCATTGGAAACTACGTTGATGGTACACGTATCTATGGGATGCTCAGCCACTTGCGCGTTAATTTCATGTGCAAGCTGTTACGTTGATCAAATCAACATGAACACTACTTGGCTCGTCGCAACTGACGAAGGTCCGACACACACATTGACTAATGTGTATTTTTACTTATTGCTTATACTTCATATAGTATACTCCAATTTAAAATAGAGTGAAAGATGGTAAATATGAAATGTATTGAGGCAATATTCAGTTCCATAAACAAGTATTTATAAATGTCAGCGATAATTTCCGCAAGCAAGTATCTGTGAAGGAAAACGTGTTACATAACCGAAGCAAATTTCTTATAGATTACCTAAATATAAAATCCACGCGCCACCAGAGGCTAGCATAATATTACAAACAAACGAAAATAAAAAAATACACATTATCTTAGTAATATAACGCAATGAGAAGTTATTTTACCAGCTACGATCAACAAAATCTATTAACAAGAAATGCCTTCCAAGTATCAAAATAGAGAGGCTGGTTTCAGAGATTGAATGATTATACAGTCTAGTTGAAAAGATATCTAATATGACTCAATCAAAAGGTAAACAAATTCGTGACTAGAAAGGTTAAAAGATTCAGCAAATTCCTGTTCCAACATAACAAAGAAACGCCATAGTAACAACATTACAACAACAAAAAGAGGTTTTAAAATATAATACGTTGGCATTATTAATAGGAACGATATACCTATATACAAAATACGTTATAGGAAAGGGAGTAAGAAATCGCAAGAATAATAATATACATACTTTTATCCCAAACATGGTGATTGTGAGACTTCAAAGACATTAAAGTAAACATTAAATAAAAATGGTGTAAACAAAAAAGCTTTTGATGTATTCGACATGAAGTTTGTGGTGTGCTCTCAAATAATTTGGACGCCCATTTTGTTTCTTTGATCGAAGCATCGCATGAAGAAATAACTGGAAAACAAATGAATGGGGTCACATATCTAAAGCAATCTTAACCAAAAGGTTGTGTTATAGCAACTAGACATTCTGCCTTTGACTTGGCAGCTGTCCGTTCTGACAAATTTTGCAGAGACTTTATAAGCCTCGTTTACTCTGTGCTCAAAAGTTTCCATCTACACAGAAGAAATTTAAACTTAGTTTTTTTTTTTACAACATGGCAATAAAGTAATCCCGAAGTAACTACATTGTTACTATAATGGCCTCTGCTCTTCGGAACTAGTTAACGTCTGGTCACTTCCTCTCGGGACCTCCCACCTCACTCATCTTGCCTCCTCTCGTCACCCATATTGTGTCCAACACTCTAGGCCACACACTAACCACTACACTCGGTCTTTCCACACCAAACGTCGTCCCTCTGAAATTATTTCCCTACACATGTCTTTCCTGCATGAGTGGACCTGCAACAATTTAAACTGAACATCAACAGCATCAATCTCATTAATCTCGGATCTCGGTTGCTTCCTCCAGACATTACAAATAAAAAAACAGTCAAGCGCCCGTCTTTGCTAGGTGAGAAATGAATTGATAAAAGAAGAAAATAAATGGGAATCCGAGTTTACTGCTATAGATGCCAGTCAAAAGTAAACGGCTGATTGTTAGATTGATAAAGACAGGTAAGGAAAGTTCAGGTGATGGACTGTGTCACCATTGTTTATCTGAGAATATCTTTCTTATGACTCGAAAATGATATCGTTTCTATCCTACCTCCATCTCTTAGTCAGAAAATATAGACGGTACCCATGGGTTGTTTCAAGATCTTTGTGACTCGGGACAATAAGAGAGGAAGTTATCATCAGACCGAAACAACTGCTCTGTCAAGGTTGGCTATGCAACAATTTACATTCCAAACCAACAGCAACAGAAAGCTTCTACCCTGCTAAAAATAACAGTCAAATTCTTCACAAATCACTTAACCTTTGATATATAAGTTTCATTGGCAACGGATGCAAGTCACTCTGATTTCTTAGCTTGCCGTCCGGTAACGTATTGATTCGATATTTCAAGCTTTCAACTATAACGTAAATCACGATAATGAAATATAAGCTTGTTTTTGTCTTAAGTATATTGTCTCCTTTATCTCTGTATACAAATAGTCGGCGAATTGGCAGAGTCGCTAGAACGTCGGACAGAATGTTTTACGGTGTTCGCTTTGGCTCTCTGCGCTCAGATCCCGCCGAGGTCAACGTTGTCTTTCATCCTTTTGAGATCAATAAAAAAAAAGTATCAGTCCTGTCCTGGGGTACTGGGGTCGGTTCTTCCTCTTTCCTTCGCTCGAAGAAATCAGCTGTATTCTGGCTTGGTGAATGATGGGCTCCATTAGGTTTAAAGTGCCCAAGACCATATATCACGATGGTGTGTCAGCGACTCCATTTGGGAGTTACACATGTGTATACAAATAAAGCAGAATTATATTCTTCTTCTGAAATAGATATAAAACAAAGTGTTTTATTTTCATTGATTTCGAAGACTGAAGTCAACTGTGACTTCCTAAAAATGTTGGCAAAATGTCGACTGTTTGGGGAATATAATTTGCTTTGTATCATTTGCCATAACAATTACTCGCTGGTGGCTGACTGAACAATGAAATCATACCTAACAGCTATTTAATTAACGCCTCGCAAATAGCATGCAGCCAAAGAAGTGGAGAGTTTCAAAGTGGAGACAATGTTTATGGAATTCAAACAAATATAGACAGTATAGTTGTTTGTTTTCTTTTACAGCTAAACTATGAAGCAAATTTCTTGCTTGTTCCTTCATCTGTCTTGTTTGCTTTTTTAATTTTTAGGTAGTGGGGATGGGGGCAAAAATAATGTACGTTAAATATTTTTTACTATTGAATATTCATAAGAATTGCATTATTGAGGTTAAATTGGCAGTATCGGCAGAGGGTCAGACGCCATGCTTTGACGCATAGAGTTACGGCCCTTGCCATTCTGAGTTCAAATCCCGCTGAGGTTAACTTTGCCTTTCATCCTTACGGGGTCGATAAAATAAAGTACCAGTAATGTACTAGGTAATTGCTGACCTTGTGCCAATAGTAGAAACAATTATTGAGGTTCGCTTCGAAAGATAGAATTCTGCAATTCTCCTGCCGTTGCAATTACATTTCACTTTTAGAAAATGCATGATTATAAAAATCACTGTCTCTCAGCTTCGAACTCAGGAACTTGTACCTCAGTAAGACTATTTTATTTTGCTGTATAAGCCGAATTCCTTGCTCGGTTACGATTTGTGGTTTGAGGCAGTTCTTCCCACTTTCGTTACTAATACTCTTAAAATAAAAATAAAAAGTGAAATGTAATTTACAGCTCACACTTATTTACAACTGGCCTCGTACGAGGCTGTATCCCATGGGAGGTTTCTTGGGTGTATTCCATGGGAGGTTTCTTGGGTGCTTTAATCAGGAGATACGTGAAATAAAACGTCTTGCTCAAAACCACAACGCGCCGCCTTGTTCAAGAATCGAACCTATGACCTTATGACTGCAAATCTAGCAACAATCTAACTATTTGGTCAGGTACCAATTCTTAGGTAATATTCTTGAGTAAACATCAACGTCATAACCTTCTGTTTGTCGCCCCTAATCTGAAAACCGATTTAACATCAGCACCTAACCCTCGGTACATTTAACAGAGTCCATTATTATGCAATGATTCTCACCAAGTAAACATCCATTAGTTGTTGAGGCCCTTAACGGAGATGGACGCTGCTTTTCCTTATCTAATGTATTTAAAAGATATCGTGTCTGTGTACAGAGCAATTTCCCTTGAGGGAATAATTGATGCTGCTCTGTACATAAATGTATTTCAGCAAAGACTAAAACAGTGGGGGTAGTATATGTGAATTTTCTCACGAATTGCAGTCTCATAATAAAAGATATGAGGCTATACTTCTAGTATAAGTAGTATGTGAAGATAAGTTTTCTTTAGTTAATGTGTTGATGCTATTTGGTGTTGTTTCCATTGGACTGTCATCACAAATTTCTTATTGCATATACAAATTTCTTAGTGCATATATGGTTATGTTTCTGTGTGCATATATCGTAAAGACACAAACTACCACAATTACAACGACAATGATATGTCCTTGAACAATGTGGGAACATGCTCTTCCAGAGAATAGCAAGCGAGACATGTTAAAAAAGCCATTCCGGCTCGCGGGGCTTACTCCTGCAGGTGACCAGCTAAAACATACAAAATACTTCTAACATTCTATTAAATATCATTCAAATAGAAATTATAAGTATGTTTTTAACGAATTACGTATAATGTGTCCTGTATAATGTGTATCATTACTTATAATGCCCTCCATAATGTATAGGTTTAAAGTATAGTTAACATATGTATTATACGATGTAAAATGTTATGATCCAAAGTGCAATAAATAATGTAAAAAGAATAAGATGCACCTTTAGTGTATAATAGTGTACAGTGTTTTTGTTTAGATTGATAAAACAAATCTATGATTACAGGCATTCCAGCCGTAACGATCCCATACTTTTAAATAGTATCTAAGAATGCATTATCCAGTAACGCCTTTATTTATGAGATGTTGCTGCTATTTCTAGCAGCTCGGGTGACTATATTAGGAGTACTTCTTAGGATCGTAGTGTACCATGTATTTCTTTTGCAGGTCGGTTCCCTCGGCACACCGTCTTAAACGACATTACCAGAAGGAGCCATCAGAAGGGTGGTGGATTGGCAATATCGGTAGAGGGTCGGACGCCATGCTTTGTAGGATAGAGTTACGGCGCTTGCCATTCTGAATTCAAATCCCGCCGAGGTTACATTTGCCTTTCATCCTTACGGGGTCGATAAAATAAAGTACCTGTAATGCACTAGGTAATTGCTGGCCTTGTGCCTAAAGTAGAAACACTTATCAGAGGGAGCCATGACAAAGCCGGCATCCAATCACTACTGGAGCCTGTCGGTCTCAATCATGGTGATAAGTGCTCAGACGAGTCAACCGATTTTTCCGTTCGAGGTGGTGGGGTGTAAATCTCTAATCCAGGAAGCCATATGCTGTGACACAATCCGGCTCCAGCCTTGGCACTTTGTCCACAAACCTGGCCAATGCCACCCGTAACGCAGAGGAGCGGAAGATATCCATATACTAGGACATGACCAAACTGCTTCGTCTTCGTGCTGGTCGCCATCGAGACCTCCGATGTTCTGCCGTGTTCTTCGGCAAAATTGAGAGGAATTCATATAGCCTGGAGAAGGAGCTGTGAGGTGGAGCAGCAGATACATTTAGTGCCGCTGGCTGTTCCCAACGGCAATACTTTAGCCATCTTGTCTGCGGGTGGCAGCTGAGATACACCACCTAGACAGGGGTACAGAGCCTGCCCATCCCTCCCCCTTTTTCATTATTTAATATCTCTCTCTCTCTCTCTCTCTCTCTCTCTCTCTGTTTGTTATAACATATTACTAATATATTTACATGTGGTTGTAGTATATTCGACGTACATATTTAATGTATACAATCAACATTGATGACAGTCGATATTAGAGCTGTGGAGGCAAGGATGATGAAATGGCAAAATTGATAGAGCCTCGGATAAAATGTCAATATGGTATTTATTCTGGCTCTTTACATTCTGAGTTCAAATCGCGCCAAGGTCAGCTTTACTTTTCATCCTTCCGCGGTTGATAAAATAAAGTACCAGTAATGAACTGGGTTCGATTTAATCTGCTTTGCCCTTCCCCAAATTTTACTGGCATAATGCCTAAATTAGAAATCAATATTACAGCAGGCAATCCAGTCATGAAACAGCAGTTCGCATCCAGTTAGCAATGCTTTGTTATAGACAGAGATCAGCGAGAGTGAGAAGACACAAACCATATTAACCTATAGTTCAGTAATCCGACATCGTTTCAATACAGACAGCTGAAAGTCCTATTATATTAGCACCAACATGTGAACATCTAAATATTTCACTGACGTGTATGTCAGACTTCTAACAAGTCATTTTAAACTGCTCACAGAAGAAGACTTAAAAGCTTTTCTAAAAATAAAAGACACGAGATCATTCAGTGAAAGTCGTGCCTTACTGAATGATCAACCATACCACTATCAATGAAATCATTTATTATTTTACGTCTATACTAGTTTTAGCCATTAGACTGCAGCCATACTCGGACACAACTCTGAAGGGATTTAGTCGATCATATCGACCTTGCATTTATTTTATCGATCTTCTTTATGTGGAACCACTAAGTTACAAAACAGAAATGCAAACACAGACCCGGCCACACACGCACGCACACACACATATATAATCATATATATATATATATATATATATATAGTCGTTTTAGAAGCCTCAACAATGCAGATGGGTAAATCTCCGGGTAACAGAATCAGGTGGCAATGAGAGAGAGAGATGTAAGAGGAAGCATAGAAAGAGACGTAGAGAGCGTAAACGAACATAGGAAGAGTGTAAAAAATAATAACACGATAATAACAATAATAATACGCCCTCTACGTCTCTTTCTACGCTTCCTCTTCTCTCTCTCTCTCTCATTACCACCTGATTTGCCCATCTGTAGTGTTGAAGCTTCCAAAATGACTATTTTTAATATTCCACAATGCTTCAAGCAAACTTTAACACTCTCTTATATATATATATATGGGGGGGGGGGCGTGTGTGTGTGTATATAATCATATCACGCGACGAGCTTGTGTGCATTTTCTGTCTTCCAAATTTCATTTGTAAAGCATTACTCAGCCAAAGCTTATAGTAAATTATTCAAGGCCCAGTAATGAAACTGAATCCAAAACCATGTTTGCTAATCAATCTCCTTAACCACACAGCCACGCTTTTGCTTATTGTTTACCTATTATTTACATGATTTTAAGTTGTTTTGATTGGTTTTGTTTGTGTTCATTTTGTCTCATTTTATCTCATTTTTCTCGAGAAATAATTTATCTGTTCTTTATTTTCATGTGGTGTGCGTTCGTGTTGTTCGGACAGTATGCGTTGTATGTGAATGTAACATGGCTGAATGTTTCAGAAGTCCACTTTACAAATATAAGATCCCGGATTCAACGCCACTGCGTGACATCTTGGACAGGTATCTTTACCGTAGCCTCGAGTAGACCCAAGACTGTGAATGAAATTGGAAACTGTATAGAAGCATGTCGAGTTGGTTGCACTTCTAATTTAGAAGTCCCTACAACTCCCTGAAAATTACGTTCAGTATACACGTGTCTGTGGAATGTTCAGCCAGCCACATGTTAATTTCACGAGCAGGAAGTTCCGTTAGTCGAAAAACTAGATTATTGACAAAGGTGCATTTACCTTTACCCGAGTTTTATGTGTAATACTCATGTGAATGCGTATGATATATAAGATATTACTTATGTTTACTAACTGGGTTCATTCCGTTTTTGTTTTATTTGTATTCTGTTTTGTTTTGTTTTTTATCCAATATGCTGGCTTTATTTCACGTACATGCTGCAAGGTATTTCGACAATATATCATGTACCAGACACTAATTTACGTGCTCCATTTTTATTATAAATGTCTGAAATTAGTTTAAAAATTGGATCGAAGTATGTTTGAAATATCGGCTTATAGTATAAATCTATTAATATCAGGTTATTGCTAAGTAGATAATTCTAGATTTTCAAAGTAAGATTGACATGTGAGGAACGAAGAAATTACATGTTAACTCTGACCTGATGATACATACTTTTGTTTTGAACATTCCCATCTCTAAACATGATTCACTAATACCTTTCTCGGAATGTATATCATTCACGTATAATAATGGTCTTAGTGGTTTTGTCCGCTATCACGCAAAGGAGATGGTATGGGAGTAGAAGCTGTCAAACGACAAATAGAAAGTGAATGAGTGACAGCAAATGCCAAATGAAAATAAGTGGAAGGATCGTGTGTTCATTCCACTGCCCCAACTGGCAAACATGGAAATAGAGTGAGAAAAAGAACATGAAAGTGGATCAGAGTTTAGCTTATGTTGCGTTAAGTAGAATATATTGTGATAAAAGAACTTCTGTTATGATGATAATAACATGTATATCTTTAAATATTTTGTAATATTTTTAGCAAATATAGTATCGACTAAATTTAGTTTCAATGATTACTACAGCGTGTAAATATTTGTATTTTAAAATAAACGTACTTTACTATATTTTACCTTCATTTCGTTAACATTTTAAAGGCCATTTAATTAAGATGAATATATTTGCTGTCATTATTGAGGTTGAGTTTGGTCTTGTGCCTAAATTAGAAACCATTATTGACGGTGGGTTGGCAGAATCGTCAGAGCGTCAGAGTAATGTATCGCAATATTTTTCCGGTTTCTTTCTTTCTGAGTTCAAATTCCACTGAGGTCAACATTGCCTTTTATCCTCCATGGTCGATTAAATAAAGTAATAGTCAAGTACTGGGGTTCGATTTAATGGGCTCTACTCTCCCTCAAATTGCTGGCCCTTTGTCTAAAGTAGAAATCATTATTAATGATACAGGGATGACGCAGAATAAAATAACTTAAGGTATTTGTTTTGACTCTTTACGTTTCGAGTTCAAATACCACTGAAGTCTTCTTTGATTTTTTCCTTCCTGGATAGATAAAGTAAAATACAAGTTAAATACTATGGTCGATATAAACGACTATCCACTTTCCTTGAATTGTTTTCCTTGTATCTAAATTAGAACCTATTGTTGGCGTGTACACTAATCATATATAAATTAAGACCCCATTGGGCAATGTATTCTTAGATGCAATATATGAAAATAAATTATGCGGATGAAAATAAATTATGCGGTTGATACATTTTAACCATGGACCTATTAAGTTAATGTTTTGAAATTCAGATACTACCTATCAGGCGAGCTTCAACACAGTTTACATCTACCCAATTTCTCTCACGATGCTTGGGAGGATCCGAGGCTATGGTAAAGAAACTAGCCTAAAATATCATATAGAGTAATCTAACTCTAGACTTTATAATTGCAGAGCAAACTTCTTAACCCTTTCATTATCATATTCCTACTGAGAAACAATGAATATAATTTTCAAATTTTGAAATAATCAAGAATTTGGAAGGATTTAGTAAAATAATTAACTTTCTCATTAAGTTGGTGTTTGGCACATAACAAAGATTCTTACATAAAATTATGCTTTTAGATAAATATTAACATTTTAAAACTAACTTCTGTGTCATAATATTGAGAACGGTTTCAGACGGTTTGGTACCAAAAGGGTCAAACCATTCAACCATGCCTGTATCCAAAATATTGTATATATCACACTCTTAAATAGACTGAATCTCACTCCCAAACTATGTTATGGCTAATATATTTATTTTTCTATATTTTTTCTAGATGTTCAATTCAAAGTATTTACATGGATTTAATCGGTAAGTATAAATGTGTATAAATATATATGTGCAGCATTCGTGAGTGAGCATTCTTTTTCCGTATCCTATAATCATGCGGATGTGGATTTTTTTTTCTTTTCTTTTGTGGGGACTTTTGTAGGGATGTTGCCAAATAGAATGTTCCAGTTTTCAGAAAATACTGCAAGTTTAAATATATATATATATATATCAATAATATTGATTTCTTTATTTATTTCTTTATTTATTTATTTATTTATATATATCAATAATATTAATAAATGGAAGCTATCTTTATAAAAGCATATTTATTTTATTTTATTATATATATTTCAAGGATACCAAAATTTTGGTACGCCCTCATCAGATAAAATACGAAAGGGGGTTTATAGATAGTGACATATTCAAACTAGAACTTAATGTTGTGAGTTTAAATATGAATATTGAAGAAAAACTTCAAATCACAAGATGAATATGCTAATGGGGATAACGTTAAAATTGAAAAAGATCGTTATATTTAGACGCTATGTAAATTTAAATAATTATTAGGATTATTTTTTTTATAAGAAAGGGAAATAGAGGTTATTATTAGGGTGGAAGAAAATTTAAGGAAAGATTTTAAGAAAATATATATTAAAGTTATTAACAGACTATTTATAGGAATGTCCGTATATAATTGTCCGGAACAAATTTGTGAGGGTGTAGAGAGAATGAAATAATTATATTTGTTTTTATTTATTTTATTATTTAATTATATATTTATAATATAATATGTGAATTATAAATTTATGTGTTAAAGTGAGAGAATATTAATTTAAAATGTGAGAGATATCTTGTATTTATATATACGATTGGGTCTATTCTATTAGTGTGTTTTAATATTATGAAGATTGTAGTTATAAGTATATTTTATGAAGATTGCAGTTATAAGTATTTATTATATTATAACAGGTTATTTATATTATAACAGTTATTATTTATATTATAACAGTTATTATATTATAACAGGTTATTTATATATATAAATAGTTTTGGTGAGTTATTTAATAGATAAATAATTTAGATATTTTTATATAAGAAGAGTTACGATATGTTGGGCGAAGATATGTTTACATTTTCAATATATGGCTTAAGAATATGGAAGTAGTTCTATTTTAGTATAGAAGATGTATACTAATTTGTATATTCAATAGTTGCATCAAGATAGAAATAAATTTAAGAATTTATTAATATTATTGCTATTATACTCCCGAATAAATCTGTTGAGTGCTTCTAATCTGTTATAAACTAAATTTGTTGAATAATCAACAAATTAAATAACTCATTGCTTATATATATATATATATATATATATATATATATATATATATATATATATATATATATATATAAAAGGAAAAAAGATGAAATCAAAAATACAACTGGAGTCTTTTTAAGAATATTTCTTTTTTCGCTTTACCGGTTTCACAGTTCTTATGCTTTTCAAAAGTAGAATTGAGATGGGCAGTTTGTGGTTTTACTCGCATCTCTCTCTCTATATATATATATATATATAATCGTCTTTGCCCACTTATTTCAGTGTGGGTCGTGAGAGCAAAGTCCTCAAGCACACCTTTCAGCAGGTCCTGTCAGGAACAACTGTCTCCAATTTAACTGGCTGGATTCCCAAACGAGACCAACTGAGCTGATTGATATTATCCAACCATCTTGCTCGGGATCCACCCTTGGGTCTCTTTGTCGGTTGGCTTCGCCCATAAAGTCTGTCCAGCGAATTTTTCCTTAGACATTCTGGCCACATGCCCGGAGTTTAGGAGCTGTGGTTTCTTAATTCGGAAACGTAGCGACTCTACGTGGAGTGATTCTCTGATCTCCGAGCTACGCTGTCTCTCCAGTAACGTTACTCCAAGGGCCCTTCGGGAAAAACCTATTTCGGCCGCTTTTATTCGTGATCGTATATTTTCAGGCATTACCCAAGCTTTATGACCATAGGTAAGGGTTGGCACGAATACCGAATTGACGATAGCGAGTTTGGCTTTTACACCTACCTTCCTTCTTTTGATAACCGATTGCTGAAGCTGACACATTACTGCACCCGCTCCTACAATTTTTCCACTGAATTCAATCTCCTGTCTTCCATCAGTCATGATATTGGAACTTCACCTGCGTCAGTGAAGCTCCACTAGCATGTAGAGTGAACAGCGCAGGCTTCTTTGCGAAGACAACTGTCTGTTTTCATAGTACGGATCTTTATTCCTGCGGTGCAGCAAAACTATCAAGTGCATATCGGAGATCGTCTTCCGACAAATTCCAGCCGACTGATCCTACAGCCCCAGTCATAATACCTCTTCCAGCCCGGCTGAGCATGTCACTCCTGTTTAGGAAAATTAGGAACAGGAGAGGTAACAGTACGAACCCTTGGTGGAGTCCGATACCCACGTTGAACGATTTCGAACACAAATACTAGGACATTCGTATAGAGACATCAAAGCAACAAGATGTTGTCCATCGATTACATACTCCTGCAGTACCTTCCACAACAGGTCACCTGGAACGCGGTCATATACCTTTTTGATATCTAGGAATCTAGCATATACCTCTTGGCAATATTCTGACGATTTTTCGAAGACATTCCACCGCAGTGTGAATATTACCAGAAACTTCATATAGATTTTACCGGGGAAGCTTAACAAGGAGATCCCCTCCTCTCTCTCTCTCTCTCTCTCTCTCTCTCTCTCTCTCTCTCTCTCTCTCTCTCTCTCTCTCTCTCTCTCTCTCTCTCTCTCTCTGTACATATATATATATATAATAATAATATTAATAAAGATGCTGATGTTACATAAATCGTTTATTCATTATAATTATTTGAACGGTTCTCCTATGTAATCAAGATGTAATTTATGCATTTGTTGCTATTATGAGAACGGTATCCTCAGATGAAATTCGATTTTGTGATTGCTGCCGACATTACAGAAAAAACACGTCCTTCTGCTCGTACGTCCAAAAGACATATGAGTTCCTGAAAGGGTCTCCCAGCCGTTGTGTTTACTGGTGTAAAGTGCTATCTACGTGTCAATTAGCGAAATCAGGATTCACGCATCCCCCACGGAATTGATATCGTAAATCAGCAGAAAGGCAACCCCTCAAGTATGTTGTGTTGTTCTGTATCAAACGATAGTCTATGTGTAGCCAGAATCCAGTAGATAGTGGAAGCAATAAACGAGACTCAGAGGGAGGGTGAGGTATATACTTTGTTGACAGCCACATTCGAGATAACAGCTACAACAACAACAGCAATAACAATAACAACGACAACAACAGCAAACACCGACCAATGTCACCTACACTGGTCGTAGCAGTCGTAGTGATAGTAATACCCGGCTAACAGCAACAACGATAAAAACAGACGACGACAACAACAACCACAGCAATAAACGGAACTCTGAGGTAGAGCGATATATACACACTAGATGACATCCATCCTCAAAACAACAGTGACAACAACAACAACGGCAACAACAGCAACACCGCCCATCCATCACCCACACTGGTTGTCACAGTAGTAGTGATATTTGTACCAGCTAATGGCAGCTACTGTGGATCGCTGATGTTTCGAACGCATTAAAGACAATGTATCTCACCACAGTGCGTTGATAACTAAGAGGGAAAAAACATGTCTTGGTGTTTATGTTTGTGTTTCTCTTACATTTTCTAAATAATTGTTTCTACTTTAGGCACAAGGCCAGCAATTACTCAGTACATTACTGGTACTTTATTTTATCGACCCCGTAAGGATGAAAGGCAAAGTTAACCTCGGCGGGATTTGAACTCAGACTTTAAAGGGACATAACTGTGCTAGAAAGCATGGCGTCCAACCCTCTACCGATACTGCCAATTCACCTAAATAATATATACATATATGCCGGTTCCGGGTTGATACAACTTACTGCTGGAATATGTATTTATGTAATTGTTACTAGCTGTGCGACCTTTGATGAAACTATTGCCAGTGTGGGAAAATATCAAGTTTTTTTCTGTTTTTACTGACTGACCCGATTATCGAGTGTTTAATGTCAATTCTATTAATTTTTGTTGATGATCATAATTAATTTGTAGGATATATCAATACATCCTACAATGTAATTTTGATGCCTTTATTGGATGATTTGATGATTGTCAGCTCGATCATCATATTCAAGTTTTGTTGTTAATAAGATTTTGTTTAATATAGCCATCACACTAACGATTCCGTAAAGAAATACTTTGCAACTGATTAACCACAGTTAACATCGAGTAGGACGTTGTGTTTCCCGATGTTGCAGTACCATGCATGCGAGAAGCATCTCATGGTATTGTGATTTCATGAACTTAGTATAAATATATATATATAGAGAGAGAGTAAACACCCCTTCGAATGAGCTTGGTATTTGCACCTAGAAAGCTTCCCTCCAAGACACAAGTCTGGGCAAGGTTGTTTGTGGAAGACCAGCAGTCGTCCATGTATACTAACCTCCCTTCTCCACGTCACCGATGTTGTACAAGGGAAAGGAAAAGGCCGATACAGCTTGGCATCATGAGATCGCATTTCATTTCTACAGCTGAGTGAACTGGAGCAACGTGAAGTAAAGTCCGGGAATAGAACCCACAATATATATATATATATATAGTGTGTGTGGGAAGCGCTGGCTGATACGGACCAGGTAAGCGTATATATATATATATATATACATATATATATATATATGTGTGTGTGTGTGTGTGTGTGTGTGTGTGTGTGTGTGTGTGTGTGTGTGTGTGTGTGTGTGTGTGTGTACGCTTCCCACACTATCCGGTGAGGCGAGCTGGACCTGCCAGTTTTGTGGGTTTTCTTGACTTTAGGTAATCTCAAGTTACAAATAACTCGATAGTGATCAGCTGACAGCTTAGCCCCTTACATAACACAGATTTCCAGGACAGAATCGAAGCGATAAGAGACAATAACAAAATCTATTATTAATCTCTGTCCCGATTTCCCTTATACCATTCGTATTCAGATCGGAATTGCCGTTCCTTCTTATTCTATGTTAGGTAGTCAATGCCAGCAAGTCTACTAATATGATATATGACTCAGTCTTAACTATTCCTCCCAATTGAAAGATCACAGTTCCGATACTACGGACTTGGGGATAGAATGTCTCAGGAAAGAATGGCAAGAAAGATTTACAGGCAAAACCAACTGGCAGGAGACGCATTGGGCAGATGCTGAACAAGATGGTTTGATAAAATCAATGAGTTTAGTTGGTCTAGCTTGGAGATCCAGTTAGATCAATTGGAGACATATGGCTTTGATACGACCTGCTGGAAGGCGTGCAGACGAACTTTGTCCCCACAACTATCCAAAGAATAAGCAGGCAAAGATGAAAATCTATATGGCTGCTGAACTTATTCTTCTGTTGTAGATGTTGTTTCAGTGTTATCATCCGGCTCTCGTATGATATTAATATGGATTTTAGGACGCGGCCACTCTCCTTGCATGAGAAATATAGGCTATCCACATTACCATTGACGTTAAAGGTTCCAGTAACACATATACATATATACATTCATGCATTAATGTATCTATATGTGTGTGTATGTGTGTGTGTTTATATGGATATATATATATAAGATTCGGAAGAGGGGCCGCACAGGTCAAGGACAATGGTAAAACAGAAAACAGTAGTCTTCCGGTTATAAGCCTGCTCATGATTGGCATACAAGACGCAAGGGGCTGCTTTCGATAGAGGGAGAGGCCATCGCACCTCGTTGACAGCTATCTCCTGCCTCAACCTGTGCATCCCCCAACCAATAAGGCACTGTCCTTCCCCAGCCTGCCTGCTCAGCTGGGTGCTTGAGGCTTAGGGTTACTAATGTCCTCAATCGTGGGCTGTAAACACTGCACCAAGGAAAAGAACAAAGAAACAAAGAAAGCAACCAGTATTCAGACTTGGATGCCGGAACATACGACCATGCGTACTGGTCTGTCAGATAATTTTCAAAATGTATAAGAGATCAGTGACACCCATAAAACAGCAGTGATTAACAACGAACTGCTACAACTTCAAGTGGACATTGCAACGTTCCAAGAGACGCGGCTCCCTGATCCGGGGACTCTTCGTGAGAAAGTGTATACCTTCTTCTGGCAGGAGAAACGCATAGACGAGATCAGAGACCACGGTGTTGGCTTTTCCATGAGGACCTCGCTATTAAAGATGATAAAACTCAGGAAGGATGATTCGGAATTGATCTTCTCGCTCCGATTGTTCCTTTCTGATGGGTCTGTCAAACTTGTCAATGCTTATGCGCCAACCCTCTTTTTCACACAGGATGACAAGCCTGAGTTTTACGGTCAGCCCTCAAGAAAGAAAACAGGCGATCCTAAATGGAGAACAGCTGCTGGTGCTACTTGGCGACTTCAACGGAAGCCAGCCATGGTCAGGGTTTCTGGGACGATACGGAATCAGCAGCATGAATGACAATAGCTAACTCTATGTCACTAACACTTACTTCCAGGCCAAGCTCAGGACAAAGATTCCTAGCATCATCCCCATTCCGAGAACTGTCACCAGCTATATTTGATTCTCACAAGACGCATCCATCGGAGAAACGTGCTCCTCCCTCGCTCCTTTGTAATTCTGACCAGTGGGATCGCAGTCCAAAGAGACAGAACAAGTAAATAGTTGAGGAATAAAAAAAGTAACGTTTGTATACCTCCCTACTAATGGAAGGGTAGCAAATTAGCTGAGTCGTTAGAACGTCGGATAGAATTCTTTATGGTATTCGATCCGACTCTCTGCTCTCTGAGTTCAAATCCCGCTGAGGTCTACTTTGCTTTTCAACCTTTCGAAGTCAATAAAAAAAAGTTTCAGTCTAGTACTGGGGGCCGATCCTTCCTCTCTCTGGAAGAAATCTGCTGTATTCAGATTTTGAGAGGGATGGGCTCCGCCAGGATTAAAAGAAACGCCGTATGTTAATATGGCGCCCCTACGACAGTATCAGGAATTATGCTACCATACCATACATTTTATTAAACAGCCTAATGAATCTGCCACAAGAAAATAGAGCAACGCTTCAAGAACATACATATACATTATATATACATAGACACGTTTACATCATACATATCAATGTATATATATATATATTAGTGAGTATGTGTGTATACAAATTTACATTATATATATAATACAATAGAAATGCGTATAACAGCAATGGTGGAACAAAGAAACACAGTACACATATGAATAGCGGAGGCACATTTTATTTGGAAACGAAAGCCTACTCTAAACCGCCAGAGTGACCTAGTCATAGGAAAACACTTATACACACTCCGACGGCTAATGAATTTACCAAGCCAGAAATGACCTAGTCTGATGAAGGATTATTAATCCGAAACCGCTCACTATCAAGTGTATCCTACTTACCCAGCAACAAGACTGTACCCACGTGACTGTACCCACGTTCACGGAAACTATACTAACACTAATCCTAATTCTTATTCTAATTCTAACATTAACTCTCACACATTCCTTTTTCTACACCTCTACCTTCAACTAAAGAAACAACAAAACACAAAACATATACCGTTTGTAAACAGGTTTTATCTCGTTTATTGTATTTTGTTTTATTCTGACTTCTTCCTCTCATCTCTTTATAGTTCACTCTTCTTACTTTGGCCTGAACCGCACGCATTACAGAAAAAACTACGCAACCTACTATATATACAAACATATTACTTGAGATACACCAACGTTATATATAGATATATAGATATATATGGGGGGGTATACATACATATATATATATATATATATATAGAGAGAGAGAGAGAGAGAGAGAGGGGGGGGGGGGTGGACTCGGACAAACGTTGAGTTGTCTATACAAATATTATATATATCAAAATATTACTGAAGATAGTAAGACTAAAGTAAGACAGTATGGCTATAATACTTACTACATGTGACTAAAGTACGATAATGTGGCTGTAGTATATAGTAGTTATGATTATAGTAATATTGTATGACTAGTATATATGTCCAAAATAAGATAGTATGACTTTAGTATACAGTACATATAACCAAAGTAAAATAGCATGATGTATATAGTATATATGACTAAGGCAAGATAGTATGACTGTAGTATATAGTAGATAGTATGTAGTAGATATGACTGTTGTATATAGTAAATAGTATGATATGACTAATGTGGTAAAGGAAACAAGGAATCCAACTTAGTGAGATAGGGGATGAGAGAGAGAGAGACAAAAAGTATACCTGTTAAGACGCACACATAGGGTGACGAGTTGACAGACTAACAACTATGTAGACAGAATGACAGCCATGTTGACAGACAGACAGATTGTCATACAAGCATGTAGTCAGCCTGATAGACACGTCGGCAGGCAGAGACTAGCGGTCATAGAAAACAGATATACGTACAGACAAGTAGACAGGCTGACAGGTGAACATAGAGATATGTAATCAGCTTGACAGACACGTAGGCGGATGAAGATAGACAGAGAAACAAGCAGACAGGGTGACTGACAGATATACTAACAGACAATCAAATAAGCAAATAAGCTCAGAGTTACGTAGACAGACAAATATACAGATTCAAAGAGAAGTAGACATACTGACTGATACGTAAACAGAGACGGACGGTCATGCTGAGAGACAAGTAGACACGACATATATGTAGACAGACAGACACGAGGGCAAACAGACAAATGAATAAACGAGCAGAAAGACAGACAAATGATAGGTACACAGGCAGATACCTAAGCAAAGGCATAGACAGACAAACTAGTTGACAAACGAAGAGACACATAGATAGGTAGATTGGTATGTAAGTAGATAGGTAAATAGGTAGGTAGGTAATTAGGTAGATAGACAGGTGGGTAGGTTGGTGAGTAGGTAGATAAACAGGTGACTAGATAGAGATATATATTCTACACTCTATCTATCAATATTGAGTGCTCATTCACTTGATGTTTGAATGCTTTAAATTCTAAGGTGTTTTAAATACATTCTAATAGACAGAAAGATAGATAGACAAACAGACAGAAAGACAACTAAAGGGGTAGACAGATGTATATATAGTTAGATTAATTGATTGATTGATGTTAAAGCTAACTTGCTGATAGATTAGTTCATCTTTAAATTAAACTCAACACTTGAACCTAGATTCACTACTTCAGTTATCTGTCTATGACATGTACGATAGAATGTTATCGTGGCAGATGCAACGGCAGACATTTTTCTTTATTCTTTAGTATATTTCTTTGTTGCATTTTTAATAGATATAGCTACTCCAGTGCATTCTTTCCAGAGTTGCTTGGTTGAAACTAGAAAGGTACTGATGACAATGATGGCTTGGCAGACAGACCTTTTCAGAAGGGGAAAAATTAGGTTGTTCCATTTTTCCCGCTGAAAAAGCCTTCCTGCCAAGACTCCTACCCAGGTTGTCAACGAACAATAGTTTTTATTCGTTCACTTTTAATCGGTTTCTAAAACAATCAACACTTGGACATTCTAAATTCTATGAATGACTTTTTTTTTTTTTTTTTTTTTTTTTTGCTTTTCAAACAAGCAAATATTGGAAAATTGCCTAACTCTGCGTTTTGCGATTAGGAGGGTTGGCCGTTTTAATGTGATTATTTTCTGTTTTGATTCTGTTAATTACTTTCTATGAAAGCATTACACATCACAAGGAAATATTTTCTTTTTTCTTAAAAAATGATTTTAAAAATCACAACTATTAGCACTGAACTATGTCCTAACTATTGGTCACCATCATTAAACTACATCTTTTTTATTACAGTTGTCATCATTATCATCAGTTTCTCCGTGTTGAACTGTACAACATGGCTGACTTCTATTTCAACCGACGCGCTTAGTGTGTGTGTGTTTTTTTTTTTGTTTTTTTTTTTTTTTTGTTTTGTTTTGTTTTTTGTATTTTTGTCCTGTTTTTTTTTTATCTGGATGTTCCCATTGTTTGTTTGATATCAACTCCATTACTAAATTCATTACTGCGTTTCTCTAATTTAGTTTTTACAGGGTATTTTTAGGAAGGGTTGTATCTTTTTGTCGATTGCAAGTTCTCAGATACTAAATTTATATTTTAATCAATTAGATTATTGCTGCACTGTCTATGGAAAGGAAAATAGAGGAAATATATTCAAATTGACAGAATCGTTAGGGTGTCGAATAGAATATCTGGTGATTTTTGTTCTATCTCTCTGCGCTTTGATTTCAAATCCTGCCGAGGTCATCTTTACCTTTTACCATTTCGAGATCAATAAAATAAAGTACCAGTCCATGGCGATGAATTTGAGGGATGTTTGGAGGATCTGATGAGTTACTTTGTGATATCTGTTCCACCACTTTGCGTTCAGGGTTCAAATTCCACCGATGAATAGGATTAATCACTTGGCCACAAAACCACAACTGATTGTGAAAGCTGCGAGTGATGGAAGATAATTTTGACCGTATGCTACTACAATCGAACGATGATGATTATTTTAAAAGTTTGGTTCTTGTTTACACCTCTTCTGTCCTTTCGTTTGATCGGCTGAACGAAAACATTTCAACTCACTATTAATATAGATGGACTTTTATTCGAATCGATGAATGACATCGCCATAAGCCAGAGAAAACTGCATTAAATAATTGGTTATACATTTTACTAGATGCAATATCTACTATATTCGCAGGCCACAAGATGGAATTGGGATGAAATAAAGATTTTACCCTACACTATTAATATCAGTTCTTCCTATGGACAGAAACATTGTTAAATGGCTAAAAGTTTTCTGTTTTAGAAAACTGTCAGCTGAAGTTCATAGTCAAACTTATTGAAACTTTCACACATACTGACAAAGGCTGAAATCTCACAAAGAAGTCTGTTTGAATTATCGGTTCTTGCTCTGCACCTGTCAGAGTAATAGTGATTTTCAGAGCTGTGTATTAATCTGTACATTCTTTCGATTTCCACATACACTTCGCATTCATAATACTTGTTTCTACTTTTGACACAAGGCCAGCAATTATCCCAGTGCATTACTAGGGATTCATTTTATCTACCCCGTAAAGATGAAAGGCAAAGTTAACCTCCGCGGGATTTGAACTCAAACAGTAAAGGGCCGCAACTCTATGCTGCAAAGCATGGCGCCGACCCTCTACCGATACTGCCAATCCATAATGCGAGGCTATTAGGATTTTAGCGGAGTTATTTTGTCATCGTATACTTTATTAGCCTTTACGTTAGTCTGTTGTGGTATTATTTGCCGAAAAATGCATGCTTTGCCAAGTCCGCTAATCAAACTTTTTGTCAAGACGTGTTCCGGTATAGAAGCGAAACATCAGCTCCGTATCGAAGATGGTTGTAATGCATTACTCTTCCATAAGTTGTAAGCGATCCTTGACCTTTTATGAGAGGGGCATACACCTCTTAAACTTGTGGATACTACAGGTATGTACATCTTATATTTTCTTTAATGATTTGGTCAGAAGAGGAAAAGCCTCCACGACTGGTGATGGAAAGGGACGCCTGCTACAAATGCCTCCAGCAAACTGAACTTCACTAAGATACATAAGGGGTTAAACCGGGAAACATCAACTAACCAATAACGGATATAGTTTATCAGAGCATATATAGTTTATCAAACGGGCTCTGTACACTTTCTCCGTCTACCAAATTTCACTCAAAAGGCTTTGGTCACCAAGAAGCTATGATAAAAACCTATTTGATTAATGTGCGGTGCAGTCGAATCGAACCCCAAAAAAACATCATTGTGAAATGAAATTATTTACGGAGCAAACATGCCATGCTTATTAATACAGATTATATGTAGTAGGAATGGAAATATTTGCAATGGATTCCAGCTTCAAGGTTTACTTGCTGGTGAACTTGTATACATAGCCGTGCTGTCTATTTCTAGATTAATTTTCTTTTTTTCATCTAATGCTAGGCATTTGTTTGAGTATTTTTATCCATCAAAATGTTTAAAACCCGGCACAAAGAGATTTATTTTCATCTGATTGTTTGATAATATTATTTCAGATGAAAGTAAGAAATCGATATTACGCAAGGAATCAATAATATTTCAGATAAATGTATGTTATCCCTTTAAGAGCGCAACTATTGCTGTTCACTTCAGTTTTACTCCCTCTTCTATATTTCTCATCTTCTCGTCATAGATATTGTTCTTTACTTTTACTTGTCCTGGAGTTATAGAATTCAATTGGTATGTCTACATTGGAATTATGTGTATCTATACCTTTATTCTGGGTTAAAAGATCCACGAATCTAAAAGGAATTGTTTTGTTCTCTGTCTTCTTTTTAAAACGTTCGTATTACTTGTTCTTTCGTAGATATGAGACTTAATTTGAAAGTAATTTATCTGAATATATTAACTGAATCTTTCAGCATCTTTATAAAAGAAAAGTACGGCAATCAGGCTTAGGTGGTAAATGTGTTATCTCTGTTAAAATTCTACTTTATAAAAGAAATACAGAGAGTTTATTAATAATTGTTTCTACTTTTTGGCACAAGGCCAGCAAGTACCCAGTACATTACTGGTACTTTATTTTATCGACCCCGTAAGGATGAAAGGCAAAGTTAACCTCAGCGGGATTTGAACTCAGTAATAATGATAATGTAATAATGATAATGTAATAATAATAACGGCAATAACGGCAATAATAAAAAAAAGAAAGAGAAACAAAAGAAAAAATAGGGAAATATAGAGAAAAAAGAGAAAAAGAAACAAAAGATAACGGGAAGGGGAGGGGTGGCAATAACTCAGGTGTCGCACAAGAGAAGGGAATGGGGAGGGGATTAGGCTTTGGGCCTAGGACTAGGGGAAGAAGTGCTGTGCCCGCGGACAAGCATTCCCGCGGTAACTTTAATGCATAAAATTTCGGTGACACGATGTATTCGTTGCGTTTCTGTTTAGTTATGGTTGAATAGCAAAATGTTCTTATATTCATACAATGCCACCAGGAATTTTTAGAAAGAGGGTATGGTTGATTCAAATATTTGACCCTGGTAGAATAAAAACTAACGTAATTCCTGGCGGACAGAATCTCATTCGGTTATTAACGGACAGTTTCTATTTCTAGATAAGGCTTAATCCACCATAACAATGATCAAAGGTATTCGACTGATGATGATGTTACTTTTCCTATATACAAGGAACCACATTAATTTATATGTATGTGACCACATATTCTTATGCCCTAGGATTGTATTATTCAACGTGGTCTTAGCAGGGTGTGATTTGTTTTAATCATCTTTCCTATATATGAAGGAATGGATATGGTTGATGTATCGTTGTTTAAATTTATCTCTCCTCCCACTACCATTTATATATTTATATATGATTAAAGTGTAATTGGTCGATAGTTGGCAGGATTTCAGAAATTAGGTTTGCTGATGATGATGCTTCCGTTTTTTTTAATGCTTCTCTAAGTAGCTACGATCAACTTTCCTGAAGCAAATGTATAATACTTTAAACAAGAACAGTAAGTATGTTTGAAATTCATTGCATCTTTGACTGAAGAGCAGAGTTTCTCGATATATCCAAGATTCCTAAGCAATCTTATAGCGTTTTAAGTTTAAAGTAAGTTGTGATAATCACACCCTTGACAAAAATCTAAATAGTTTGTATAAAATATCATATAAACTTTCATTCGGCGACGTTTGTGAATGTCTATGCATGTTTACAAAAGAAACAAACAATTTTTATTTCCAATCTCTTTGTTCTGCATTGAATCCATGGACTACAACCTCTATTGATTTATATATCAAGAAACATCATTCTTGTATAAAATTCTGGATTCAAACTCAACATGTCAAAACCAGTTATGTTAAATCTGTAGTATTTAGTTAAGAAAGTGTAATGATATATGTGATGCAGCGTGGCTTATGAACTCTCTGTTCTGTAGCGTTAGACGTAAAATGTTGTAAACAATGTAAATAAAACTTGCTTTACATTTCATTAGATATGCAAAATTGTTGGTTCTATTCAGATGTGCCTTAGTAATAGATGAGAAAATACATAAGAATTGCGATTTTATATTTATATTATGTAGCGAAAGAAATCTTTATTAGATTTTCTTATATTGTTATTTTAGAATTTTTATTTTGCTTTGTTTTCTTTTCTATATTTTAAGACTTTTTCTACGGTTAAAGTTATTTAATATATTTGTCTATACAATAGTTTATAATATAAAAGGTAAAAAATAAATAAATTTTCAATAAAACTTGAAAACGGAACTTGTCATTGCAGCATCTAACAATATCTATTATACAGCTGGAATTATTTGTTCTTGATGCCAATATCAATAGAGATGCCGTAGATTGTTCAACTCTGATTGTTTTGTATAATAAAATTTAAGACGGCGAATTGACGGTGTTGCGTGAAGGCGGTGAAGTAGCAATGTCCCTAGAACGTCAAACAGTTGCGTGTTCCATTCCAGCTTTCTGCACCCTGAGTTCAAATCTCACCGAGATCAACTTCGCATTTTATCTTCCCGCGGTCGATAAATAAAGTACCAGTACAATAGTTGATTCAAATTTTCCTCTTTCACTCTCTCACTCTCTTTCTGGAAAAAAATCAACTATATTTGTACTTAAAGAGGTACGGGCTCCACCCGATTTAAATGTATGTCATGGTATCGCCTCAACGGCTCCATTAGGATGGACAGATGGATGAGAAATTTAGTAGTCTTCAATTATGATCTTCCAGGATCATTGATGGTGCCTGTAAAATTAAATTTTATGGTAGGGAGTGTAGTCAGATAGATGCATACCGATCCTGAGTATACAGAATATTTTTTTAACCAATTTCATTATTGTGCTTTTTAAGTGGTATTCATAGGATATTTTATGAATGTTTTTAGCGAGAGTTAGAATTATGTGGAAAATCAATAAGTCCCATTACGAAGAAAAAACTAATTTTCCGAGTGCCCTGAAGATGAGAAAATGGATATTGGATCTATCCATATCAGATAAATT
>OZ024741.1:179080451-179085451 GCA_964016885.1 Eledone cirrhosa
ACAAGAAACAGAAAACTCGCAAGAGACACGCACTTAGACAATTACTGCTCATCGGCTGTCTTCTGTGGCTAGGAACTGTAGTAGGAATGAATGAAGAAATTAAATTAATAGTCCTAGAACTAGTATTAATAGGCAAGAGACATGGTGAAAATGAACTAACCAGCCTGGTGGTCAAATCGCAAAAGAATGAGAAAATGTTTTGAAAGGAAGTGGTGGATAGGGCAGTATTAAGAACTGAGAGAGAAGGAGAAAAAAAATAGATACATGGATATAGAAGGAAAAATATATATATTATATAATATATATATATATATATATATATATATATATATATATATATATATATATATATATATAATTACAACAGTGACATAAACAGGTACTCAAGTTTCGGTGGGTTCTGGGCCCCAATTTCTTCAGCCTGTCATGAGAAAAATACAAATCAAGATATATATATATATATATATATATATATATATATATATATATATATATGCACTTACGCTCATAAATAGATAGATAGATAGATAGATAGATAGATAGATAGATAGATAGATAGATAGATAGATAGATATATTTCTTTTATTTGCCACTAGGGCATCAAAAGTGGGACAAGTACAAAGGGGGGAGTTTACACAAAAAGGCGTCCTCAATAAGGAGGAGGCAATAACAAAATATAAAAATAAAATAAGATATAACAAAAAATAAAATTTTTAACAAAATCCTCAATAGAGAGGAGGCGCCTTGGGGGGTCGCACACACCCCCGAAAAAAGTGTGCAACACTTCTCCTCAGGAGCACAGAGAAGGGGTGCTCCCTTGGTCTTTCATCTTCCTCACCTATAGTCTGATGTAGAGTGAAGGCCCATTCACACGGGCCATTCTCGCCACTTTCACCCATCTTTCATAGAAACGGCTGGGGTGCAGCACCTCTCTCTCCATCCTGATCCTTCTTCCGAAATGATATCGGAAGAAACGGACCAGTTGTTGGCCAGAGAGAAAGGTGCCCGACCTCAGTCCTTTCAGACGCGTCCACCATACAACCTCTTTCGCCATGGCTATTACGCACAGAAACACCGCCTCTGCTTCATCTTTGAAGGGGGGAGGCGGCTTGATCATTACAATAGACTCGGTGGTCAACCGGATCGGTCCCACCCTTGACAGCAGTTGTTCGACATAGCCCCACAGATCGGCTACGCCCGAGCAGTGTACTAATGCGTGTGCAACGGTTTCCTCGTCGCACACGCATCTGGGACAGATCTTTTTGGCGGGGTCCCTACCCGGGCGCCCGTGTCTGTAGAGCCTTTCTCGAACGGGTAAAGCCCCTCGGTAGCACTGCCAGGCCAGGGACTTCTGGAAGTTGTCCATAGGTCCCGGGCTGAATGTCCTACCGAACAGGCTGGCCAGTTCGTCCTCCTCCATGTCTAGGGCTTCTCCGAGGGCGTCGTCGCACCTGCTGCGTACCAGCCCTCTATAGAATGTGATAGATAGATAGATAGATAGATAGATAGATAGATAGATAGATAGATAGATAGATAGATAGATACGTCCGTCTGTCTTCATGCTTCTACCATGTTTGCATATGTTGCGGCCCTGTTATTGTTGGCAGGGTCAATATGATTGGTGTAGATTTAAACACCATCGGCCTGGTTCTTATTTTTGTTCCTTCCATCGTATGTACTATATGTGTATATTTAACATTGTGCTGTACTTTGAGGATTGCTTCCATTATTGATCGTCTATTCTTGTGTGAAATTCTGTAGAATGTAATTTTGTTGTCTACTAATATTTACATTTCCTCTGTGTGTGTGTGTGTGTGTGTGTGTGTGTGTGTGTGTGTGTGTGTGTGTGTGTGTGTGTGTGTGTGTGTGTGTGTGTGTGTGTGTGTGTGTGTGTGTGTGTGTGTGTGTGTGTGTGTGTGTGCGTGTGTGCGCGTGTGTGTGTGTGTGTGTGTGTGTGTGTGTGTGTGTGTGTGTGTGTGTGTGTGTGTGTGTGTGTGTGTGTGTTTTAATTCATTCGTGCTGCAAAGTACATAACTATATCATACATGTATTACCAATGTAAATGTTAAAGTAGTCAAGTTTACAACTTTCATGTCTGCAATCGAATATAGTTTGTTCACGGGTCTACATGGTTTTGGTTTGTTATTGTTGAGAAGGTTTTTAATTTTATTGTTTTGTAATATATTTCTTGAATTAATTTATTTATCGCTTATATCCTGGAACCACTGTATTTATTCTAAATAGAATATTGGTCAAACATTATGAAATATAAAGTCTAAACGATTTAATAAGTTTATCCTTTGAATATCAAAACAGTCATTATTATAAATGTTGTCTTTTATGCATCACACTTGATTCATCTTTCCATCTTATTCGTTATTGTGTGAAATTTTGTGGATTTCGTGAGTCGAAGTTTATAAAATAATATCTACAAGTTAAAGATCAAGGTTATAAACGAATATTGATATTTAAACTTTGAAAATAAGATTTCTATGCTATGAGAACTGCTTTACTTTTTTTTGGGGGGGGGGGAACGACCGCATACTATGATGTATGTCTGTAAATGATAAACTATACTAGAATATATGCCAGATATAAGAAAATATTAGACAATAAATAATGAAATAGAAAATATATTAGGATGTACTAATAAAAATGTATAAAGATATAAAGTGCGATAAAAATGTATGTGATTAGAATAAAAATATTAGTCAAAGTATTTGAAATAAGTTGAAACATATTTCCCAAAGTAAATGAAATAATTTGAAAGATATTTCCCAAAGCAGTTGAAATAAGTTAAAAAATGAATTATATTATATACGTAATTTAAAATGTTCAACCAGAAAACTATAAATATAATTTTCGCAAATGCACTTCTTTTTAAATAAAAACCAAATATACAACTTATCTAATGCCAACCAAAGTTACACGAGATGCCCACCATAACGTCTGTAACAGTTCATACATAGCAAGCGAATTTCTGTGATTCATCTATTATTCTGATAGTTTCATGTAACAATATCTAAAGCTATGATGTTTGGGGACCTTAGAAGCTAGTCAGGCTTTGTTTCTGATATCATTGTTGATCAAACATATTTCCGTCTTTGTATATATTTTTATATCGGAATACGAAAGTATGTTGCTAGTTAGTGTGCATGCAATGTCGTAAATATGGTATTTTCTAAACGTCTCCATTTTTTTATATATATAAGACCAACGAAATACTTATGCTACTCAGTCAGTGTGCTTTACTGTTCCTTACCATTAGTTTCAAATGGAATTCTTCAAGGTATAAATGGCTATGCAGAGGGTGGCAATGCAACTGTATTATTTTGTTGTCACATAATGTCTATACGAGTTTGTAGTGTTTTCGCGTTATGAATGTAGTTTTAGCTTTAAAATGTAACTGAGTGATTTACTATACAGCGGCCACATAGAATTGAGATTACAAAATATCGGGTAGTAGATAAACTAAAAGCTGTCTAATTTGAAAGTCGATACCCATTAAAATCTCATCCAGGGTTATTAATGCGAGTCCATATTGTTTGCACATCGCAAATGCCGCTTTCATTTTTCATATACATTGATATATACATTTCGAAACACATACTCACAAATTATATGTGTGAGTATGTGTGGTAGTTTGTGTATCTTTATGTTATGTGTGTATGCATGCATAAAAGAAAGAAAGAAAGAAAGAAAGAAAGAAAGAAAGAAAGAAAGAAAGAAAGAAAGAAAGAAAGAAAGAAAGAAAGAAAGAAAGAAAAAAAGAAAGAAAGACAGTGGAATGTAAGCCACGTAAGTAGTACAAACGCTAACTTAGCTACAAATAAACACAGTATAATAGACATTCATTTTAATTCTTCTACTGCTATTCACTAATTTATTCTCTATTTGTGGTTTAATCGCACCCCACTGCGATACATAAAATTTAAAAATACACATTGGGAGTTATTATAAGTGATTATCTCTTATCTACTTTTCTATTTCACATATTCAAGCTGTTTCATCTCCATATCCTTTACATTTTTATTTCTTTTCATCTAAATCTTTGCCTTTCTTTCCTTACAATTTAGTATCTTAGTCTCTTCAACGTCCTGTCCATTGTGTTGTTGGTGGTGATATGTTACATTGAATAATATATCCATTATTCATACAATCTTGTCTATCTTCGGGACTAAAATTTGACTCTGTTGTCATTTGTAGATATTTCTTAGTAAGCTTTCATATTTTTCCATATTTTTCCATATGTATTGAAGGATATTTACTTCTGGATTGTGCTACTTGTGACTTAAGCATTGGACATTTCCATTATCCATTCTCATGTGGAAGCTGTGATAGATAGCTTAGTTTATCTTGTATTATTGTTACGGTTTACTCTGAAAGTTCCGAGTGATTAATTCAGGATTCTTTTGCTGTCGTTTATTATGATAAACCAACGACTATTGCCTTTATAAAAACAGTATTGCAAAACTATTATACAATTTGTCACCGATATTAAACAATGCCGTTACTCAATATTTATTATACAATATCTTTAATGCATAACAGTGCTATTGTCCCTCTTCCTTGATTACCTGTATTCAATTATACTGTGGTTGAATGTAACCCTAACCTTAACCCTAATAAATTTGCTAATATAGAATTGCCTCTCTCGAGTTTTCTTCGACATTATCGGAAATCTCTATGATCAAGTAATGTTTCATCGTTATAAAAGTTTCTGCAAGGAGAAAGCTTGTATAATATTTTATTAAGAGGTTGATGAATGATAAGCCATTATACGGTATCAGCATCCACTTGCATAGAATATGAATCCATTTCAATATGATGCAACATTTTCCTCTCTTTCAGAGAGTCGTTGTAACATATCGACATTTTCTATATACCCCAACTTGGACGTATGGATAGATTACCTAAAGATTTTTTTTTTTTTTTTTAATGCAACAGATTCATAAGGATCAGGATCTTCTAGCAATCCTACGTACTACATCTTTGTTAAT
>OZ024741.1:179090451-179110451 GCA_964016885.1 Eledone cirrhosa
TGTCGCACATGTTAAACAGAAGGTGCAGAAAGAATAATGTTATTTACAAACAAGGTTTATGAAGTGAAAAGAAAAAAGAAAAAGGAAAAAAACGTGCATAATGTAGAGCATAAAAAGTCAATGTGGAAGAAAAAATAATGTTATTTACAGGCATAGATAGTTCTTGAAGTTAAGCAGATCAAAATGTGTTAATATAGCAAGAGTGCTTAGTTGATCCATGAATCCATGATGGAGGCAAATGGTGGACTGAGGTTTGATATGATTTCCCTTTTTAGAGAGTTAATATGCAGGGGAAGCAATTCTTGCTGGGTGATATTTAATTTATTTAAGAAAAAGGATTAGGTAGGGTGTGAAGGAGGTAACTCTTATAAATGGTTGATTGTTTGTTGCAGTTTTAGATTGGTCCGATTTTTAGAGCATTAAGTAGGGGTTGGAATTTATTAATGAAATATGTTTCCTTGTTGGTACGTTGGATGAAAGTAGCGTTGTCTATGAATTTATAAATGGGGAATTTACAAATTCATCGGAACTTCAAAAGGAATATAAATTAAAATAAAGAAAGAATGTTACATGAATGTAATGTTCCATATATTGGTATTTTACTGTGGTGTCCAGGACAAAATTTTGGCACGCACTCATCAGATAAAATACAAAATTGTTTTATAAATGGTGACATACCAAAGAAACCAGACCTTATCGGTTCAGGTTCTGTTTGGATAGTGAAAGAAACATTTCAAATCTTTAGGATGAATATGTAAATGGGGTTGAAGAGTAAGGATGAAAAAAGATCGTTATATTTAGACGCTAGGTAAATTTAAATAATTATTAGGATAATTTACAAATGGAAGAAGAACAAAGAAAAAAAGAGAGGCTATAATTAATATTAGTGTGTAAGAAAATTTAAGGAATGGTTTTAAGAAAGAATTATAGTTAGAAATACACTATTGTTATTAAGATAAAATTGTATGGATCATATCAGTGATGGTGTAAAGAGAGTGATATAATTATATTTAATTATATAATCATATATAATTGTTTCTAAGGCAAAGTTAACCTCGGCGGGATTTGAACTCAGAATAGCAAGGGCTGCAACTCTATGCGTCAAAGCATGGCGTCCGACCCTCTACCGATACTGCCAATCCACATATATAATATAATATAATATAATATAATATAATATAATATAATATAATATAATATAATATAATATAATATAATATAATATAATATAATATAATATAATATAATATAATATAATATAATATAATATAATATAATATAATATAATATAATATAATATAATATAATATAATATAATATAATATAATATAATATAATATAATATAATATAATATAATATAATATAATATAATATAATATAATATAATATAATATAATATAATATAATATAATATAATATAATATAATATAATATAATATAATATAATATAATATAATATAATATAATATAATATAATATAATATAATATAATATAATATAATATAATATAATATAATATAATATAATATAATATAATATAATATAATATAATATAATATAATATAATATAATATAATATAATATAATATAATATAATATAATATAATATAATTGTTTCTAATTTAGACACAAGGCCAGCAATTACCCAGTGCATTACTTTATTTTATCGACCCCGTAAGGATGAAAGGCAAAGTCAACCTCGGCGGGATTTGAACTCAGATCGTAAAGGGACGTAACTATGCTGGAAAGCATAGCGTCCGACCCTCTCAGGATTTTAACTCAGAATGGCAAGGGCCGTAACTCTATGAGTCAAAGCATGGCATGGCGTTCGACCCGCTACCAATACTGCCAATCCACATAATAAAATATACTTACAACCTTAAAATATACTTATAAATATTATCTATATAATATTATAACTCATGATTTGAATAGATCCAATAATTAGTTGTATATCTCAATTTTTTTTTTTTTTTAAATTGGTATTCTATCACTTCAACACATTCTTAACTCTCATATTATTTTATAGATACTACCAAAATATATATCTTCTTCCATTTATAAATTATCCTAATAATTATTTTAATTTACCTAGCGTCTAAATATAACGATCTTTTTTCAGCCTTACGTTTCAACCTCATTTACATATTCATCCTAAAGATTTGAAATGTTTCTTTAGCTATCCAAACTGAACATGAACCGATAAGGTCTGGCTTCTTGGGTATGTCACCATTTATAAAACAATTTTGTATTTTATCTGATGAGAGCGTGCCAAAATTTTGTTCTGGACACCACAGTAAAATACCAATATATGGAACATTACATTCATGTAACATTCTTTCTTTATTTTAATTTATATTCCTTTTGAAGTTCCGATGAATTTGTAAATTCCCCATTTATAAATTCATAGACAACGCTACTTTCATCCAACGTACCAACGTGAGAGCGTGCCAAAATGTTGGTACCTTTGAAATATATATAAAATAAATATGATTTTATAAATATAGTTTCCATTTATTAATATCATTTATATATATATATTTATACACACACACACACATACATATATATATTTATATATATATATATATATATATATATTTATATATATATATATATATATATATATATATATATATATATATATATATATATATATATATATATATATATAAGAATATTTTCGAAACAGCTAGTGGATTTGAAATTATTAGAAATGTAAGCTATCGCTGTATTTTGACTAAAGAAATTAAAGAAATTATTTAGCCTGATTAGTGGGGTTAAGAACCCTCGGAGAAATGGAAAAAGATGAGTATTGACGTACATGTACGTCAATACTCATCTTTTTCCATTTCTCCGAGGGTTCTTAACCCCACTATCAGGCTAAATAATTTCTTTAATTTCTTTAGTCAAAATACAGCGATAGCTTACATTTCTAATAATATATATATATATATATATACAAATAAAGATTCAGCGAGAATCGCATTTCGGCGGGCAGGAAAGGCGAAGCGAAACGCAAAAGTCAGAAATGATACTCCTATATATATATATATATATATATATATATATATATATATATATATATATATATATATATATATATATATATATATATATAGGAGAAAGTATTTATATATATATATATATATATAGTAGAAAGTATTACCCCGACAGCAGAGCTCAAGCCGTTTCGACGGTTATTTCTGAACTCTGACGTCAGGGTCATACTTTCTCCTATTACCCACTCTACTACCCTAAGTATGGAGTACTCTGGTGCGTTATGGTCTATCTGGTTCCGTACCACAACTCCTTCGTTATATATATATATATATATAATGAAATATTGTGTACCGTGCTCAGGTGCACTACAACTCATCAAAAAGTGTATGTATAGTACATAGGGTAATGTACAAACGCCAGGAAAATGAACAGTGCATGAGTCATGATATACACATGTGTGCATGTGTATGGAAGGGGTACATTAGGTGTAGTTTTGGCGAATTTCGGAAAGCATAATTGTTTTAAAAGATGCAGTGTCTCGACAGCTAACAACTGAGGCAGGCAATTTGTTCCATCCTTCAGCAACTCTGAGCGTGAAAAAATGTTTCCGAAAGAGATGGGAGCTGTGCTGTTTTCTGAATTTGTAGGCATGTCCATGTGTGTTAGACACATGGAGATCAAAAAGGTGCTCAAGGTTGTTGTTGGCGAGATGGTTAATAATTTTGTGGGTGTTTACCAAGTCTATTGTCGGAGCTTCAATGAATCCATGCCCAGGGAAGCAAGGCGTTCAGAGCATGGTAGCTGTCTGCTGGAGGGTATGCGCTTGGTTGCACGTCTCTGAACAGTTTCCAGGAGGTCAATGTTCTGAGCAAGATAGGGGTTCCAGACTGATGATGCGAATTCCAAGTGTGGTCGTACCATAGCTGTATAGAGCTTTAAATAGATGGCTGGAGAGCGGCTAACAAAGGTCTTGCTGAGTGATGCCAAGACACCCTCGGCCTTCTTGGCAATCTTAGAGACATGCTTTGTCCAACGCAAATCGCTGCTGACAGTAATGCCCAGGTCACGTTCACAAGAGGACTTCTTGATATCAGTGTTGTGAAGGGAGTATGTGGACGCTGGATATTTCCTCTCAAAATGCATTGTGGTACACTTGTCCACAGCCAGCTTCAGTTACCAGTCTGTGATCCATTGCTGTATTGTATCCAGGTCTGATTGTAGGAAAGAGTTGTAGATTTCAGGATCAGTCCTTTTGATTTCAAGGTACATATTTCAGTACCGTGGCATTCTTTAAGTTGGCATCTATGTCATTAATATATGCCACAAACAAAAGGGGACCAAGAACAGATCCCTGTGGTACACCAGATGACATCGCATATGGTGAAGAATGCTGTCCTAGAACCGTGACTACCTCTTTTCGGCTGAGAATGAAGGATTTCAACCAGTTAAAAAGATCATCCCTCACACCCATTGCAGAGAGTTTTGCCATAAGTCTTTTGTGTGGCACAGAATTAAAAGCCTTAGCGAAGTCAAGGTAAACAACATCCACCCATGAGCCGCTGTCAGTGATCCGGGTAATGTCTTCAAGGAACTCGATAAGCTGATCACAGCAGCTGGAGTTAGGGTTAAATCCAAACTGCGAGGGCCGGATGAGGCTGTGAGAGCTCCAGAAGTTCCAAAGTGTTTCTCTGACACAGGATTCCATCAGTTTGGCAATACAGCTAGTAAGGCTGACTGGACGATAGTTGACAGGTGACGTGCGGTCACCCTTTTTGAACAGGCGAATGACACTGGCAGTTTTCCACTGCTCCGGAGTAGCACCATTGTTGAGACAGTATTGAAAGTAGAAAGAAAGCTGGTGCAAAAGAAAGTACCCGCCACGTTTAGGTATGTAACACCATCAAGACCAAGGTAGGCATAGTTGCGCTTATTCTTAAGGTGACGTCGCAACATTGCAGGTGTAAATTCCATAGTTGTTATGGAATTTGATGTTAGAGATGGTGGAGATGGTACATTCTGGTTTTCAACAGTAAAAGTGCTTGCATAGCACTCAGCAATGAGATCTGCGCATTCTTTGGGATCATCAGTGATCTGGCTTGTGTGGGGATTGCGAAGAGGACCAACTGGAGAGTGAGGTCTCTGCTTTGAATTAACGTATTTCCAGAACACCTTACTGTCAGGATTGGTTGCTATGCACTGTTCAAATTCAAGCACTGCCTTTTTTGCTTGAGATGGTTGGAAGATTTATTCCGCTTTTTTCTGTTGGCATCTGATTTATGCAGTTTATATTCCCGTTCAGCGTTCCGACGTTCTTTCCTGGCAAGTCGGACCGCTGAAGTTTCCCAAATTGCACTTTTGGGGTGGGGAGTTTTTCTGCTTACGTGGCACCGATGCTGCACACGCTATCCATATTGAGTCCAGGATGCTCTGGAGTATAGTGTTCACATCTCCAGAGTTATAGAACTCATGCCAGTTTGGGCGCTGTAGCTCAGTGCAGTACAAGTTCCAATCTGCTTTCTTCCAATCAAAGCAAGCAGATTGGAGATGGTTCTGGTTTTTGTTGCTGCCCACAAGAGCCAGATTGGCAATGAACATAGCATGATCAGAGTCGCCTAGACGTTCCTCAGTAGTTCAACTGATAACCACTTCAGGAGTAGTGGTGAAGATCAGGTCCAAAGTGTTGTCACCTCTTGTTGGAGAGGTGACTACTTGTGACCAGTTTGAGTTCAGCACTAGCTCAAGGAAATCGTTTGCACTTTGTGGCTAACGAAAGGTTTCCCAATCGATCTCAGGATGATTGAAGTCACCTGCAATAAACACATAAGTAGCTGTTTTCCTGGCAGCAGCTCTGAGGATATCGCAAAACTGTGTGTCCTGGTGGTAGTTGGGGGGGGGGGGGGGGATAAACAACACCAAGCAGAAGTGTTGACATGGTCGTACGTATGTCACAAAAAAAAACTTCTTCTTGTGATTCGTTCAAATCAACACAAGGAATTACCGAAAAGTTTGAACGAACATAGACCATCACACCACCACCACCGCGATTAATGCGGTCCTTGCGGAAAAGGTTGTACCCAGTAATGCTGAAAACCCCATCACAGAGTAAGGAATGTGCCCAGGTTTCCGTGACTGTGATGAAGTCAGGGTCGATGCTTCTGACGTAGGAGTTAAACAGATGTATCTTGTTGAATAAACTGCGAGCATTTAAGGACAACAATTTGTATCCTGCTTGCAGTTTATGATGGTGTGTAGAGGATGGCAGGTTGTTCTGGTTTAGTTTCCCAGAGTTGTTGCAGTTTTTCATTGTCTGTTATTGTGGGTAGAGCACACTCAGACCAGCTGGTATCTCCCTTCCATGTTTCACCAGCCTTAACAAACCTCCAGATCTGCCCATCATCACGCAGACTAAAACGTTCATGTTGTGCTGAGTTCTGATTCAAGGAAGCTGCAGCACGTAGCTTTGGACGTACATGAGATGGTAGGCTGGGCGTGTACGGAAGGTAATCCGATTTTCACGCCCAGCTTTAACAGAGGCCAGATGATATGAAATTGTCTCAGCGGGGTCCGAAAAAGACAGCCTGATAAGTCTGGGTTTTGGACCAGGTCGCCCAAGGCGGCGGAGAGAACCCTTTGGGGGAACACAGCCTAGGTCTTTGGCTGAGCTGGCAGCAAATGCCTGAAGATCAGCCTTGTCCTCTGGTACCCCAATGGCAATTACTTCATGGGTAGCAGATTCCGCAGTCTTCTCAGTGTGCCCAGATACGGCAAGAGGTACAGGAAGATTCTTTAGCAAGGCATTCCGATAAGACCCCTCATTGTAGGGTCCTGCCCGAATGCTTGCTTTTATTTTTATATATACACACCCACATATATATATATATATATATATATATATATATATATATATATATATATATATATATATATATATATATATATAATTAGATATATATAATGTATATATATATGTATGTGTGTGTATGAATTGTGTATGAATATATATATATATGTATATATATATATATATATATATATATATATATATATACGTATATATATATATATTCATACACACACACACATGTATATATATATATATATATATATATATATATATATATATATATATATATATATAGTAATAATAATAAATTTGAAGACTAAAATCCAAAGAGAGCTCGATAAGGATAAATATATATCAAATATATAAATATATATATAAGAACCGTAGAGCATAATAAATATATATATATATTTATACACACACACACACACACACATATATATATATATATATATATATATATATATATATATATATATATATATATATATATATATATATATATATATAAATATATATATATATATATATATATATATATATATATATATATGTAAGTATGTGTGTATACGTACATACATATATGTATACAGACGTACAGTAGCATGCGTTTTCGGTATGCCTGACCGACTTAGCTCACTCGATATGCAAATTAGGCTGCTCAGCCGTTAATTTTCATAAGGAAAGTATATACTTTCGAACGTTCAACTATCTGGCAGATGGGTATACGGTGCTGATGATAGTTAACAAGCTTGAAACTAGTACATCGTTCCTGTGTCAGTGTTGAACAAAAAGGTGACGTGGTTGCCTTAACACCGTACGGCATAAAAATTCAGGCTGTTCAGTTTGTTTACAAACGAACAAAGCGGCGTTATAATAAGCGTCCGCTAAACTGATACGTGCATATATGCATGTGTACCTGTATGTATATATGTATATGTATATATATATATGTATATATATATATATATATATATATATATATATATATATATATATATATATATATATATATATATATATATATGTATATATATATGTATGTATATGAATGCTACTGTACGTCTGTATACATATATGTATGTACGTATACACACATACATACATTTAAGTAAGTGCCGTACTAAGAGTGAGAAATGAAATTTCGTTTTCATTTTATTTCAACTTATATATATATATATATATATATATATATATATATATATATATATATATATATATATATATATATATATATATATGTATATATATAAACATGTATATATATATATATATATATATACTGTATATATATATGAGCCCCGCGAGTTGGAGTGGCTTTTCCAGCGCGTTTCCCTTGCCGTCCTCCGGGGAAACGCCTTTTCCATTCTCTCCGCCGGGGCTGTGGGGAGACAAGCTGATTATATTACGAATTCTGTTGAATAGTCTTAAATACTGCAGCCTCCCATCCGGGTAATGGTGGTAGCAAGTGGTAGCAATAGTTGCAAGAAGAAGAAGAAATACTGCAGAGTAGATAGATGATACTTATGGTAGCGATTATAAAGTTGTGACTACAAAGTATACCTTCTGACCTGTCATATATATATATATATATATATATATATATATATATATATATATATATATATATATATATATATATATATATATATATATGATATTAAATAAATGGAAACTATATTTATAAAACCATATTTATTTCGTTATATATATTTCAGGGATATCATATTAACAATATGTTATGCCTTCTTCAGACAAAATACAATATAAACAGTCTTATAAATAAATAGATACGACATACCTTTCAATCACCTTGCATTTGGGAGGTTGATTTGGCAGTAAAAAATATTGTGGACCTATAGTTTCCATTTATTTAATATCATAAATATACTCCAAATACTTGTTGAGTGCTTTTATATCAGTTATAAATATTTACTCGTTGTTAACCCAACAATTTAAATATAACTTTCCATATATATATATATATATATATATATATATGTGTGTGTGTGTGTGTAGGAGGTGAGTTTTATTGTAGTACAATAAAGCAATACAGATATCGAATAAGAAGCACTCTACAATTTGTAGGACTGGAGTATACATAATATATAAGATCAAAAGATGGTTAAAAGAGTTCCATGTATTTTATGATATGTTGATTTAAAACTGCACTATCCACAAGTGTTTTTAACCTTCATATCATGTCTTCCTATTTTATCTGATGAAAACACAAATGTTATTGCATGATGATATTTGTTATTGAAATGCGCATAATAAAATACATGGAACTCTTTTAACCATCTTTTGATCTTATATATATATATATATATATATATATATATATATTGGTAGAGTTGTTTTACGGCTAACTAGTGAGCTATTTTTAGCATTTCTCCCTGTCTACCAATGTCCACGACTGTCACATTGAACTTATTGGATTGTTTCATAAATTCTACTATATTATACTCCTATATCCAACCTGTTATAACATGTTGCCTTCGCTCCACCTTTTCTTTACTCAGTACTATACTTCGAGTATTGCCTTTTCGTATCATCCATTTTGTTTCATTTCTTTATTTATTTTCAATTTCTTGAAACGTCAAGTTTCTTATCTTCTCATAGCATGCAAAGGTAATCGATTTTTGTTCAAAATTTACTAAATGACATTTCCCCGCGCAAATAGCCACTGGTTATCTTGGGCAGTGACGGGTTATTTATTTATTTATCCATGTATATATCTACTATTTATTTATTCATCAACTAATTTGAAATTATACGGAATTAAATGTCATGTCCAGAAATACAAAATACATTTAACGTTGATAGCACAAACCATAATTCACAGATCGCCAGTTAAATCATGTTTTATCCGTTCGCTTGACTATTTCATCTTTAAACATTGCCATATACAGATAGTATAAATTTTGAGCACCAGTCTGTAATTACTACCTGCCTGAAACAGAGCGCTAATTAAAAAGGAACAACAACAACGATGACGTCACTGTAGTGACTATGATAACTACCCAATCACAAAGAATGAATGGTCAAAATTGTAAAGAAAAAAAACCAGTTATGCTGTCTGATGTTCGGAATCTGATACATTCGCTGCATTGTCCGTATTACCAGATCATGCCACTTTATTCTAATTGATTAGCGACTTAATTTGGATGAAATAGTTTTAGACAATAGCAGTAATTAGTATATTCCGAGCGTTCTGATTATGTCTTACAATTTAGTTCTATTTTGTGCCGCTTGGTATTTAGACCTCTTCTATCCTCGGTCTGCAGACTGCTGCTAAATCGGGATAAGAATATTACACCTAAAGAAGGAGACATTGAAATGAAATAGCTAATGCAGCGGATATCGCTGGCTGTTCTTTGCAACGACACATTCTTCATCTTATCAGGGGTTCCAGGTGAAATCTGTTGTCAAACCAGGGATTTAGAGTTTACCCACTCCCCATTTTTCCTCCACTTTTTTGTTCTGTTTTTCTTATTTTTGTTTTATAGGTTCTAGATTTAAAAAATGTATTTTATGTAGAGTAACAATGAATATATATATATAAAGAATTATTATTAATATTATAGGGCGGAGGATTGGCGGTATCGGTAGAAGGTCGGACGCCATGCTTTGACGCATAGAGTTACGTCCCTTGCCATTCTGCGTTCAAATCCCGCCGAGGTTAACTTTGCCTTTCATCCTTACGGGGTCGATAAAATAAAGTACCAGTAATACACTGGGTAATTGCTGGTCTTGTGCCAAAAGTAGAAACAATTATTATTGTTATTTTGGCAGTATCGGTAGAGGGTTGGGCGCCATGCTTTGCAGCATACATAGAGTTACGACCCTTTATTGTCTGAGTTCAAATCCCACCGAGGTTAACTTTGCCTTTCATCCTTACGTGGTCGGTAAACTAAAGTACCAGTAATGCACTAGGGGCAATTTTATCGACTTTACCCAGCCCCAAAATTGCTGCCCTTGTGGCTAAATCAGAAACCATTATTATTAGGCAGTATCGGTAGATGGTCGGACGCCATGCTTCCCAGCATAATTACGTCCCTTTACGATCTGAGTTCAAATCCCGCCGAGGTTGACTTTGCCTTTCATCCTTACGGGGTCGATAAAATAAAGTACCAGTAATGCACTGGGTAATTGCTGGCCTTGTGCCTAAAGTAGAAACAATTATTATTATATCATTTATTTAATCAAAAGATAAATATTATCAGAATGCTGAATTTAAATTCCGGTGGTATGTAATACATTGTTTTTAGCTTTTCCTTAGGTTGTCAGACATTTTTGTGTTTAAGTGTACCCTATGGGTGAGCCTGATATACACGTATCCTTGATATTCTGTAGGTTTACAGGTGCCACCAATGCAGGTTTAGCGGACTGCTTACAACGATGTATCTCATAGGCAGTTTCTCTGGTGTCTTTGTGATAGGGACCCCGGCTCTATATTGTTACAGCTTATGTTTATACAGTTGACTTAGTTGACCTCTGATGAAGATACATCTATTAGAAGGTTTCTCAATTTTGTCAATGACAGGTAACCCGGAAGGAGGTGATTGGCAGTATTTGTTCTGGCGGTGGAATAGCAGTATTTGTTCCGGCTTTCTGAATTCAAATCCCGCCGAAACCAACTTTGCTTTTCATTCTTCCGAGATCGAGATTGAAATAAAGATCGAGATAATACAGTACTAATCAAGTTCTGGGGTGGATATAATCGACTTTCACTTCTCCAAAATTTACTAGCCTTGTTCCTAAAAAAACTCATTAGTGATAAGGACACCGCTCCTAAGGCGAAAGAACGTAACGCACCGCTTAGTCCAAACCTCTTTCCTCGTCCCCAAAAAACAACAACTAGGCCGCGTGTCTAATAAAGTATAAATGCTTATTCTGATAGTATTAATTGACTAACGCTCCGTAATATCGATGTCTGGCCGAAGAGGGACCGCTGGCAGAACAATAGAGAAGAGAATAGTAATAACAGTTGATTGTGTGATAGCTAAACTAAATAACAGTTTATCTTCAATTGGCAAATAAACAGGCCGTTCGAATCAGTGAATAGGATAGCAATTCGGTGAAGTGTTACAACATAAATCAATCAGAGATGTGTATGTTTGTATGTTTGTATGTAGTTATGTATGAATGTCGGTAAGTAGGTGGGTAGGTAGGATAATATACTGTATATATATATATATATATATATAAGAGAGAGAGAGAGAGAGAGAGAGAGGGGGGAGAGAGAGAGAGATTAGGGATTGTAACGTCAAGTTACTATATATATATATATATATATATATATAGTAACAATATACTCTATTGTGGCTAATTAATGAGACTTGTTACTCTGGAGTTTCACAAGTGATTTCACAGAACCATCAGACAAGCTTCGAAAACTATATATATATATATTGTGTAATTGTTTTCACCGCTCCAAATTATGATGTATTATCTTTGTCTTTATCCGTTCTTTGCCAGGGAACGTTTCCACGAACCAAAGTATCGTCTTCCTGTCTTTCTTCGGTTGCAACGTTTTTTGAAATATTTACTCCTGCGTTCACAGATTGATTTTTTTTAGTTTCAGAAGATCCCGTTAAGGGTGAAAGCAGCGATTCTTTGCTTAAACTTTAATCTGTTATTTTAATAAATATATATATATATATATATATATATATATATATATATATATATATAAGTATGTATATATACGTACATACATATATGTATACAGACGTACAGTAGTATGTATATATATACATACATGCACACATATATATATGTACGTATGGATTTACCGATCATTTATTATAATGCTCGGTTTGTTTGTAAACAAACATCCCGAATTAAGCCGTACAGTGTTTAGCAACCATCGTTGCCATTTTGTTCAACACTGACAAAGGGACAATATACTAATTTCAAGCTTATTAGCTATCGTCAGCACCGTATACCCTCCTGCCAGATTATTGAACATCTGAAAGTATATACTTTCCTTATGCATATTAACGGCTGAGCAGCCTAATTTTCATATCGCGTGAGTTAATCCGCCGGGCGCACCGAAAACGATAAATGGAAAAAATGAAACGAAATTTCATTTCTCACTTTTAGTACGGCTGTTACTTAAATATAAGTATGTATATATACGTACATACATATATGTATACAGACGTACAGTAGTATGTATATATATATATACATACATGCACATATATATATATGTACGTATGGATTTACCGAACATTTATTATAATGCACGGTTTGTTTGTAAACAAACATCCCGAATTAAGCCATACAGTGTTTAGCAACCATCGTTGCCCTTTTGTTCAACACTATCAAAGGAACGACAAGGAACTGACACCGTCTCTGCGTATGCGTTTGTGTGTGTGTTCATGTTTGAGTTTATGTGTTTTGGTTTTTGTATTCTATCTTTGTTTACTAGTGTGTGTTTATATCTGTTTGTTGTTATTGTACTTGTGTGTATTTATTTATTTATATTTCCCTTAAGTCAGTATTGTTTGTTTGGGTATGGTTGTTGTTGATATTCCATTCGTTTTTTTCTGTTTAACTTTGGTTTTCTAAGCTCTATTTCACTTGCTTCTCTGATTTGCCTGACTGTTGGGTCATTTCTATGTTTAGATATTATTTTAATTTCTATGTTGTCTATATTACTGTCATGTCTTTGTCTGGCGTGTTCGTATAGTGCTGAACCGTTTTTTGTCCTTTTAGTTCCCCCAGTGTTGGTCTATTCTATCTCCTATGCTTCGAGCTGCCTCGCCTATGTATGTCGTTGTCATGTTTCTGCCAGTACCCTCTGTACATCTTATACTATAGACTACATTACTAGTTTTACAGTTTATCTACTTTTACAGATAAACTGTAAAGGTATTGGGAAAACGGAAGGAGAAATAGCAACTACACAGCCACCATATTCTCCATATATTTTATCATGTTTCGCTGTGACCCCTCTTCTCTCTCTCTCTCTCTCTCTCTCTCTCTCTCTCTCTCTCTCTCTCTCTCTCTCTCTCTCTCTCTCTCTCTCTCTCTCTCTCTCTCTCTCTCTCTCCTCTACCTACCTACTTCGTTACTATCTACTATTCCTCCTCTTTCTTCCTCTCCCTTTCTCCCTCTCACATTCACTCACCCTTTCTCTTCCTGTCACCTCATTGTTTTGCCTCGCCTGACCTTCCAGCAGGTTTTTCTCACTCACACTCGCTTGGGTCAGTCGCCTTTTTCGTTTGATCACACGCTCTCGAACTTATGTTCTGTTACCGCTGTGATCTTGGATTTTCTCCCCAGTTGCTGCACATTCTTTGGTTTGTTTGTTTTTTTCGGTGTTTTCTCTTTTCCCCTTTTCCCTTCTATTTTCCTTCTCTCCCTCCTCCGTTTTCCCAATAACTTACCCGGTTATTGAACGCTCTGGGGGTAGATATATTGTCTTTAAAGCGTTGAAAATATCCGAGGCCCTCAGGAGACAACTGACGAGGAAAGCTCCCCCTCCCCCTGTTCTTGCTTTCTTCTTACTCTCATTCCCTTTTTAAGCCTATATATATATAATATATATATTTATATATATATATATATATATATATATATATATATATATATATATATATATATATATATATATATATATATGCATATATATTATATATATAAATTTTGAGTATATGTTGGTTGTTTACCGACACCTCAGTATGCAGATTGGAGCACTCGACGAAGTACGCGGCTTGGTTTGGTTACTCCGGGGTAATGTAAAATAATTAAGTCAAATATTTAAAATATTTGACTTAATTATTTTATATATATATATAACGTCTAAAGTCTGTCTTAAGCCAGAAGACTCATTTGGCCGGTGCTTATCCCGGTTTCATGGCGTGAAGCGACTGAGAGTACAAAACTTCCCCTTGGACAGGATGCCACTCCATCGCAGGGTTAAACCTCCAGCTATTGCTGGTACTCAATTTCAGCTGAGTATACTGGAGAAACGTGAAATAAAGTGTTTTGCTCAAGAACCCAACACGCAACTCAGGAATAGAACCCTCGATATTATGATCGTAAGTCCAACACCCTTAACACTAGGCGACATGCCTCCACATATGACTTTATATATATATATATATATTTATATATATATATATATATATATATAGGAACGAGTAGGACCCCGACGGCTTAGCTCAAGCCGTTTCGACGGCTAATTCTGGACAAGAATTAGCCGTCGAAACGGCTTGAGCTCAGCCGTCGGGGTCCTACTAGTTCCTATTACCCATTCTACTACCCTAAGTATTGAGTACTTTGGTGCGTTATGGTCCACCTGGTTCCTTACCACGTTTCCTTCGTTATATATATATATATATATATATATATATATATATATATATATATATAAGAATGAAAATACTACAGTGCGTTGGAGTAAAACACACTCGTCATATTATAGAAATGACAGTATAGGATATAGCTCAATGTAATACAACAGAGCCGAAAAATTATAAAAATTATAAAAATAGACAAAGAAGCCTTCAATACATCAAAAGTCTTTATTAGCCTACAATGTTTCGTCCCATTAATAAGGACTCATCAGGGCAATTAAACAGATAAGAAGCATTAACGGCCAGAACCACCCAAAACTCAGAAGAATAGGAAATTCATATCTATGAAAGCTTATGAGAGATATGAAGGAAAAGCATGCTAAAGCTAAAAGTTTGCATTTACAAAAATAGATTATATGGCAAGGAAGTGAGTAAAATGTCAAACCAACGTAGAAATTACAGTGTGATACAAATACATTGAATACAACATGGTAATATAATATGGGAATTACAATACAATATAATGGGTAATAAAGCTTAATATATGCATATATATATATATATATATATCCACATATATATACATTTACACAAACACATACTAACACTTAATAAGTATAATTATACTCTTTATAATATAAAATAAAATAAAATAAAAACACCCTGACGGTGCGCTTAAACTATACAAAAAAATAAACTGTACAAAAAATAAGCTATACAAGAAATAATAAAATAATATAGACATCAAAAATATACACATCAAAAATATACAGAACTACATCAAACATATCACTTAATTGCAACTAGTTGTATATAAAGTTATACACAGGGCAAGAAAAAATATCTTAATAAAACTGGAGTATGTTGAAATATATATATATATATACATAAATACATAAGTACATAAAGTATTGATAATAAGTATATATGCAGTATACATTTATAAAATATTACAAAGTATTATAAAATATAACAAAACAGTACCTTAAAAATCAGACATAAAATAATACGTATAATTCCATTACATAGAAATATGATATATAAATATTAATATTATAATGATAAATTATATAATAATATAAAAATATAAAAGCAGACTGGCTGAGTCAATTGAAAATGTTTAAGAGATATTTACGCGAATGATATATTATATTAATATAGGGAGGCAAGTTATTATGTAAAGCATATTATAGGAAGACAAAGCAGCAAGTGGTAGTGAAGAAGTAATGATGATGATGATGATAGGACGACAGACATCAAGTGGTAGTAAAAAAATAAATAAAATAAAATAAAATAAAACGAAGAACAAAAACAAAAAACAAAAACAAGCACAGTACGTAGGTATAACGATTCATTATGTAAATATAGAAGGTATTATTATTCTAAACTAAAGAGTTGAATAGAAAACCTTATTAAAATAATTAATATTAAAATTGCCTAAAGGATATTATTAGTAAGTCTAAATGGAATAAATTTTAAGTCATCAAAGTCGTATAAAATTAGGATATTTTAATAAAAACTATAATATAAGATCAGAAGAATTACGTTATCAAAGAAAAAACTCCAAATAAAACTATGGTAGACCAATGGGAACAGAAAGAAGTGAAACTATGGAGGATAGGAAGGATCATAAAAGTAAAAGTTAATATATAATATAAATGTTTCTACTTTTAGGCACAAGGGCCAGCAACTACCCAGTGCATTACTGGTACTTTATTTTATCGACCCCGTAAGGATGAAAGACAAAGTCAACCTCGGCGGGATATAATATAATAAGTACAAAAGTAGAATTAATATATAATATAATATAATAAAAAGGGGCGAATATGAAGTGTGTAAAGGAGGAGGTACATAAGTTTTAGATGTAGGAGACTCAAAATTAAACTATTCAATAAGATACAAACTTATTAGGCGATAATATTGAGTAAAAATGTAATGTTTAAGATGATAGATATGGTAAGGTAGCTAATACGACTATGAAAACTAAAATTCGAAAATCGAAACAACCGTAGAAACTTAATAATAATGGTAATAAAAATGAACTAAAACCAAAGAGATAGGGAAATATAGCAGCTAATGGATACGGTTTAAACTACCGGAACTTTTAGGTCTATAATAGAAGAAAGAATTAGAAATGGCATGCGGACAGGAAGAAAATATCTCAAATTTTCTATTAAGCAATGTGCTCCTAGAGAAAATTATAGAATGGGTCTCTAGGATACAAAGATTACAGAATTTAGTGTGTGTTGATAGGTGATTAGAGTGTGCTACTATTCGCCAAATAAGGCTATATGGTATACCAGCCCCATTTAAATCCCAGATATGGTGTGCCAAAGAAGTAGAGTTCTTAAACTTGATATGCTTAAAATTAGAAATATGCGAATTAAACCTAGTTTTAAAAGTATTAGATGTGGAGCCTATATATGTACTACAAGAAGAATTAGTCCTAACTTCACAAGCATAAACAATGTTGCTAGAGAGACAGTGACCATTTAAAGGGCAGTTATTACTTACTCTACAGTTACACTTCCGGGTACTAGTGACTAGCTGATTACGCGATGCATTATTCCTAGGGTTATTATAAGATAAGATTTGCTCAGGCGGTAAATTATCAATAGAGCTATCTAGATTAGTAGTACGCAAAGAGGAGTAGCTATCCCTAATTTTCCTATTGTTAGTGCTAGCTAGATGAGAATTAATGTTAGGGGTGGTAGAGAAGGAGAGTTTAATTACGTTTTTATTAAATATACCATGATATTTATTAGTAGGAGGGAAATTTTTCTCTAAGATAGAAAAGAAAGACCTAGGGATATTAGTTAATACTTCATGATCAAAAGGCGGGTTAAAGTAAGTATTGAGTCTCCTCCTATTCCTACCTTTACTATCTCTACCGTAATCTGGTATCCTATTAATAGGATCAGGGTTAATATGAGGATCAGTTGAATTAACACTATTAGAAGCAGTTAAAACATTACCACTGGGTGAACGTTCAGAGCGCCTATCCTGCTCCCTAGAACTGATCTCGATATGCGTACCCTTAGACTCACTAATCCGACTACTATTTCGGTAGCTAAACTTAGGGTTCCGTTTGGATATATCTATAATATTTCTATGATTCCTATGTTTTCTACTCCCATTCAAGGCCATATTATGGGATATTATGTTATTATGTTATTAAGGGCGGTGGATTGGCAGTATCGGTAGAGAGTCGGACACCATGCTTTTAAGCATAGAGTTACGTCTCTTTATGATCTGAGTTCAAATCCCGCCTAGGTTAACTTTGCCTTTCATCCTTACGGGGTCGATAAAATAAAGTACCAGTAATGTACTGGTAATTGCTGGCCTTGTGCCAAAAGTAGAAACAATTATGTTATTATGGGTAATCGGAGTCATTTCAAGGTTGTCCTCCTTATAATGTATTTTACCAGAGTAACCTGAGTTAGCTAGGGCGTTATTATAATACTCTGCATGTGAATTAAAGATTCCTATATCCTTAGAGAGTGTGGAGATTCTATTAGATACACCATTAATTATAGAACTAATCATAGATTTAGGGTGGTTGGAATTGGGATTAACGTAAGAGAGTGTCTCATTAGGCTTGTGGAAGGGTTTATAACTATTAGTGACCAAGTCCAATGTCACATCTAAAAAGTTGACTGCTCTATTATTCTTATCAATCGTGATCGAAAGGTTAACATTTTTAAAAAATTTATATAGTTTCTTCCTATTATGCTCAATGTTATTAGTGCTAAACGATAAAGTCCCCCTTTAAGGTGCGGAAAGCTAGCATACAGTTCGTTCAAGAGGAACAGCCCAACAAGGTCAGTTACCTGGGCCGAATCACTCGAACCCATTGTAACGTCAAAGTTGTTGGGTGTGTTTTTACGCGTCCAAAGAGTATCTTCGAATTTGATTATAGTCCTACGTGCGGCTAGTATAACATCTATCTGGGGTCGCGTAAGACTAGACATTCTCATGGCCATAATTAAGGCCTTATTAAGGAGGATAGGTAAAATCGACGTGTAATAGGCGTCAATATCAAACTGGATAAACCTACTAGACTCAAGTTTATTGATACCAGAGAACCAATCAATAACATCCACAGTATTCCCCCATAGATTAAAATGAACCTTTTCCCTAACGGTAGGTATAATCAGGTCAAGAATTTTCTTACTAATTATAGCTATATCAGACTTAGAAGGACTGATAAGTCTAACAGTAGGATTACTTAAGAAGTCTACCTTATGATCCTTAAGTGTGAATCTCGGTTCCCTAGGGTGATATGGTTGGGTATATTAATATATACATATATTAAGCTTTATTACCCATTATATTGTATTGTAATTCCCATATTATATTACCATGTTGTATTCAATGTATTTGTATCACACTGTAATTTCTACGTTGGTTTGACATTTTACTCACTTCCTTGCCATATAATCTATTTTTGTAAATGCAAACTTTTAGCTTTAGCATGCTTTTCCTTCATATCTCTCATAAGCTTTCATAGATATGAATTCCCTATTCTTCTGAGTTTTGGCTGGTTCTGGCCGTTAATGCTTCTTATCTGTTTAATTGCCCTGATGAGTCCTTATTAATGGGACGAAACATTGTAGGCTAATAAAGACTTTTGATGTATTGAAGGCTTCTTTGTCTATTTTTATATATATATATATATATATATATATATATATATATATATATATATATATATATATATATATATATATATATATATATATATATATATATAAAGTCATATGTGGAGGATAGAGAATAAAGAATAAGGAATGGAGGATGAGACAATGGAGGTGATGCGACTATAGAGAGAAGGGGAAAG
>OZ024741.1:179112951-179117951 GCA_964016885.1 Eledone cirrhosa
AGAGACGATATTAAATATATATATATATACATATATATATTATATATATATATATATTATTTATATATATAATATATACATACATATATATATATATATATGTATATATGTGTGTGTGTGTGTGTGTGTGTGTGTGTGTGTGTGTGTGTGTGTGTGTGTGTATAGAGAGAGAGGGGGAGAGATAGAGAGATAGAGAGATAGATAGATATGTTTCTTTATTAGCGACAGGGGCACAAAAGAAGGGGACAAATACAAAGGGGGAAGTTTACATACAATAAAAACGTGTAAAATGTTATCACAAATGCAATTTAAAAATTAGTCGATTTTCCCCAATAGGGGGAGACATTTCATATGGGTAACACATACCCCCGAAAAAAATGTGCATCCGTCATCTTCAGGAGTACGAAGAGTTTGTACTCCCTTCCTCTCCTCCTCTTTTTCCTCAACCTACAGGCTGATATAGAGAGACGCCCATTCACTCGGGCCATTCTCGCCACTTTCACCCACCTTTCATAAAACTTGCTGGGGTATAGCACCTCTCCTGATTCTTTTTCCAAAGTGGTATTTGAAAAAAAGAATCAGGATGGAGAGAGAGGTGTCTGACCTCAGCCCTTTCAACCTTGTCCACCATACAACCTCTTTCGCCATAGCTATCACACAAAGGAAAACCGCCTCTCCTTCGTTTTTGAAGGAGTGTGGCGGATTGATCATGACAATGGACTCGGTGGTCAACCGGATTGGTCCCACCCGCGACAATAGTCGCTCTACATAGCCCCACAGGTCGGTGACGCCCGGGCAGTGTATGAATGCGTGCGCGACGGTTTCTTCGTCTCGTATGCACCTCGGACAGATCTTTTTTGCAGGGTCCCTGCCCATGTCTGTAGAGCTTGTCTCGAACTGGTAGTGTAAGAACTCTTCGACAAATAAAATAGATAGATAAATAGATAGATAGATAGACAGATATAGTATCGTTGAACGATTTACGAAATTGGAATATTAAAGTAACTGCTTCAACGTTTCCACTTATTAGACTGTTATTCATTGTCAAAAACGTGTGTTGAAGCCGTTAACTTTAAGTTAACTTAATGTTCAAAACTCATAACTCGATGAAAGCTAATAATATATTTGGATATCTTCCACTCCTCTTCGTTGCGGGTGGCAGTGTCCGGGTTTGTGGCCGAAGCAACCAGTCAATTCTTCTTTGCATGTTGCCATTGATAGTCTTGTGTGAATATAAACACTGATTTAGTTTTCAAACCAAATCTAATGGCAAAAGGCTTAAATTCACTAATATTGTTACTTAAAGAACTAAGGTGCACAAGTTAAATATTCTCTCCTCATACACAATGTTTATATTATGTAAACTTGTTCATTGAAAATGTGACTATATTAATTTAGATTTGGTTATTTGTGCCATAGTTTTGTTGAACGGAATAAGGTGAATGTAGAAAATATACACAATAAAACGTTTCTTTGCTCTTTGATTTAATGGGGAGCATTAAATTTAGGGAGAGAGTAAGAGAGAGAAGGAGAGAGAGAGAAACTGAGAAAGAGATATAGAAGAATCTATAAGAGAGAAAAGAGAGAGGAGCAAGAGAGAGAGAGAGACTGAGAAAGAGATATAGAAGAATCTATAAGAGAGAAAAGAGAGAGAGGAAGAGAGGAAGGGAGAGGGAGAGAGAGAGAGACTGAGAAAGAGATATAGAAGAATCTATAAGAGAGAAAAGAGAGAGGAAGGAGAGAGCAAGAGAGAGAGAGAGAGACTGAGAAAGAGATATAGAAGAATCTATAAGAGAAAAAAGTGAGAGGAGAGAGAAATATAGAGAGAGACTGAGAAAGAGATAAGGAAGACTCTATCCCAGTATCAGACTGACACTTTATTTATTGACCTCGACGAGATTTAATCTCAAAGCGGTGATACCGGAACAAATACTGCAACGAATCCGCCTGGTGGTAGAGAGATACATTACAGGACAATAGTAATACAAGGTATGTAGTATATCCTACCCAAAGTGCTAGATTAATCCGACAATGAGTTGTAAAACTATTCTTTTAGCGAAAATTGGACAGTTTATAGTTTCAATAATATAAAACAGAGCCATTATGATTATGAAAGTACAAAACCTTCTGATAAGTAGATAAATAAATAAATGAATTAAATATGGTGAATATTCCTTCAACGCGTGAATGCTTTGCTGTAATTGAATTCTCGAAATATAATTCGTTATCGATGCAATAACGCAGACAATATGTTCGTAGATTATATACATCTACTGCAATCTTTTAATGACACTTAGTTTAACGCTATGTGAAAAATTTATATTATATACTACACATTATAGTATTATACATATGCGTCTGTGAATGTATGCTCGTGTATAAATGTGTGTATGTGTTTATTTTATTTTCATGATATAGAGGCCGGTTGTCGAAGAAACAACACCACGCGTTCGGTCGGCCCTCTGTATCATGAAAAGAAAATCTTTTTCGGGGAATTTATTGAATTTTCCGAATTTAAATGTTTATTAGGAACTTTCAATGTTTATTTTAGGTTTTGTTATCTGAAAAGCTCAGGCTATCTAAAATGATAGTCCTCAGTGAAATATGTATAAGGGAGCATTAAATGAACTGGAATTGACTGATTATGGCCTCCGATCTTTATATATAAATATATATATATATATATATATATATATATATATATATATATATACACATACACACATATATATATATACACACACACATATCTTTATATATATACACACACACACATATATATATATACACACACACATATTTTTACATATATATATATATATATATATATATACATATATTCGTTTTTTGTGTTTAATCCTACACAAATGAGCTAACATTTACTTAATGCGCTCTCAATACATATAAATAGGATATAGAATTTATTTTTACAACGAAACATTTGACAGTGACTTTGGAATTCCACCTGTGGTAGGCTTCATCAGACTACATTTTCTGTAGTGGTTAATGCTATTTATATGTTTTGGCCTATCTTGTGGTGATGGTGGAGGAGGGGGGGGGGGTCTTTAATGTGTTCCATTTAGGTGAGATTTAGATATTTAAATATGTATTTATCCATTTAGTCGTATTTGAGTGAATGTTGTTAAATTTGATTATATAGTGTAAAATTGTTTTAACCATGAGAGGGAAGTTCTACGTGGAGATGTATGTGCCAAGATACACTGCATAATGCAGAGCCCTCATGATGCTGGGGGGTTCAACTGAAAAATGAAGTGACGCGAAAATATTATAAATTGAGGTTTAAAGGGTTATTTTGTTGATAACGCAGGCGAAATAAGAAGAGAGAAACTTCATTTTCTTGTTGATGTTGAATGTGATCGACAGCAACTGCTACTTCTCTGCACGTTTAATGTTCAACAATCTATTCGAAAATGGTAGATTTCATGCTGCAGAAGAAAATAATCTGGATGATGACGCCATTGAGTCGCATACGTGCAACCATTTGCATGGGGGCTATCTTTAAGTTTAGATAGTACCTGTGCGTGCATGCATTAAAACATATATATATATAGAGATAGATAGATAGATATACATATACATATATATATATATATATATATATATATAACGAAGGAAATGTGGTAAGGAACCAGATGGACCATAACGCACTAAAGTAATCAATACTTAGGGTAGTAGAGTGCGTAATAGGAACGAGTAGGACCCCGACGGCTGAGCTCAAGCCGTTTCGACGGCTAATTCTGGACTAATTTTTTAGTCCAGAATTAGCCGTCGAAACGGCTTGAGTTCAGCCGTCGGGGTCCTACTCGTTCCTATATATATATATATATATTTAATACATTAACAGAGAAAGCTTTAAGCAATACTCCGACCGACTTCCGTCTCACTCAACAAACATTAGGATATACCTTAGTATAATCCCAATTATACGTTTGGGGTGCTAACTATACGTATTTTGCGGATAGCCAGTTGTATTATTTTATATGAGACATAATTAAATACATCCCTCTTTCCAAACGATCGTTTCATTATAAGTTTTCTACAAGTTGGGAAAATAATGTCCAGGTTATGTAGAAGCCTACACATAGTCTATAGGAATATATGCAGGTGGGCACTTATAAATCATCAGTGGATGCCCAACAATATCGATATAAAACACACACACACACACACATATATATATATATATATATATATGTGTGTGTATATATATATATATGTATATATATGTGTGTGTGTAATTCTCGGACCGGGTGATGTGTTGTTTCCTTCAGAAAGACACTTTATTTCCCGTTGCTCCAGTTTGCACAACTGTAGAAATGAGATGAAGAGGTTCCGACCTGCCCGCCCAGCCAGTGGGATGGTGTTATCTCATGGCTAAAACAGCACGACGTGCTGTGACCAGCGGCGCCGAATGGACGCCCGACTGATAGGTCGGTCAAGGTAGTCAAGGTGATTATATATATATATACATTATATATATGTGTGTGTATATAAACTCATATTAATGCAATAATCTATATATATTTATTTATATATACTTACACACACACACATATATATATATGTGTGTATGTGTGTGTGTGTGTAAGTATATATAAATAAATATATATAGATTATTGCATTAATATGAGTTTATATACACACACATATATATAATGTATATATATATATATGTATATATGTATATATATATATATCATATATGCATGTATATACATGTATACATATATGCATATATGTATTTGTACAAACAGGCACACACCCATATATGCATACATAAACACAATACATATCTATATGTGTGTGTGCGAGTATGTGTACTACATACGCGCACACACACACTATCTTATAAATAAATAAATATATATATATATATATTATAAATAAATAAATATATATATATCGCGATCGGGTTTTTACCTTTTTTATTATATATATATATACATAAATATATATATACACACACACACACACATATA
>OZ024741.1:179120451-179140451 GCA_964016885.1 Eledone cirrhosa
GCTCCCATACAGCTCTGAGTTCTTCATCCTCAGTGTATACTGAGGATTTGATGCAGGAGGTTGAGACTATGTCGATGAGTGTGGGGCTGAGAATGAATGAGACTAAAACAAAATATCTGGTAGAGAATATTGAGAAGCCAGAGGAGATCACTAATGTAGGCGGGAAGCCGCTAGAATTGGTTGAGGACTTCCTGTATTTGGGAGCAAAGATTGGGAATACGGAAGATGATATGGTTGAGAGGAAGAGCAAGGCCTGGGCGGCGTGTCACAGCTTGAGATCGGGGTGGAAGTCGGACCTTCGTAAGGACCGACTTTTTATTGCTGTAGTGGACTCTGTGCTGCTGTACAGGTCTGAGACTTGGACACTGACCAAGAAATTCACTCAGAAGGTGGATGGGTGCTACACGAGAATGCTGAGGATGGCTCTGAACATTAAACATATATCTATATATATGCCCTTATATAGATATAGATATATATATGTGTGTGAGTGTGTGTGTGTGTGTGTGTGTGTGTGTGTGTGTGTGTGTGTGTGTGTGTGTGTGTGTGTGTGTGTGTGTGTGTGTGTGTGTGTGTGTGTGTGCTGTGTGTGTGTGTGTGTGTGTGTGTGTGTGTGTGTGTGTGTGTGTGTGTGTATCTAATGAAACAACGGAGTTAAGGACTAGTATAATATGAACAGGGAACTAGGAAAAACTAGGCAAGATTTGTTGAAATTCGAAGAAACATTTATTATTCAATACGGTATCTGACATCTGTTTCAATGCAGTCGCCTACGAAAGCTGAATTAATAGATTCTCCATAATCCACTATTTCGCACAGCTTATTCTAAATCTGCGGGAACCTCTCTGATGAAATGCAGATTGAAAATACGTTGTGCGATATGGTGGATTATGAAGTATGTAATAATTCAGCTTTCGTAGGCGATTGCATTATTACATTGAAACATTTTCAACCACCATAGCTGCAAAAGTATCACCTCTGGCAATAGAGACCAGTGATCTGACGGAAATTACGATAACCACGATAGAACTACCAACGAAACTATAAAAGACCACGTGTAACCGATCTATCTGGCTCGTTAACATCTAGAGGATTGGAATTATTAGACTATGGACCTAAATTCATCGTAGGTCAACGCTACACCGAGAGGATAAAGCTTGACATAGAGGCCAACGTCTGTAGAACGGCATACCAGTTAAATTGGGTAACAGCTCTAACATGCATGTCTGCCACTACTACACTTGTCACCACTACCACAACAAACATCATCAACAACACTGCCGTCGTCACCAGTGCTACCATTGTCACTACTACTACTACTACTACTACTACTACTACTACTACACCTGTCACCACTACCACAACAAACATCATCAACAACACTGCCGTCGTCACCAGTGCTACCATTGTCACTACTACTACTACTACTACTACTACTACTACCTTTATCAACGCTAACTTTGGTTCTTTTCCCATATTCCACTCAGACAACCAACTCCAACCACTACCCCAATCTTGAACTTAATGCTAACCTAGCTATACTAAAGAATTCCATCTCCAAGATCTTACAGAAGCACTCTTCCCCCTCCCACAATCTCTCTAGGTCTCAACTCACCCCTCTAAGAGAACTATGTACAAAAAAATGTAATATACTTCCTATCAAACAACTTGGACCCCGTACAGTCGAGCTCCTCCGCAAGATCGGAACGTCGGCGGCTCGTCTGACGAAGGAGCCCCACGAGGCGGGGTGGCTGTTGCAGCGAGTCTCCGCGGGAATGCTTTTGCGGGCCTGTCCGCAAGGCGCAACCCCTTTACCGCCGTGCCCTAGGCCCAGAACCTAATCATCCTCCCCCTCCCCATTCTCCTGTGACACTAGAGAGTCCTTGCCATTTCCTCCCTTTTCAGTTTTTTTTATTCTTTTTCTCTTTTATCTTTATACATTCCTATTTTACATTACATTCTTCTCAATCTAAATTTTCTTTTTTTTTCTATTAAACTGTATTTACATGATATATTCCATAAATAAAATGTTTGCATCAGAGAGAAAATGATGCGTCATTGAGCAAAACATTTACACAATACTAGCGCTAATAGGATAGGTAGGGTTAGTTGAATGTGTGTAGAATTGTGTTCTTTGGGTTAGAATTTGAAATGGTTGGTATGACACTTTTTCTTTTCTTTTTTTTTTGTGCTTTGGTTTCTCAGAGTACTTGGATATTAATTTGTTTGGCTTTTTGAATGTTATTATGGATTAGATTCTGAGAGTATTTTCTCCAGATGAGTATTATTTCATCTCTTCTAGTCTGCGGTCTCTTGTTGAGTTCAATTCCCACCGAGGTTAGCTTTGTCTTTCATCTTTACGGGGTTGATAAAATAAAGTACCAGTTACGAACTGAGGTCGATTTAATTGCTGGCCTTGTGCTAAAGCAGAAACCAATATTATTAGCGCTACTAATTAACTTATCAATTATAATAACAGACCACTCTCTCACCAACACACAACCACTAACCCCGACAACCACCAACACATCTACCCACACGCGTCGATGGATACACCAGCACGAGCATAGACAAATATACACATTTAATTGTCCTAACGCTACTAACTAACTAACCATACTACACGGCCACCTGAGCATTAACACTACACCCCCTTTAATACTTGTACACACCTACATACAGACACTACAGCCACCGCCACAAAATAGGCACAACAGTTCACCATCCCAGCAACTTTGTATCATTGGTGGATTGGCAGTATCAGTAGAGGGTCGGACGCCATGCTTTGCAGCATAGTTACGTCCCTTTACGATCTGAGTTCAAATCCCGCCGAGGTTGACTTTGCCTTTCATCCTTACGGGGTCGATAAAATAAAGTACCAGTAATGCACTGGGTAATTGCTGGCCTTGTGCCTAAAGTAGAAACAATTACTTACTCCTTCTTTCTGTATCACCACACCTTCATTCCAAACCACTTCCGTTCTTTGTGCGCTACACACAACCACTCCACCGATCCCTACACAGTCACCCCACCGATGCTTTCTCTGGTCACTTCCTGAAATAGTCCAGCTTTGACTGCTACCCCACATGCTGCTGCGACTCCCAAGACCGTGATTTTATAAAACACTGATACAGATGACAAGACAAACTTATGCACACACACACACATAAACACATTCACATACACAGACTAATAACCACATACACAGACTAATAACCACATAAACTCAGCCAAACACACTAACGTATACACATAAATGTACATATTGATTTCACAGACACACACAAAATATATATAAAAAATCTCAGAAACACACGTGACGCACACTCATGCATAAACAGACACAAACGCACGTGTACACACAGGCACAAAAAATACATTAAAAATTTACAGACACACGCACATACACACACACACACACACACACACACACACACACACACACACACACACACACACATACACACACACACACAGCAGAAATAATGCACACAAACGACACAGACTAATAACCGTATAAATTCACCCAAACACAAATGCTCACATTTAAACACATACAGAATTCGCAAACACACACGAGTATACACATACAAGTATACACACGCACACAAAAATACATACAAACTTCACAAGCACACACGTGTATATACACACACACACACACAGACACATACTGATATATAAACATACACACCCACGCATGTGCACATACGCACGCACACAGACACTCAAAATTATATAAAAATTCAGATACACGCAGATACAGGCGCACGCACACTTCCAACGATACACAGACCACACACACAGAAGCAATAATGCACACCCATGAAATGCAGTCCATCTGCACACAAGTAACAGCACCCATAACAAACATGGACTCTCCACCTTGGCCCCCAGCCTCACAAGCCGGACTACTCACCTACCCTCCTTAGCCATTTTAAAACTATTTTCCAAACCTTCCAAACTCTGTTGTTCCAATCTTTTCTTTCTCTCTCCAATCTTTGCTATTTTCTGAAGAAGGACTTATATCCGATACGCTGAAACCTTCATTTACTTCTTCCATAATAAAACATTTTGTTTTTGCATTTCTGTGTTTGTCTTGTTTATTCTTGAAATAAATATACTTTCCTGGTGATGCCTTACGAATGAAACAGTTCTCGTGCTGTAGAAGTCATTTCTATAAAAGAAATTAAAATGCCTATACTCTACTAACGTATTGAGTACCTTTTTAAACTGTATTCACATCCCGATTGATATACATCGGAAATCCACCTATAAATAACTTTAGTGAAAGGCACTTGAAAATTACACTCCCAACAAGACTAAGATACCTTTAAACATTAATCAGATAGCTTCAAAATACACTAAGTACCAATGAAGATACATGCTTGGTTGGTATGTATTCTAAGAAATATATATAACGATTCCAGTTACAGCAATGTTTTTTTTTTTTTGCCGTGTCATAAACAAGTTAGGCATGTTGAAGATGAGACAAGCTGTTATAATAGCTGGTGGAAAATTATCGATAAAAGCTTTCAATAAAGAACCAATATGGTTGTCCAGAGTGTGTCTTATTCAATATATGATTCATAGGTGAAAATATGATTTATGGCCTTATAGTCGTTTTTTTTTCCAAAATTTACGTTTTAACCACTTAAAGTACGAACGCATTTGTTTACAAACCTGTCTGTTTGAGCAGTTGACATTTTTTCTAATCAATTCTTTTAACCATTTTGGTACCAATTCACCTGCAACTTTCTCAGGCTCTATGATACATAACTGTAAATTCTAAAGCATTTACATTTATCATCAAACCATCTATCATTAGTTTACTTAAGAACCTTTCTGATCTTCCAGACACTATCTCAATAATGAGAAAATATTATTTAAATCCCTCCAAATTCTTGATTATCTACGAAATTCTTTGAAAACCATAAGCAGGGTTTTTCATTAGAAATATTGCTGTTTCAAAATTTTCAAAGTTCTTTTCAAAGTTTTTTGGCATACACGTTGCTACGTTTGTGACCAGTGTCTCCTGTCGAGTTGACCATCTTAAAATCCTAGAAAACGATACAAAAATTCATAAACTCGTATTTTTCTGTGTTCGGAGAAATAATTGAAAACATTTACACTTCACACTTCAGAATCTTTAGAACATTGGACAAATGTTTTGCGTTATTTATTCCGGTTCTTTACATTCTGAGTTCATCCTTCCGAGTTCTATATAATAATGTACCGGCCATGTACTGGGGACGATATAATCGACTGTCCTCTTCTCCAAAAACTTTCTCGTCATGGGGCAAAATTTGAAATAATTATTTTCAGAGCAAAGTCTTCTATTTCAGAAACGGTAATTACATCTACGTTAAATTTACCTTAAAATATTTATACATATGCTATGTTCTGGCATAATAATTGTTTCTACTTTTGGCACAAGGCCATCAATTACCTAGTGTATTACTGGTACTTTATTTTATCGACCCCCGTAAGGATGAAAGGCAAAGTTAACCTCGACGGGATTTGAACTCAGATCAAAAAGGGACGTAACTATGGTGGAAATCCTTGCGTCCAACCCTCTACCGATACTGCCCTTTCACCGCCCTATGTTCTGGCATAATAATATTTATTATTTGTAAAAAATGTCCAGGGACAAACCTTACTTTAAGCTCCGGGACAATAGTAGTGAATACTACTCGACTGTTTTAAATTAGGGTGGTAAGCTTCATATTCCTCAAAATAAACGGCGCAAATTCAATTCTTAACAAGTGCTATGTTACACACTTCCATTCACTAGCAACAAGAAAAGAAGTCGGTTAAATCCACTCTATAATACTGGTGCTATATTTTATAGATCTATGAAGAATAAAAGACGAAATTGATCACGGTTGGAACAAATGCTTTAATTTATTTTATCCGATGCTCTAATAATAATATTTGTTTCTACTTTAGGCACGAGGCCAGAAATTACCCAGTGCATTACTGGTACTTTATTTTATCGACCCCGTAAGGATGAAAGGCAAAATCAACCTCGGCGGGATTTGAACTCAGATCGTAAAGGGACGTAACTATGCTGGAAAGCATGGCGTCCGACCCTCTACCGATACTGCCAATGCTCTAATAATAATATTTGTTTCTACTTTAGGCACGAGGCCAGCAATTTGAAGGGGAGGGACAGGTCGATTAAGTAGACCCCAGTGCATTACTGGTGCTTTATTTTATCGACCCAGTAAGGATGAAAGGCAAAGCTAAGCTCGACGGGATTTGAACTCAGAACGTAAAGGGCCATAACTCTATGTCGCAAAGCATAATGCCCGACGCTCTACTCATTCTGCCATTCCATCGCTCCTTTAGTGCATGCAGGACGGCTTTGTCACCCTGCGCACATCTCGGACAGGCCCGATTGACGGCACTTCCATGCCTGTAGAGTTTATCTCAAACTAGCAAAGCTCCTCTGTAGCACTGGCAGGCCAGGGATTACTGGAAGTTATCCATGGATCCAGGACTGAAAGTTCTCTGGAAAAAAGTAGTTAGTTGATTTTCGTTGACACCTAGAGTTAAGAATGATGTTTTTTACCTGCCACCAAACCTCTATAGAAAGCTAAGGTGGAGTTTCCACCGATCGTACTGGCTGGTTGGCTGAGGACTGTGAGCACTTTGCGTCACTCCCGTTTCCAAGCTCTCCCTCTTGGTCTTCGCTTGACCCAGGACTGCAATTCTGTCAAGGAGACGAGCTGTGGAAAGCTGCGACTGACAAACAGTAACCACACCTGTGTACCGTTGAGGTAGACCTGGAGAATACGTACGTGCTCGCAACCTTTCAGAGATAGCTTCCTCTCAGCCTTTTCTGGGTGAGAGTGACCACCCTGCTCGTTACCTTATTCCAATTTTTGTCTATTTGGAGGTCTGAACCAAACTAGGCCCCGAGCAATTTAATCGAGCTGTCCATCTAGCGCCCGACGACGTTGTTGAATTGCATGGACTTGCCTCTCCAGGTGCCGAGCTGCAGGCCCACCGACCTTTCCTGGTTAATGTTGGCTTCTGTTGTCGCTTCATGTTCCTCAATAGCAGTGCCGATCAACTCAGTATACTTGCTGCTCGACACCATTGCGGTGACATTATCGGCATATGCTGATACAGATCTTCCACATCCTAGTTCGCTTGTGATGCCCCTCAACGCCTCCAATTTGTGTAGTAGTGACTCGTGACTTAATACGTACAAAAGGGATGAGAGGGCATAACCTTGGCGAACCGAGCGCACAATGTTGAAAGGTTCTGAGAAGTAGCTCTAACCACTGAGCAGATGCCGCTGTGCATTGAAGCTATCCATCCTCTGAATATAGGTCCGAAGCCCACTGCCTTGAGGACTGTCGCCAAGTACCGATGGTCGACCTTATCGAAATCTTTCGACTGATCTAAGTTGATCAGGGCCCCACCCGTGCTACCTTTCTAAACAACCCTCTCTATGATCTATCGTATAAGGTCTAGCTTGTTGTGAATTGATCTATCCGGAATGGCACATGTTTACGCCTCACCTACCAGACTACCAACGACAAGGTACCGACCTCGTCACTAGTACCTTCGCTAAAATCTTAAACTCTGCGTTTTACAGAGTTATGGGCCTGAAATTTTCTATATAGGCCCCCTTTGTTTGGATCCTTTCTCAGCAACATCACCTCCCCTCGGTTCATAGAACTGAGAATTCTGTTGGCGTAAATGTTGATTTGTTTTATTGTCTTCAAAGGTGCACAACGCTGGAAACAATACATGAATGACAAACACCATAAAGTGGGATTTATATCGAATAAAGGGAAAGAGACAACAGTAGCTATAATAATAATAATAATAATAATAATAATAATGATAATAATAATAATAATAATAATAATGATTTCTTTATTAACCACAAGGGTTTACATAAAGTAGACATTAAAGACAGTGCAGGACAATACAGGACGGTACAAATGGGCATTTCTGCGTGTAAAAAACAATAACAGAGGATGCAACAAAAAATAACAATGAAAGATTCCCCAATAGGGGGAGACTTCGGAGGGATATTGGGGAGAAAGCCCAGTAAAAGGCCACAGTGACCCTGACTACCAGGGAAAGTGCCCTCTCCCAGTTTTCCACCTTTAATTTACAGACACATACTCAGAGTAGGCCCATTCACTCGGGCCATACTTGCTTCTCTCACCCATCTTTCAACAAAATGCTGGGAAGAGAGCACTTCCCTCTCTACCCTGATTTTCCTTTTCAAATGAAATTTTAAAAAGTTAATCAGAGCATCACCGAAGAGGTAAGTGCTTGTCTTCAGCCCTTTCAAACGTGTCCACCATACTATATCTTTCGCATTGGCCACCAGACAGAGAAAAACTGCCTGCCCTTCCCGGCTAAAAGAAGAGGCTAAAGGAAGAGGGCGGGGAAATCCTCACGATGGACTCAGCTGATATCTGGATCCGTCCTACACGTGACAGCAGGTGTTCGACATAAACCCACAAGTCAGCAATGCTCGGACACTGGACAAGTGCGTGTAGGACGGTTTCGTCGCCCTGCGCGCATCTCGGACATGCCCGGCTGACGGCACCTCCATGCCTGTAGAGTTTATCCCGAACTGGCAAAGCTCCTCGGTACCACTGCCAGGCCAGGGATTTCTGGAAGTTGTCCATAGGCCCCGGCCCGAAAGTTCTTCCGAAGAGATTGGCTAGTTGATTTTCGTCGACGCCTAGAGTTTCTCCAAGTACGTCGTCGCTCTTCCCCTCCACTAATCCTCTATAGAACGCCAAGGTGGAGTTTCCACCGATCACATTGCCCGATTGGTCGAGGGCTGTGAGCGCCTGAAAACATTCCAGTCTCCAAGCGCTCCCTCTCGGACTTCGCTTGACCCAGGACTGCAGCTCCGTCAAGGAGACGAGCTGGGGAAAGACGCGTCTAGCAAACGGCAACCACACCTGATCACCGTCGAGGAAGAGGTGGAGATGTCGTAGCCTGAGCGCGTGGCTGGGCATCATCAGCCACGGCATGTCCAGCCCTCCACGTAGCGGGTGTTGACAGCAGATGGAACGCCTGACCATCGGAGCGCGTCTCTTCCACAAAATCGAAAGAGCAAACGCTCCAGCGCAGTCAGGCGGGGCTCAGGACAAGGTACGACGGTCAGGCGGTAGTAGATGACGGACGCGATGTATGCGTTAGCCACCTCCGCTCGACCTTTCAGGGATAGCTTCCTCTCCGCCCATTTCTGGGTGAGAGAAGCCACCCTGCTCGTCACCTCGTCCCAGTTTTTGTCCGTCTGGAGGTCCGGACCGAACCAGACCCCTAGCAATTTAACCGGTCCGTCCGTCCAGCGCCCGACGACGCTGTTGGACGGCATGGACCTGCCTCTCCAGGTGCCGAGCTGCAGGCCCACTGACTTTTCCTGGTAGATCATTGCTCCTGTCACCGCTTCGTATTCTCTTAGTGTAGTGCCAATCGCCTCGATGTGTTTGGCGTTCGACACCACTACGGTGACATCGTCCGCATATGCTGACACGGATCTTCCGCATCCTAGTTCGCGCGGGACCCCCCTCAACGTCTCCAGTTTGTGCAGTAATAGCTCGATAGTCAATACGTACAAGAGGGACGAGAGGGGACATCCTTGGCGGACCGAGTGCATGATGTTGAACGGTTCCGAAAGGTGACCGGTCACTCTCACCACAGAGCAAATGTCGCTGTGCATGGCAGCGATCCAGCCTCTGAAGACGGGCCCAAAGCCAGCCGCCCTCAGGACTGCCGCTAGGTAACGATTGTCGACCCTATCGAAAGCTTTCGACTGATCTAAATTGATCAAGGACCCACCCGTGCCAGGTTCCCTAGTTACACTCTCTACGATGTATCGCATGAGGTGGAGGTTATCGTGGATGGATCTGTCGGGAATGGCGCATGTCTGCGCCTCTCCCACTAGACCACCAACGACAAGCGCCAACCTCTTTGCTAGCACCTTGGCCAAAATCTTGAACTCTGAGTTTAGCAGAGTTATTTGCCTGAAATTATCTATGTTATCCCCCTTGTTCGGATCCTTTCTCAGCAGCACCACAGCTCCTCGGCTCACAGAGCTGGGAATTCTCCCGTTCTGTTACCAGTTGCAGTAGACGTCCGCCAAGAGGCCTCCGAACAAGTCTGGCATCTGTACGTAAAGTTCATAGGGCAGACCATCCAAACCAGGCGATTTACCCCTTGTGCAGCCAGTCATTGCCTCCCATACTTCAGCGGCTGTTATCGGCTTTTCGCAACACTCCGCATCAGTGGCCGAGAGCCGCGGCACTCCGTCGAGGTAGACACTAAAGTCCATCCCTCGATCCGGCCCGCCGCTTCCCCCGAACAGCTGAGCGAAGTGTCGCTGAAAAGCTTCACACATTTGCCCGGGATCGAGTAGCATGCGCCCGTCGTGGTCCACCAAAGACCGGATCGTGACTTTGTTGCCACGACGCGCCTCAGCCACTCGGGCCCATTGAACGGCTTTCGTCGCCTCGTGTCTGAGAGCACGGACCCTAGCTCTGACAACGCAGCCTTCGTGCTTTGCATTCAAGAATTGGTCAAGGGCCAATTTCGCCGCAAGTACGTCGGTCGCGATGTCTTTGCTAAGCGCCTCGTCTAATTTTCTAACTAGTTCTCCCTCTGCTCTATTTTTCTCTATTGCTAAAGCCTTACTAAACCTAATGGACTCTATTCTAATCGCTCTTTTCAGAGCAAACCACCACTTGTTGTTGACGATGGCCCCCGTCAACGCCCGCTTAACTAGTTCGCTAATCCGGTCTCTGTAGGCCTTGCGCGCTGGTAAGGACACGTTTACCTTCCAGTAGCCGGGTCCTCGTCTATGAAGCCTATCTAAGTCAACCACACAGATCACGAATTTGTGGTCCGTGTAGCTAACTATCTTGAATTGTGGACAGCCTATGCTAGACCCATCTATTTCCCTACAAAATACTCTATCTAGATATGATCTGGATGACCCTATGCGATTTGTCCAAGTCCACATTTGCACATTCGGGAAATCCAATCGGTACCTGTCAGACAGTTCAAAACGCCTGAGCAGGTTGGTGAGGCTCTTGCACCCTCCTCTCCTATCCGCTAATCCCACACAGTCCCAGCGTGCATCTAAAATCCCGTTCCAGTCGCCCACTAATACTAAAGAGCGGGACGTTCCAAGAAAGGTCTCCAGACGCCGGAAGAAATCAGGCCGCCCTGCTCCTGTCGGGGCATAGACGGCCACTAGCCTGAGAGCTTGCCCGTCTCCGCTGGTCACGTCCAGCACCACCAACTTACCTTCTGGGTCCAGGAAGATGGCCCGTATGGCGAGATCCAAACCTCTCCGAAAAATCACAGCAACTCCTCCCCCCGAACCAGGACGGCTGGGAGATGCGTACACATCGTAGCCGCCGAAGATCGGTGCGAAGGCCCGTGCTTCGGATATTCTGGTCTCGCTGATGGCCACTACATCTATGTTTAGTTACCTGAGGTCGTTGAGAAGGTGGCCCTGCTTCCATGACGACCCCAAGCCACGCGCATTTATGCTGCCTATTCTGAGTGAGGTCATGTTGAAATGGAGTGGAAAAGATGGGAAAGACCACTTACCTTACTTCTCGTAGAGGAAGGATGGTTTCTCCATCCTTTTCACTGCTTGTGGCCTCCTCCGGAAAGATGTCCTTATAAATCCTCCTGGAGAGTGCTTGTCAGAAGTCTCCGATGTCTTTGGGGAATTTTTTGTTTTAGTGTCGTGTACGTTTTCTGTGTGATGCGAGTGATTTGTATATGTAGAGGTGGTGTGAACCTTTGGGTTGTTGTGTAGTCTTTTTCTGTGATGCTGGTGTTGTGTTGGATGTAGTGTAATAATTGGTTGTTGTTCAAATTTAATGCTGTGTAGTGTGTATCGTTTTGGTTGTTTTGTTTTGTTTGCGTTTGTTGTGGGTTTGTTTCTGTTTTGCTTTTTGGTGACTTTTGTGGTGTTGGTAATGGTGGTGTTGGGGTTAATGATGGTGATGGTGTTGGTGTTTGTGGTGATGGGGTTGGTGATGCTGGTGTGGACTGTGGCATATCTCTCCTAACTTTTTTGTTTGATAGTTTATTTGTTTCCCTCTGTATTTTGTTATTGGAGGAGGAAGGAAGAGATTTTTTTCTTTTTTCCTGATACCGTTTCCCACTCCTCGTCGTCACAATGTCTCCAGTTGTGATAGGTCGGGGAGTGGAAAATACTCCACATGCGTTGGTTTTGGTTGTGGCGTGGTGGATGGTGTAGGCGCTGGTGCTAGTTCTGACGCGTTGGTTGGTGGTGGTGTTGGTTTTGCTACTGTTGCTGAGGTTGTTGCTGTTACAGTTGCTTCTGTTGTTGCTGCTACAGTTGTTGCTGCCATTTCTGCTGCTGGTGGTGTTGATGGTTGAGTCACTGGAGTGGGTAAGAGAGGTGGCCTCAACCTTTTAGCCTGAGGGCAGAAAGCCCTTAGGTGGGTTCCTTCACCACAAACGACACAACTAGATCTTCTGCCCTCGACGATTACGGTGAGGTGGCTGCCGTCAGTGAGGTCTATTACCTCTGGGATCTCCTCAATGCTTTTTTGGTCCGCTTGGATCAGGAGCTCCATCCCAGATCCGGACCAGTTATCCTGCTTTTCTTTCGTTATTTCGATTATCTTGGTGTTGGCTTCGATGCCGGCGAGGACGGCAGCTATTAGCCAGGGAATTTCGATGGCCGGTGGAACGTGGGTCACCCTGATCTTCACGAGTCTCTGGCCACAATAGCTTGGGACGAGTGTGAAGTCGTCACTTCTTAATGGGGCCATGGAGTGTTCTCTAGCCTCCTGTGGTGTTTCAAAGAACACGTCCACGGTTCCAAACTTCTGCCCACCTCTGATGGGGTTTTTTTTGCCCACACATGTCCCAAAGCTTTTTGGATTTGGGACACGGATGCCCGTTCCACTCGGCGCGATTTTATGTTAATCGTCCGATAAGACACGGTGCATAGGCACGGATGCTCCATTTTATTAGGTGGGGGTGAGGCTGACCCTGTACCCATCTTTCTTTACCATTCTTTTGGCTTCTTCTAATTCCTCCTGAGTTACCTGGAATGCTTCGCACTTTTTTGCTACTCTGGCAAAAGACAGGGTGGTTTTCTTAATTTCATTGTTGCTGTTGTTGTTATCGTTATTTTTGTTATTGTTAATTTTAGTTTGAGTTGTGGCGGTGGTGGCGTCAGTGGTGTTCGGTGTGGAAGAGTTCATTTTGGGTGAATTCATTTCGATATCACGAGATAATTTATCTTTTTCTTTTGTTTCTGTTGTCGCTGTGGTGGTAGGGGGTGGCGGCTTCAACACCTGCAGTCATTGGTAATGGCGGGAAATGAATGTCTGCCTGTGACAAATTTAAAATATTGCTATTGCTTATATTTTTAGTGTTGCAAACGAAGTAATATTTACAATGGTGATGTCGGTGTGAGGTGTTAGTTTGTGAGGAAGGTGTGAATCTGAGTCGTCCATGATTTTTTCAAAGAAAAATTTTTTGTTTGATAATTATAAAAGTTTAAATTTTGGGCTCAAGGCCCCAATCTTTTTGAGTGTCCTTTTCAGATAACAATGTATGTGCACTTATATACAGTTAACAATAACAATTTTCCATAAATGGCAATTTTAAACAACTGAAAATAACAAACTTTTGCGGCGCTCACGATGATACGATTTACTACGTAGGTCGCCAATAATAATTATTATTATTATTATTATTATTATTATTATTATTATTATTATTATTATTATTATTATAACAAAAAGAAAAAGAACTCTTAACATCCTACGTAAAGTACCTTCTTGAGACCAGGTAGAAAGAAAGAAAATATTTTCGTTTTCCTATCGTCAACATCTCCCATACACATGAACGAACACAAATAACACTACTACGACTATTCCACATCAAGTGCAGACGATGACTATGATGAGGATGATCATGATGATTATCATGATGATGATGGTGGTGGTGGTGGTGGTGGTGGTGGTGGTGGTGGTGGTGGTGGTGATAATAACAATTAAAATAACAATCTCGTCATTCGATTGAAAAAGTGGACACGCTCTCGTTTAGATATTCATGCTAAAAGACAAAAGAACAAATATATGATCGGCAAAAGAGCTTAAAGAAATTCTATAATGTTAAAGCAATCGAGCTGCAAGTAATTCTCTTTCTATATCCTTGTAAAGATAAGCATTACGTGGCAGACAATAAACATTGGCTCTACATGTAGCAAACAAAAATAACAAAACGTGTGACTATCAAAGGGAATGTGACATGTTTTCGAGATACTATAACAAGGCTTCAGATTTATTTGAGAGGGAAGCCGAGATTATAACACGCTCGTGCCTTTCTCAAGAGCATTAGCAGCGTAAATGAACTGAAATGACTAATTGAAAATCGAAACCATATTATGAACTCGTTTTGCCAAAGGCTTATTAATACTTTAGGGCGCTCACTTAAATACAATTTCAGTATTGATTTCTAGCATTGGCACAAGTCTTCAAATTTGAAGAATGGATGTAATCAATTATATCGACTCGATACTTGACTGATATTGTATTTTATCAACCCCGGAACGATGCAAGGCCATGTTGACCTCAGTGAAATTTGAACTCAGAATGTAAAGGGCAACAGCTATGAACACTATGGAAGGAAGATTATCAGAGGGAAGACAGAGGTCATGTTAGGGGTGGGGGTGGGGGTACTCCTCAAAATCTAAATATTTCCATAAACAAACAGCTTCCCAAGCAAACATATATGAGGAATAACTTTGTTGGGGCTGGGAAGCTGAACAGAGAAATAGAGACGAGTCTAGAAGGTAAACTCACTCAACTGTCAACTAGCACCTCTCATAAAGAACTGAAGGATATATATTAAGACCAACATCATACAGATCAACTCCATCTCCATATCAACCCTCACCTACCAGTGCCAGACCTGGATTTTAAGTAGAACGCAGAAGTGAAAACTCACAAGCTGTGATATATCTGGCGAATGCCAGTAAAAACTAAAAAGAGCTGAATCAGAAACAAAGAAATTAGGCAGATGGTTGGTGCCATGCCTATAACCTGGTTCATAGCTCAATAATTAGCAAGATAATTTGATCACTTGATAAGAATGTCAATTGACCAGCCGACCCTGCAAGCATATAACACTAAATGCTCGAACTTCTGATCCAGGAGAATACCGTGGCACTACTACAGACCTGATGTCTTATTGCAAATCATCAATTCCATCTCCTCACGACACTTTCCGGTAGTAATGCTTGAACCAAATGTGAAGAGCCGAAGTAAATATCACAAGATATTTATCCGATACTCTACCAAACTAATTGAAATGTTACAAGTATACCTTACGTCTCTTAAACAGGAATGAGCTTCATAGAATCTTATTTCTTTCTCCTATAAATGTATCGTCTTTATGACTATGACATCAATACAGAATGAACCATATGCTTTATTTTTACCATAGAGAAAATATTAAATATATATGTGCGATTGTGAGTGTGTGTGTATAGGGGGTGCGTGGCTCTGATGATCGCCAAACAGCATGAAAGAGATTTTTCGCCGAAAAGAAGTGACATAGTCACTACTTTAAAAACGATAGCGTATGGTCTTCTAAATGTTTTTAATTAAACATACGGTATATTGCCAAATATACTATACATACATTCATATATATATATATATATATATATATATAACGAAGGAGTTTTGGTAAGGAACCAGATGGACCATAACGCACCAGAGTACTCAATACTTAGGGTAGTAGAGTGGGTAATAGGAAAATGTTTAACCCCGACGGCAGAGCTCAAGCTGTTTCGACGGCTATTTCTGCACTAAATTAGAATTTTTAGCGTGGTAAATAAATAGCCGACTTTTCAAGGGGTAATTCCTTATATGGGAAGATTGTAGTTGTCAAAAGGATTGGTCAAAATTTCTTGTAAACACAATTAAATCTTTCATGGCAGTGGGTGGCTGGTGTGGGTGGCTGAATTTGCCTGTAGAACAATGAGGGAGTGGGTGGAGCCGGTCAAGCGTTGAAAAGGAGGATGTTGCAGCCATTGTCTACCCACCCGGGTCATGGGGTGGCGAGGTAAGTCCTACGCAATCGCTGTTTATATGCAGATACAAGTTCGTCTTTTTTGTTTAGGAATTGGTCCTTCGTAAACAGCATTTGTAATGTTTCCTCCGAGCATAAGTTACAGGGACGGCGTCCTCCTGTGTAGGAGTTAGCCCTGGACAGTAAGCTCCAAGTAAGATTGTATGTTATGTTATTATCTTGGAGGTCCCAGATGTGACCCGAAAGTGTAGTGGCATGTCACCTGTCCGGGTTTCGGAACGTATGTCGGTGTTGGTTGAACCGGGTCTTAAAGTCACAAGCGGTTAATTCTATATAGGCTTTGTTGGAGGTTTCCGTCCTCACGTTGCATTGGTAGATCACGTTACGTTCGCGGCATCTGTTGTTGAGGGGGCACATAGATCTATCAGGACAGTTACACCTCCTGGTCGGCTCTCCACTAATGCCTGGGTTGTTTATTCCAAAGCGGTTGAGTTTCTTGTTGTTTGAGGAGGCGATGTTTTGTGCGAAGTTCGGTGTGGTGCTGTAGGAGAGTTTGATGGTATTTTTGTTGATTATGTTGTGGTAGCGGTGTTGTGGTGGGAAGTGTTTTTCGGGGAGCCTAAAGAAGATTTTCCCGATAGGTGTTGCCACCTCAGCATTGTGGGGAGGGTTGAACCACGTTACGTGGCGTGAGCGGCGGCGTCGCCTGCTGGTTCCGCTAAGGTAAGCTGGATAAAAGGAGATTTCCTCCCCAAGCCGCTTCGCTTGAGGGCCTGGTTATAATGAGGCGCATGTTCATCGAATATCTGCTCATTATCGGACAAGCGAGATATGTGGAGGGAAATGCTTTTAACCAGGTTATTGGTAATGTTTCTAGGGTGGTTACAGCGGTGGTGGATGTAGTGCAGGTTGTCGTCCGTGTAACTTATGCTCGGAGGAAACATTACAAATGCTGTTTACGAAGGACCATCTCCTAAACAAAAAAGACGAACTTGTAATTGCATGTAAACACCGATTGCGTAGGACTTACCTCGCCCTCAACCCCCCATGACCCGGGTGGTTAGACAATGGCTGCAACATCCTTCTTTTCCCCACTTGCCGAACAAGATAGGGGAAACCCCAGCTAACATAGGTAGATGTACATCTTTTCTTTTCCTTTTTTCTTTTCTTCTTCCCTTTATCTCTTCCTATCACTTCCTTCCACTCCTTCTCCTCTTCCTTTTCCTTTTTCCTCTTTCACCTACCCCGAGCCAGCCCATCGGGCTTTTGTAGCCTCAGTACTCCTACCCCAGTAAATTATATATAGCATTGGCCGAAAACGCAATGCCAACTAAATATAGCAGCTGCTTTAGACTCTAGAGATTGTTTTATTACTTTTTACTATTCAATTTTAATATTTTTATATATTTTTTTATTTATTTATTATCTTTTAATCTCAATTTATTTACCTTTTCTATAACGTCCCCTCTCTAATTTCTGCAGAATCCTTTTTCGCCTGCTTCCTAACTAGCCTAATTTCATACACACTCCTTAGAATTTGCTGTATAGAATTCACTTTCAACGCTTGACCGGCTCCACCCACTCTCTCATTGTTCTACAGGCAAGTTCAGCTACCCCCACCTCCCACCCACTGCCATGACAGATTGAATTGTGTTTACAAGAAATTTTGACCAATCCTATTGACAACTACAATCTTCCCATATAAGAAATTACCCCTTGAAAAATTCGGCTATTTATTTACCACGCTAAAAATTCTAATTTAGTCCAGAAATAGCTGTCGAAACGGCTTGATCTCTGCCGTCGGAGTTAATCATTTTCCTATTACCCACTCTACTACCCTAAGTATTGATTACTCTGGTGCGTTATGGTCCATCTGGTTCCTTACCTCACCTTCATTATCTAGCTCCTACCTCCGCAGTACAGCACTTTCCGACCCTACCACGCCATATCCTGATTTTTCCACCCAGCTCAAGTTTCATTACCCTCACCATGCGAAAACACAATATCGACTTCTCCACCAAGAACATCCCAGTTCCACCGAGAAAACTTTACCTTCGGATGCTCACGCAAAATATCGATCTGTTTGCGAAAAGACTGAGATGGAGAACATTTTTCTACGATAGATACCGCGACAACCAGGACTTCGACACCAAAGAGAGATTCAGATTCAATATCTACAAATCTCCCCCCACCGAACCCTATGCTCTCACCCTTCGAGAACGACCTCTTCCACCTGGTCAAGGGTATAAAATTCAAACCCAGACACAACCGATTCTTACAACAACTCACTCCGTAGCAAAATAACAGAGTATGAAAGCACCAACGAACCCTGGTGCATTCGGACAAAACTGGAAACCTATATTTCGTCAACATTGACAGATAGAACACACTGATCAGGAGCAGCCTGAACTGCACCTACAAAAAGGCTAACCATTCAATAATCGATGACATAAATTTAGATGGACAACAAATTACCTCCAACCTCGGGGTCGCCGACCGCACTGAATCCCTCGATCCATGGACTCCCTACTTCACCCTGAAGGACCACAAATCCGACTTTGACCGCAAACCATCCATCAGGCTTATAAACCCGACGAAGTCGGACATAGGGAAAATCAGTAAAAAGATGCTAGACCGCGTTATACCAAAAGTTAAGCAAAACGCGAGACTTAGCCTTTGGGTCAGCACCCAGGAAGTCATCTCATGGTTCAGGAATATTGAGGACAAACAGGACACCAAATTCATCCAGTTCGACATAGAGAGTTACTACGCCTCTATTACCTTACCGCTCTGTACGGCCGCCTTGGACTTTGCCAAAACACTCACACCCATCACCGACCAGGAAAAAAACATCATTCTCCACACCAGGAAGACAGTCTTCGTTTTCGACAACTCCAAGTGGATAAAAAAAAGCTCCCGGCTCCCCCTTCGATGTCAGTACGGGCGCGACCGACTCGGCCGAGGTGACCGACCTTATAGGATTATTCCTACTATATAAACTCACCGAAATGTTTCCTGCATTCGGCGGTGGATTGTACCGAGACGATGGGCTCCTTACCCTCAAAGGATACAACTCCAGTAGTACAGACCGGCTCCGTAAACGACTAATCAACTTCTTCCGGGACTGGGAATTTAAAATCACCCTACAAACGTCATAACCCGAGTCAATTTCCTGGACGTTACCCTCAACCTCGAAAATGATCTGTACTACCCATACAGGAAACCAAACGACAACCTGCACTACATCCACCGCCGCTCTAACCATCCTAGAAACATAGTTTCACCGCCGCTCTAACCATCCTAGAAACATAGTTAACATGGTTTAAAACATCTCCCTTTGCAAATCTCGTTTGTCCGCTGAGCAGATATTCGATGAACATGCGCCTCATTACAGCCAGGCCCTCAAGCGAAGCGGCTTTCGGGAGGAAATCTCCTTTATTCCAGCTTCCCTTAGCGGAACCAGCAGGCGACGCCACAGCTCACGCAACGTTACGTAGTTCAACCCTCCCCCACAATGCCTAGGTGGCAACACCTATCGGGAAAATCTTCTTTAGGCTGCTCGAAAAACACTTCCCACCACAACACCGCTACCACAACATAATCAACAAAAACACTATCAAACTCTCCTACAGCACCACACCGAACTTCGCACAAAACATCGCCTCCTCAAACAACAAGAAACTCAACCCCTATGGAAGAAACAAACTAGACATTAGTGGAGAGCCGACCAGGAGGTGTAACTGTCCTGATAGATCTATGTGCCCCCTCAACAACAGATGCCGCGAACGTAACGTGATCTACCAATGCAACGTGAGGACGGAAACCTCCAACAAAGCCTATATAGGACTAACCGCTTGTGACTTTAAGACCCGGCTCTACCAACACCGACATACGTTCCGAAACCCGGACCGGCG
>OZ024741.1:179142951-179172951 GCA_964016885.1 Eledone cirrhosa
TAACATATAAATTGCCCAAGTGATATAACGATTATTTAACATTCTTGTACATTAACTTAGTAATGCTCTCGTCCTTACTCCTGTAAACATGTTGAAGTCAATGCTTCGCTGAAAATGGATATTAAAAGAAAGCGTTTATCCCAAGCACAAAGGCGTGTCAAATCAGAGCTTATCCCAGTTTCATTGGCGTTAAACGACTACTAGTACAAGAATCCCACTCCTTGAATGGAACAGTAGTTTGTAAAAGGGTCAAATCTCAAGTGAAGCTATTGGTACTTATTTTGTTTTGTGTACAGTAGATTGGAGCAATCTGAAATGAAGTGTCTTGCTTAAGAACACAGTGCGCCATCTGAATCGAGAATCGAACGCAGAAGCCTTACGATCGTGAGCCCAACACCCAAACCACTAGGAGATGTAACTTCATAGGGGCGTGTAGTAAGACCGAAACACGCTCAGTGTTGTTTCAACTCTCATAGTTTCTCAAAAAAATTGAAACATCATTAATCACTTATTAATATTATTTGTTGATGTTTTTCCTTATCGCATAATATATTTCTAACTGGCTTCATCATACTCCCTGCTTTGAATATGTTCACACTAACTTAATTAATGATTACTTACATTGGTACAGGGTCCCAGAGTTTTAAGAGAATATCATTCGATCTCTTCTTGGCGTATGACAATTGGTTAGAGAGACAGATCGAGATTGGTAAACCAGACTAAGGTGTCATTTATAGTATTATGGATTGCTTCTGAGCTTCCCGGAAAACGTCTGACGGAGCAATCCCGATCCGAATAACATGCAATATAGTCTGGTCAGGGTCCCTACAGTCATTTGCTGGGATGCTTTTCATTTTACATCGTTCGAGATGATGGGCTATGTCATGGCATGTGTTGTGTGGATCTGAATAAGGGACATCTATTGCTTTCTAGGGACATCAAAGCCGGCTGCTTTAAATGTGGGGTCCCGGATGAGGTCTAGGTCGGTAAATTTGGACTCATTTCATGATCTTCGCCACTTTTCTTTCAAATCAAAGTCATTGTCTTAAAAGGTCTTCATTGATTCCCAGAAAGGTTTGCATGATTTCAATCGCATGTTGGGATGGTCGGGATTTGACATGGCAAAAAGGATCATTTCCTGTCGCTACATGTGAGAAGGAACTATATGAGAAAGTGTAGGCAGTCACTGAGTAGTTGTATATATCAATGCGCCAGGTACTATTATTTGATTAAAACTACCCCAGTAATTTACCTTATATACTCCAAGAAAGGTCAGGACTAAATCTATTCCAGCAAGGTTTGAACTCAAAATGCAAGGGAACGATACTATATTCTGTATGACATGAAATCTGTAGCGCTGCCGTTTCTTCCACCCCATTGCTTTTACCCAGCTAATATAATAAACCAATGAATATTGCATTAGAATCGATAATAAAAAAAAATAACATGCAAATAACAGCAACAGCTTTGCAAATACTGGAATTGTTTAACATTTTCACATTATTATTTCTAGTAACCGTATTCAAAAAGAGCTAGTGTGTGTGAATACTAGATTAAATGACGCAGCATTACATCACTAGTAATATAACAACTGATACAGTCCATATCGGAAACAGAATATTCCATGAAAACCTCAGTCGTATCATTACTGGTTTTCTCTAGCTCTAGTTGAACAAAAGTCTTGACCTCCATTAGAAATTGTAATAGGATAAGTAAATATAAAATAAATCATTATCAATTTATACACAAATCATATCAAACTGTATGGCAGTTCGGTGACATACTTGGAATACATATTTTCCCCTCCAAACAATAGCATTTTATAACTTTTTTCCCCATGGATTTTGATAAATGTGTCTGCGAAATACTGTGCTAGTCAGCTAGATGATATAGGAAGTAAAGACAAGTAAAACTTACAAATATCGATGTGTCAGTTAACGGTTAAATCATCATCGTGCCAAAATGAAAACTAAAGCAATTCTCAAAACTAAATAGATCCAAGGTTTTTATTGATCCTAAAGAGTGAAATATATTTTTAAGTTAAGATGAGACTTCACAACAATTTGTACGTGACTTTAGCAACTTATAATTTCACAGTAATAATTAGAAGATGGATATGAGTGTAGAAAGATGGACACAGACCAGGAAACAAACCAGAAAATTCAATTTGCATCATCCAAATGCTAATGCATACTGCATTTCCATATTGATTCAATATATAAACATGTATCCTGCGCATTGGCAGTGTTTCTATACAACAACAGTGTATTTATCAGTCTGGTTAGAAATGACAATGCCATAATCTCCATAAACTGGAGAGGAATGTCGTGATCTCCATAGTCTGGGGAGGTAACGATCCCTGAGTGATGCTTACTGACGTCAATGCAACAGACAATTGAGGTTAAATGAAATTAATGTTTTGAAGCTAATTCGCTGGCCTTTAATCTTGCGTGCAATAAACATGGCGGTGAGACTGACGAACGTTGCAGCTTGATGAAATTAGTGTATTTAACGTGGCAGATCTGTCAGTTAGGTGCAGTTTATGTTGCAGTTTATGTTGCACTTCAGAAAGTAAATTGTTAAGAAATAGAACGGAAGAACTCATATATAATACGAATATAAAATAAAATTTGTAGTAAGTTCAAAAAAGCAGTTAAAAGAAAAGTTTTAAAAAGAAAAGATATAAATATTTCAAGAAATTAATGCCGTGTGGGAATATCTTCATAAGCCAATTTCCTAAAAGTATAAATATGCTGGACTTTCACACAACTACAGAATATTTCACTACATATTCCTAACTGGAAGATATACACAAATTTAAACAAAACAAAAAAAAACAGTTTACGACTAGTTGCTTTGTCTAGAGACAGAAGTATCAGACTTATAGTTTTTAAAACCAAAATAATCTAATTAATTGCGCCTAAGTATTCCATTTTTAGGATTAATTGCATATTCAATACTCTTCATCTTTAGTTCCTTTTTTCATATAGAGCATTGAGTGATAAACGTCGTTTCTGTAGCACTTCTCGACCTCCATCCCACCTCCCTTCTAAACTCAGGTAGGATGCCAGACTGGAGTTTCGAAGTTAAGGATCCATAACCCTGGATAAGAAGCCCATTCCAGGTACTGTCAGCCGAAGCCATCTTAGCCCAGAACTCTTGTAAGGCAGAGTCGTTACACTTTGTAGTAATAACTGAAGACACCACCCAGCTCTATAGAAATACACAAGATTCAATACTTGACACTGTTCATTAGAAGATTTGCAGTTACGGAGAAGAAATAATTGTTTCTACTTTAGGCACAAGGCCAGCAATTACCCAGTGCATTACTGGTACTTTATTTTATCGACCCCGTAAGGATGAAAGGCAAAGTCAACCTCGGCGGGATTTAGAAGAAATAATGTTGTTGAAATGAATGTGTATAATACACAAGAATCTAGCAAAAGACATTAATGTTTAATGACGCATCAAACTTAAATAGAGATACACAGAAACCAGTAGCCGGCGATTAAGAATTAAAAAAGCAATTTCTCAGCGGGTGACCAATTTCATCTCGGTTAAAGTTAATCGAGTTGAGATGAAACTGGTCAATTAGTGTAGGGAGTCACACTTTCAATTCTCGCAATAAAAATATATATTCTATATATAGAGAGAGTTCTCTTCAAGTTTGCTGCACGTAGGTCTACTATAGTCGCGAGTTGACCAATTCCTAGGTAATGGAATTAAGTAGATAGAAACTGAAGAAGATATAAATATATATATATGTGTGGGGGGGGGTATGTCTGTATGTCTGTATGTCTGTATGTTTGTCTGTTTATGTCCCGTAACTTAGCAGTTCAACAAGAAATAGACCGATAAAAGAAGTACTAGACTTGAAAGAATACTGGTGTCGATATGATCAACTAATTCAAGGCGATGCCCCAGCATGGCCAGAGTTTACTGACTAAAGTATATATATATATATATATATGTGTGTGTGTGTGTGTGTGTGTGGCTGTCTGTCTATCTGTGTGTGTGTGTGTGCGTATCATTTACTCAGTAAACACAGGCCATGCCGAGGCACCACCTTGATTTAGTTGATCATATCGATATATATATAGGGTAAAGAGCCCCTTCACGAATGACCATGGGATTTGCGCCTAGAAAGTTCTCCCTCCGAGGAACAAGTCCGAGCAGTATTGTTTATGGAAGACCAACAGTCGCCCATGCATACCAGTCGCCCCTCTCTACGCCACCAAGGTTGTCCGAGGGAAAAGTAAAAGACGAAACAACTTTTAAGACCCTTTTCCCGCTATTTCAAGCGTTAAACTAATATATTCCTTCCATATACTGTACCGATTGTGTTGTTATTTCTGTTTACCTTTTACATATATATATATATATATATATATATGTGTGTGTGTGTGTGTGTGTCAGGATGGATTTAGTTTGAAACTGGTTAGACCATTACTAAAGAGAGTACTCGATACTTGGAGTTATAGAGTATTTATATATATATATGTATATAAGAATGTATGTATGTATATATTTGGCAATATACCGTATGTTTAATTAAAAACATTTAGAAGACCATTCGCTATCAATTTTAAAGTAGTTACTATGTCACTTACTTATTTTCGGCAAAGGAACGGTGAGTGGCTGACAGTCTGTTTCTCGCTGTTTGGCGTTTATCAAAACCTAGCACTCCCTTTCCTTTGCTGAAAATTATAGAAGCTGGATTCTTATAGAATCCCAGTAATAATCAGGAGCTGATTACACAGAGCAATTGCCGGTCCAGCAAAAATTAGGTATTAGTATTGGCGCTCTGAAATACCGATGTGTACATGAATGTATGTATAGTATATTTGGCAATATACCGTTTGTTTAATTAAAAACAGTTAGAAGACCATTCGCTATCAATTTGTGATCGCTCAAATAGATGAACACAACAAATAGATGACGAGACAGAGGCACAGTTCACCATAGCTAGAATAAGATTAGACAAATAGTAGACCGGTATACTAAGAGACAGAGCAGACCAGAGGTCCAACAACTTGGGAGGAAACTTGTAGAAGGCTTGGTTAGCCTCAAGCAGCGCACGAGGGATGGTGAGGTAGTATGTCTACCCACGGATAAGTCTGGTAGGATGTCAATAGACAGCATGCCGAACTACATCAAGGCAACAACTTCCAGGCGTCTAACAATGGCATACCACCTTTGTATGGGCTCCGCAAAGACCACAAGACAGTCGACGACCCGACAACAGGACCACCAACAAGACCTGTATGCGGAGCAAATATAGCTAGCAACTACAGGATCTCCTACTTCCTCTCAATAGTTATACGCCCCATAATCAAGATGTCCCCAGATGTATGTGACAGTACAGAGGACCTCCTCAGCAGAATCAGTGAGTGCAACAAAAACAGGAACCTATCCAACTGCATAATAGGCAGTATGGATGTGGTATCACTGTACCCATCCATTAACATTGATTTTGCTGTGGAAAAATGTGTGGAGATGATCATTGAGAGTGAGGTGGAGTTCTGCGACGTCGACACAGACGAACTGGGCCTCCTACTTAGACTTACCTATGACACTGACTACCTAGACAGCCATGACCTTAGACGTTTCTACCCCAGTAGACCCATAAGAGGTAGACCCCCCCCCATATAACGTCAATGGCAAAAAAGACTCCCATGGGAAGGTGGATTGGGTGGACCAAAGCTATACGGACCCCCAAGACAATGATCAGGTAAGAAAAATAGTCGCACATGCAATAGGGGCTAGTATCAAAACTACCCTAAAGGGCCACATATTCAAGTTCAACGAGAAGATCTACACCCAAAATGAGGGAGCAGCCATTGGCGTCAGCATAGCTGGTGACGTTGCAAACCTTTTTATGGTATGGTGGGAAAGGAGACTCAAAGATCTCCTTGATGAGAGATCTATAGACCTCATCATGTACTCTCGTTACGTAGACGACATCAATATAGTAATAAGGACATCCCCACAAGAGAGCACTAACAAGTTTGATTTAGAACGTAACACAATGTAAAGCATCCAGCAGATAGCTAATTCCATACACCAGAGTATAACTGTAACTATCGACTACCCTTCCAAACACCCTAACAATAGACTACCTGTATTAGACACGGAACTCTGGATTAACACTATAGACGAGAGAGCCCAAATTCTCCACTCACACTATGCTAAACCCATGGCCTCCAAATACCTGATACTCAAAAACTCAGCAATGTCCAGTAGTGATAAGTTTAATATTCTGATCGCAGACCTGGTACGAGTGATGAAGAACGTGTCCCGCATGTGCGACCCAACAGAAATGGAAAGACACATCCAACACTTCATCAACCGCATGACAGAATCAGAGTATACTAAGGAGCCACGGAGAAGTATAAGACCCTCATAGAACAGGACATGAAAGGAATTTGCCCATTATTCAGGAGCAAATCATGGAATAGCTTAGATAGAACTAGACATAAGATAGGGAAAGCCACCTCATGGTACAACAACCAGTGATACCAGAGTGTCATGTTTGTGGACGCTACCCCTGGAGGGAAATTAGCTAACCAGTGTAGTAAGGCCCTGAGAAAGACCCACTTAAAGATTAAGGTGGTAGAAAAGCCAGGAACCACCATAAAATCCCTGATCAGCAAAACCTACCCTTTTAAGAAAACCCACTGTACTAATAGGAAATGTATCATATGTAGAGTAAACCCCCGGATAAACTGTAAAACTAGAAACGTAGTCTATAGCATAAGATATACAGAGGGTACTTGCAGAAACATGACAACAACATACATAGGCGAGACAGCTCGTAGCATAGGTGAAAGGATAGACCAACACTGGGGGGAACTAAAGGGACGAAAAAACGGTATATGAACATGCCAGACAACAACACAACGGTAACATAGACAACATAGAAGTTAGAATAATATCTAAACATAGAAATGACCCAGCAGATAGGCAAATCAGAGAGGCCAGCGAAATAGAACTTAGAAGGCCAAGGCTAAACAGAAAAAAATGAATGGAATAACAACACCCAAACAAACAACACTGACCTAAGAGAAGTATAAATAAATAAATAAATAAATAAATAAATACAGACACAAGCACAATAACAACAAACACATATAAACACACACTAGTAAACTAAGATAGAATACATTAACCAATACAGTCACCCAAACAAGAACACACATCAAACAAAACACTATACACACACGCAAACGCATGCGCAGAGAAGACAAAAAAATAAATAAATAAATAAATAAATAAACAGACTAAATAAAGATGGCGTAAGTATACAATGCAACGGAGGATACATAATAGCACCACTGACGATGTTGCAGATGTGCAACGAAATAACTTTGATAGACTATATATATGTGTTTGTGTCTATATTGTATTTTTTACCCTTGGTCAGTCAATGGTAACATTGAGGACCGAATAAATTAAATTAACCGATATAAAAGACACAGAAGCGAAAACCAACCAAACAGTGAGTGTGTTCTCTTATTAATTCTGGCAATATTATTACACAAATATGACCCTCCCCAAGTATAACAATATATATATATATATATATATGTATATATATATATATATATATATGTATATATATATATATATATATATATATATATATATATATATATATATATATATATATAAATACATTATCGGAGGAAGCTAATAGCGATACTCCGGCCAAATCCCAACTCACTCAACAAACATTAGAAAATAAGTGATTATATTCCCAATTAAACGTTCGGGGTGCTAACTAATTGTATTGTGTGGAAAATTGGCTGTATTATTTCATATGAGACATATCAAATATATCTCTTCCCAGACGGACGTCTCGTTTCATTATAAGAGTCCTACAAGTTAGGTGAAATTATACCAATTTATGTAGAAGCTTGTATAAGATCACTAGATACTTATTCAAGTGGGCTCTTATAATTCTTCAGTGGGTGCCCAATAACATTAATATTGATAGTCAAATCAACATCAATATTTATATATAATATAATATATATATAATATATATATATATAATATATATATATAATAAGTTGACGGACCGAGCATAGGTCAATGCTAGACCGGTTGCATCTCAGCGTACTCAATAGGTAATGTAAAATGCACCTCTGGAGTATACACATAGTTATTCGTTTCAATACAACACACGTAAACGGGTACCTATAGTAGTTCCCGAACTCGAGTTTCTGCCACACTTAATGCAGCAGTAGGGTTCACTGCACCCTCTGTCCGCATATATTATGCAACAATGCATAATCGGCGCATGTGGCTTCATCAGCAGGTTTCGCCTAATCAATAACCAATCGATCGACAGAATTCGATTCCAGTCCGTGCCGGCTATTATTGCTTGTGACGGCCAACACAGTAAAGTGATTAGCAATTGGGATCTGATACAGTGCTGTCCCCCGACCGGTCACCGATTTATAAATTTACGTGATGGCAGGAGATTAGAAATCAAATAGTTCTGCTCCCGTCATAAGCTCTCAGCCAACGTGTCTAAATCAATGAGTTAGTGAAAAATAGGTTATTAGAAAAGGCAGTCTCACATCGCTGTATAATAGAATGGTAGCATTCGGCTCTAGTCTCCAAGTCCCATGACGAGAAAATCGTGATAGTAACAGTGGTAGTGCCTAAAACCTTTATCCGGACATTAAATGCCAACAGCTATTACACAGCGATATAGCGTAGCACGCTAGTTAGCGACCACTCACTTGCGTAAACCAGTCTATTTCACAACTTATACGATCTGCTAGTATATATATATGGAAAATATCACTATATCATCATATAATTTTATAAAAAATATATATGATGCTATAGTGATATTTTCCATTTATTACAATTAATAATATTATAATACTCCAGATAAAATTCCCGTGTAGAGTGCTTCATATCTGTTATGAACATCATGATGAATAATCATCAACAAAGCATATAACAAAGCATATATATATATTTCATTGTTTTAACATATATATATATATATATATATATATATATATATATATATATATATTTATATTAAGGACTACTATACTAGTTTAGGCAAATGTGTTGTAACTGAAATAATTATATCGAAGTGGAAAACGACGAGTTATTTTAGCCCTTCAAGAACAGACAAAACAGTCATTTATATTCATTTTTCAATAATTTCTTTATTGTACATTTATTATATCAGAAGGTATTGATGTACGATTTGGTCACTCACACAATTCCACTTCTGTCGAGAATCTGTTACAAACGAGTTTTTATTGGGGGGGGGGGGGCTTTTCTTTCTTTTAGTTCTTTTCGCTTTTATTTTGAACTTTGAACCTGTGGGTCAACTATATTGTTATGTTGCAGTAAGAATTTTTTTCATACATGAGCTTTTAGTCACTTTCAGATTCGGTTCTCTTTTCCTCTTTGTAGGTCTTTATTGTATATATTCAGTTATTCAATTCAGTACCACTACTCTTCCTCTTTTCATCCAAATAATATTTATTAATAGTATTTTCCCTCTGGACAACTGGTTTTTGAATGTTTGAAGATGTCCATTATATAGAGAGAATTTGCATTTAAGAGATTTTGAAATATCTGCTAAAGTTAGTGCATTTAACCGATTTAGTATAAAGTTAGTGCATTTAACCGATTTAGTAACGACTAAAACTATTCATATATTATATGATATTCTAAAGTAAAATTACACAATTCACACATATTTATTATTATCATTATTATTATTATTGGCAGTATCAGTAGAGGGTCGGACGCCATGCTTTGACGTATAGAGTTACGGCCATTCTGAGTTCAAATCCCGCCGAGGTTAACTTTGCCTTTCATCCTTACAGGGTCGATAAAATAAAGTACCAGTAATGCACTGGGTAATTGCTGGCCTTGTGCCAAACGTAGAAACAATTATTATTATTATTATTAGTCACTTCAACTATGATAATTATCATTAAGTATAATGAGATTATTATTATTTTCTACTATTATTATTTTCTTGAGGTTTAAGGGCGGTGAATTGGCAGTATCGGTAGAGGGTTGGACGCCATGCTTTCTAGCATAGTTACGTCCCTTTACAGTCTGAGTTCAAATCCCGCCGAGGTTAACTTTGCCTTTCATCCTTACGGGGTCGATAAAATAATGTACCAGTAATGTACTGGGTAATTGCTGGCCTTGTGCCAAATGTAGAAACAATTATTTTCTTGAGGTTTCAGTTATTGGTGTTATTTATTCAAATAAACATCAAGTCGCTACCTGCAACCTCAGATATTCAAGACGTAGCATGCCTTTTGAAGTGTTCCAAAAAAGGGAGCTGGGCTAATGTTCTGTAACCAGCCTTGGAAACTATTTGAGATAGTACCTTGTGCTCCTATGATAATCGAGACGACCTTGATCTCATGACAGTTCCAAATTCTTTTTAATTCTCACTTTAAATCCTGGTATCGGTTAATTTTCTCCCTCTCCTTTTCTCGTACTCTTGTGTTAAAGGGGCAGGTTACATCTACAATCAAGCACGATCTTTTTTCCTTGTCAAAAAGCACCATGTCAAATGTCAGGCCTATTGTGTTCTAATTATTTCTTTTCAGTCTGTATCCTGAAATACCATAGCACCTTCACTTGATCATTTTCTATCACCGACTCTGGCTTATGCTCATACCACTTCTCAGAATGTGGTAAATTATTTAGTTTGCACAAATGCCAGTGAATCACCTTTCCGTCTTTTATAGTGAGTCTGGGTTGGGTGTTTACGCTCGGATACGATGTGAGCCACAGTTTCCCCTCTCTCTCTCTCTCTCTTTCTCTCTCCACAGATCCTACAGAGTGAGCTAGCCTCCTCCTTGTCAATATGGCGTTTCACCCACTTCCATCTGAAGGCTTGCTCCTGTGCAGCCAGTAACATTCCCTCTGTAACCTTTTTAAGGTCTTCTCTTTTTAACCAGCGCCATGTCTGTGGATCGCTGAATTCCGTTTTGTCAACCACTATGGTACTTCACCCGACACCAAACAGTCACTGAAAATGGCTGTCAGTTTTTGGTGGAGGGACGTTATATTTTTTTGTGCATTATCATTGCACAGCATCTGGGCCTGGTGATTTCCAGTTGGTTAGTTTATTGGCCTGCTTTCTAAGAGTTTCAACCGTGATACTCAATTATTATTATTTGGATTGGCAGAATCGGTAGAAAGTCGGACGCCATGTTTTGCAGCATAGAGTTACGGCCCTTTACGGTATGAGTTCAAATCCTGTCGAAGTTAACTTTGCCTTTCATCCTTACAGTGTAGATAAAATAAAGCACTAGTCACGCACTGGGGTCGATTTAATCGACTTTCCCCTCCTCCAAAATTGCTGGCCTTGTGCCTATATAAGAAACCATTATAATGGCGGGAGATTGGCAGTATCGGTAGAAGGTCGGACGCCATGCTTTGCAGCATAGAGTTACGGCCCTTTACAGTATGAGTTCAATTCCCGCCGAGGTTAACTTTTCCTTTCATCCTTACGGGGTCGATAAAATAAAGTACCAGTAATGCACTGGGTAATTGCCGACCTTGTACCAAATGTAGAAACAATTATTATTATTATTAGAAATTTCCTTTGAGTTGTGCTTATTTCCCAAATCAATTGGCATACAAATGATGCCATAAGGACACAAACAACAGTAAGTGTCTTTGCCATGATTTTAAATTGATAATGCCCTTCTCGGGACAGCCAGCATTATTTTCTGTATCTCTTGCAGAGATAGCTTCCCAGGTATCTGCTCGAAATATTTTTCAATGCTTTTTTTTTATTATTCCAAGTGCGCCGACTACCACTGATATTGTACAGGCGTTAAGATGCCACATTTTATCAATTTTAATTGATAGATCTTTATACTTACTGAGCTTTCTGAACTCTGATGGAATGCTCATGTCAATTAAGAAACATGTTTTCTCTTTATTGTCCTTTACAATTATATCAGGTCTGTTTGCCTGGATTGTTCAATTAATATTCACAGAATTGTCACGTTAAGCTTCCAGTTACTGCACGTGGGTCATGGTTGTACCATTTTCCTTCGTTTTCAGATCCTAAAACCTGCGCATTACCCAGTGTAAGTATATCCAACTATATCGTGCCTCATTTTATATTCTTGGCAAGCTAATACTTTGCAGCCTGAAACCAGGTGGTCAATGGTTTCAACATGGTCATCACAGAATCGACACTTTTGGTCAATTCCATTTCTGATCACATTGGCTTGAAAGTTGCGCGTTGGGAGACACGGTCTTGTGCAATCAAAATGAGATCCTCATTCTCTGCTTTTAGCCCAGAACTCCACAGCCACTGATGGGTGATATCTTGATCTACATCAGGTTCTTTGCTACGGAGAACATACTGCCCATGCAGTGGTTTTTGCTCCCATTTAGTGCACAGTCTCTGTTGGCCTTCATATTTTGCCAACACTTTGATATTCTTTGCAGCTTTAATTGCAGAATCGCCATTAATTTTAGACTGTATTCCCAGTTCTTCCGCAAACTTTCTACTTTCCTTCGTTACTGAATGTAACCTCTTCCTCCTTTCGTGAACTGCGTCCATTTTCATCATCCAGTCATCTGTGGTTTTAATGTACTGATTGAGTCCAATGGTCGATATCCTGTATGAAAGCTCTACTTGGATCATTCCTCTACCGCCGTTTTGTCTAGGGATATAGAGATTATCCACATATTTTGGGTGATGTATTCTATTACAAGTCAAAAGTTTCCTGATTTTGGTGTTCATTCTCTTAATTTCGTTAACGTTCCAATTTATAATATTGAAACTCTAAGTGACAACAGGGATTGCAAGCGTTTTCATGGCAGATCATTTATTTCTCAAGTCATCCATATAAAACAGGTGATTTATTGTTTTGCTATCTATTTTGTAGTCTACTGTTATTATTGTTATGTAGATTTGCAGTATCGGTAAAGCATCGGACACCATGTTTCGTGACATAGAGTTACGGTCCTTTATGTTCTGAGTTCAAATGCTGCCAAGGTTAGCTTTGCCTTTCATCCTTACGCGGTAGATAAAATAAAGTACCAGTAATGCACTGGGGTAGATTTCATCGACTTTCTTCTCCCCAAATTGTTGGCCTTGTGCCTAAATCAGAAACCATTATTTTTATTATTATCGATATGGTAAAAGCTTAACCGAGGGCAGAGAATCCTTATAATAATATCTGCACTCTACTTTTCTTAAGTTGAATAGTGGTCTTTCTGGTCTTAACAAGTAGCATCTCACATATATATATATATATATATATATATATATATATATATATATATATATATAAGAGATATATTAGATATGTCTCATTTGAAATAATACAGCCAATTTTCCACGCAATACTTTTAGTTAGCACCCCGAACACATAATTGGGAATATAATCACTTATTTCCTAATGTTTGTTGAGTGAGTTGGAAATTGGCCGGAGTATCGCTAAAAAGCTTTCTCCGATATTGTATTTATTATATATATATATATATATATATATATATATATATATAGCGTCTGTGTTTCCATATGTTGAAAACGGGCCCCATGAAAGATAGAAGGTAAAAATAAAAAGTACTGTTAATGGAAAAAGATAAAAATAGCGGTAAGGAATTGAATAAATGAACATATATACACTATAGATATAAGGATGGGAAAACATAGAACTGAATCGGAAAGTGGCTAAAAGTTCTTATTGCAGTAGTAGTAGTAGTAGTAGTAGTAGTAGTAGTAGTAGTAGTAGTAGTAGTAGTAGTAGTAGTAGTAGTAGTAGTAGTAGTAGTAGTAGTAGTAGTCAGTTCAATATAACGGAGAAGATAAAAGAAGCAAAGAAAATTCCCCGGTGCTAAGTAAGTGATTTTCAAAAGTTTCATTTGAACTTTGTCAGTGACCAGGTCGTAAAGGTGTGACAAATCTTCTTGACATAGTAGGCTTCACTATTTAGAAATAAATTAAAAGTAAATATAACATATAAATGCATTTTAAATGGCTAAAGTGAGTCTTCGCCAATGTAATATTAATTGTTATATGTATATGTATGTATATACATGTATATATGTATACATATAGATACATATACATATGTTTATATATGTAAGTGTATGTATATATATATATATATATGTGTGTGTGTGTGTGTGTGCCTGTATGTATATATATATATATATATATACATATTTACATATATATATATACATACATATGTGTATGTATATATACATATATATATACATATGGTGGCTGCCAACTCGTTTTCGAGTATGGCCATTACTTTATATCCATGTAGGAGAACCCCTACCGATGCGCTGAACGAGTGTGACTTTTTAGTCCAGCCAGCGACTTGAAAACTCTGGTACAAACACTACACTTGTGACAATTATTGACACATAGTGCTGGGCCCTTGGTACCATGTGACGACAAGTGCAGAGAGATCTCCAGATATAAAGCAATGCCTGTGCAGTGAAGCTTTTATAGTGAGCAAAGGCACTGCACAAAGCCAGTCCCACTCTCTTAACCAAGATGATATTTACCAAAAAGAAGAACAAGTCAACATCATTGGATACTATCAGGGTTGCAGGTGTTATATCAGAGTTTTCCTTCTCCTAGAATTCTGCCTTAACAAAGGCTAAGGGGGTCATCTCTCCCGGTGATTTTGGATGGCCATTGACTCTTAAGAGCTCCTTTGCCCTTTGACAGGTTTTGTTTTTAGTCCTGCAGGATGTCCAAAGTCACCCTCCTCACCAAGAAACCTTGGTGGGGTTGCCAGTTTAGTCGCCAACGACATATGTGTATGTATATATATATACATATATATATATATATATATATATATATATATATATATATATATATATGCATATGTAAATATATGTAAATAAGTGTATGTTTGTATGGAGCCGATAATATAGATACCAGTCATTGACCTCGGTCCCTTCATTTGACTGCAGCATTTCTATAAACTTAAATGGCACTGAGCCAATATAACATACTGCTATGATGTATTTTCTTCGTATTATGCTGGTGTATTTCAAGACTGAAATACGCCAGCAATAGCTTATCTAAGATCTGTTGTTTAGTCTGTTGATACTGGTCTAAACTAGTCTGGCCAAAACTAGCTCTCGTTCTATGAAACAAAATCTTCCATTTTAAAGTGCTTTAATTTAAATTGTAAATCTTCCAGCATAATTTGATATATGAACCATTTGTTATGTTCCTATTTTAGTCAATCATTCAAAATTCTTCATTTACTATGTCGATAGCAGCCAAAACTGGCTCTGGTTCTATGAAACAAAACCTTCCATTTGAAAATGTTTTTATCTAAATAAAAATCTTTCAACATAATCTGATCTAAGAATCATATGGCAGTAGAGCGTCACACACCATGCTTTGCAGCATAAGAGTTATGGCCCTTTGCATTCTGAGTTCAAATCCCGCCAGGTTAACTTTGGGGTCGATAAAATAAAGCACCAGTAATGCCAAAAGTAGAAACAATTAATTACCTACCTTATAAATCCCTCAGAATTCTTTATTAATTAATTGAAATCGAGTGTATTTCTTTAGAAATAAGGTCATGAAAGATTAATGAACCGGTTGAATCCTATGATTCTGGTTAGGATTTTCGAGACTGGCTAGACGAAGTTCTTCAGACTAGTTACATCGGTGGAATGATCTTGCTGAGTTGGTCACAATAAGATTACCCAAATACAAGATGGTAATGTTAAACTAGTAGAAAGATTACTCCACTCAGATTAACAGTATAAACTCGGTTCATACTCTCTCTCTCTCACACATGTGCAAACTGATTTAGTCACCTGTCATAATATTGTTCCATAACAGTCACAATTAATAAATATTATATTGACTCTATAAATATTACAGGAGTTCTTTATTCAGTGCATGTTTAGTATGTTTAGTACGTTTGTTATACAAATTTAATTCAAGCCTTTATGTATGAGTGTGTTTTAAATGTTTAATGTCATTTTAAATACCGCATCTCTGTTGATGAATTCATGTTTTAGGAGTTGTGCTTCTATCTGAACTTTACCTTCTATATTTACTAACCCTTTTGATACCAAATCACCTAAAGCTGTCCCTGGTTCCACGATACAAAATGATGTATTTTAAAGTGTTTATATTTAAAAACTTATCATAATTTTATATAAGAACTTTTTTTAAGTTATGCTCAAACAACAGCTTGATAATAAGAAAGTTGGTAATATTACTAAATCCCTTCAAATTCTTGATTTCAAAATGTTTTTAAAATAATTGTCGTTCATTACAAATATGGTAACGAAAAGTTTAATCTTTTTTATAAGACACCTTTTCTTTTCGTGTATTATATTATTCTCAAATTTTTATTCATTTTCTATAACCTATTCTAGTCTCCTAAATTGTTCCAGTACCAGTAGATTACATGTAAACTGATAGTTATTCCTATCTACTCTGTTATAATGCACGTTATAATGAAATCTCAAAGAACGTTGATGTCAATACTTGTATTTAAACTTAAGTAGCAGATTTCGTCTTCAGTGTTTGAAATATGTGTCAATGAACAACCTAAGCAGTAGTATCATGCATTCTCTATAAATTCTTTTCTAACTAGCTTGATACATTTATTTTTGTCGAAACTGTCAAATGTCTGCCTTTCTTCCTAAGCTTTTTCAACAATCGTGTTGCAGTGATGCTACTTCGTCAATTCTTTATATAATTTCTTCTCACAGTATTCCGCTGCAAAGATCACATTTACACTTTACTTCTCGTCAATTATTATCTCTATACAAATACATTCCAGTTTGTTTTCACACTTCTTGTATTATTCACACTTTTTTTCTATTCCAATCCAACAAACGTTCTACAATATAATAAATTTTCACTTATTTCTTTCCAATTTAAGAAGATTTAAACCGTTATATTTGTAGCCAGATAAGTCAGAGCTCAACGTAATAGTGAAAGCTACTTCATCTGAGCAACCAAAGGAAATAGATTGCTAGTAGTAGCCACCAAATTACAACTTGCCACTTTGAAAATGACTGCCTACATTGAATAATGTAGTCTTGATATAATACGCTAGGGAGAGGGATATGACGATTATGACTTAGATTTGCTTAGTCAAGACTTACTTAGGGTTCAACAACAGCAACACTAATCCATCGTTTACCACAATCTATGTACACTATTCAGAGCAGGTCAATTCCTTCTTTTGTATACGTATTATTATTGTCATCACGTTTTAGTAGCATATCAGTGTTTCTGTGAGAAGAGGTTTCTATCCCTTCGTTCAACCCCTTCTGGAGAAATTCACACTACGATGGGGTTCCTCGTGGCTCTTCACACAGCTGGTTCCAAGAAAGAAACGAAGAATGTACTGGATTTAGCTAAACTTTATTTATCTATTCTGAAAGGATGATAAACAAAGTTGACCACTATGGTATTTGAACTCAGAGCACATGGAACTGGAATAGTTGCCGCAAGACATTCTATCTGACGCTCTAACGACTCTGTCAATTTACTACCACTTTTGTGTATACACAATCAATAAACTTGACTGATATCGTTTCATGATTCAATACATTATGCGTGAATAGCTGTCTTCCTACCTAAACTAATTTGATTTTCTTTATTTTATTTTAGAATACTATGCCCCAGAAGAGATACCACCATATTCAATTGACCAATCACACACAACAAAATGTAAAAACTTACAACAAAAGCATCAGTTCTAATACTCTGTGGCATTTTTGTACAAACTGATATTGAAATTGAAGTAAATGTGTCCTGCACCTTAACAATCGACTCTGGAAATACAAATGAAAAATAAAGTGCAAAATATATTTTTATAAAACTTACCGAATAAGTAACAAGTCAGTCACTCTAATAACATGGCGTTGGGTTTGGCAGAATCATTAGAGCGTTGGATAAAATGTCATGTGGTAATTGTTCTGGTGCTTTACCTTCTAACTTCCACTCCTGTCGAAATCAACGTTGCCTTTCATCCTTCCGGGGTCGATAAAATAAAGTACCTGTCACGCACTGTGGGCGGTATAATCTACTTCTCCATCCACCCACAAAAGTTTACTGGTTTTGTACTTTAATATGAAACTTTTCATCACCATCACCGTTTTACGCCCGTCTTTCTATGCTTGGAGAGGTTAGACAAGTTTACTGCAGTACAGATTCCCTGCACTCATTGTGTTCCTTCGTCATCTCTTCTAGGAAGCTCGGTGATTTGAGATCAGCTCTCACCACTTCAACCCAACTTTTTCTCTGTCTTCCTCTGTCACAGTTTCTTTTCATCGTAAGAGTTTGACACTTCATCCAACGATCATCATCCATACACATCACATGTCCGTACCAGTGCAAACTTCTCTCCTGCACGCAACATCTACTTCCTCTTCTGTCTAGTTTTTTTTTTCTTTCAGCTCCTACGCGCTTTCACTTTCATGCACACTAACATTACACATTCATCGGAGCATGTTTCTTTCCTTTATGCCTAGTCCTCGCATATCCTCTGCATTTACGTCCATGTCTCACTACCACGGCTAGATTGTCGTGGCTAGAATGTCTTTGGTCACAATTCTATTCAACTCGATGTAAACAGGGTTATACGACAGTAGCAACTTTATTTTTTATCGTACCTTATATCTCCCCTTCCATTTTTGGCTGGGACATTTCCGCAACTCTAACTCTCTCTCTCTATATATATATATATATTCTCTCTCTCTCTCTCTATATATATATATATATATATATATATATATATATATATATATATATATATATATATATATATATATATATATATATATATATATATATATATATATATATTCTCTCTCTCTATATATATATATATGTATATATATTCTCTCTCTCTCTCTATATATATATATATATATATATATACATATATATATTCTCTCTCTCTCTCTCTCTCTCTCTCTCTCTCTCTCTCTCTCTCTCTCTCTCTCTCTCTCTCTCTCTCTCTCTCTCTATATATATATATATATATATATATATATATATATATATATATATATATATATATTCTCTCTCTCTCTATATATATATATATATATATATATATATATCGTTCTCTCTTCCTTCCTTTTCTTTTTCTTTCTCTTTCTATTCAGTTCCTCTCCGTCCTCCTGGCATTCTGTTTTCATTACACAAAACTTCTGAACTGATTATTTTCATGTTCATTCGATTTTCCAGATTCTATCTTTTTTATTTTATTTTTCTATTCACACTTATTATACAGTCTTAACTGACTACATAGTATATGATATTGTTTGGTGGTCTATGTACCATCATTGTGCTTTAGTTACAGCTATCATACCATAACATACTATACCATACCACACCACGCAACACTACACCATTCGCATTTGGCAACACTTTACATCTCTGTTCAGGCATGATGCTTTCACATGTGCCATTATCTAGTTCCATCATTAATCAACAGTGTCATTATACAAAAGTGAGTTTTTTTTTCTAATTCTTTCTCTCCCACTGGTGTCTTATTTACCTTAACACCATCCTAAATTATTACTGCCCGAATGAAATGTGTTTATGAATATTTCCGTTATGTTTTTTTGTTTTTTTTAAATATTTTTGTTCATCTCTTGTTTATGTCTGGGATTATTTTTCTGTTTGACTCTTTCCAACTATTGTATTTCTTTCCCTACCGATAGCTTTGTTATGTTCGAAAATTTGTTGTTTTCTCTTTGACACTTTCTAGAGGTGTTACTGCTGTTGTTGCTTTTCTTTCCCTACCGATAGTATCGTTGTCATTTTCTGTTTGACACTTTCCAACAATGTTGATGTTGATATTATAGTCGTTATTGTTGTTTCTCTATTGATAGCTGTCTTGTTCAAAATTATTCAATATGTTATTTATTTTCACGGTGAGAAATGGATTATCTACAGTGTTGTGATACTGTAAATTTTGGTTATTTTATATAAACAAAAACACGCAGAATATGTAAATGAAAATTATTATTGTAATGTAAAGTATTTGTAGTTTTTGTATGTGAGCGACGATGTTCTAATACCAATCTGCAACCAATGTTAATTCATATTCATAAACGACACACATGTGTGTGAGAATATATATATATATGTATATGTATATATATATATATACGATATTAACAAATGGAAACTATATTTATAAAACCATATTTATTTCATTATACATATTTCAAGGACATCAAGCTAAATTATGGTGTGCTTTCATCAGATAAAATAAATTATAGAGCAGTTTTATAAATAAATATTGACATACCCTTAAAGAATGCGACCATTACTGTTGGAAGCTCCCGGATAGTCCCGGATAATCCTCTATATTATATTTTATCTGATGAAAGCACACCATAATTTAACTTGGTGTCCTTGAAATATGTATAATGAAATAAATATGGTTTTATAAATATAGTTTCCATTTGTTAATATCCTATTTTTACTCCAATTATTTGTTGAGTGTTTTATATCAGTTATAAAAATATTTGCTTGTTGTATCCCAACAATTTAAATAGAACTTCTACATATAAATATATATATATATATATATATGGTGGCTGCCAACTCGTTTTCGAGTACGGCCACTACTTTATATCCATGTAGGAGAACCCCCTATCGATGCGGTGAACGAGTGTGACTTTTTAGTCCAGCCAGCGACTTGAAAACTCTGGTACAAACACTACACTTGTGACAATTATTGACACATAGTGCTGGGCCCATGGTACCATGTGACGACAAGTGCAGAGAGATCTCCAGATATAAAGCAATGCCTGTGCCGTGAAGCTTTTATAGTGAGCAAAGGCACTGCACAAAGCCAGTCCCACTCTCTTAACCAAGATGATATTTATCAAAAAGAAGAACAAGTCAACATCATTGGATACCATCAGGGTTGCAGGTGTTATATCAGAGTTTTCCTTCTCCTAGAATGCTGCCTTGACAAAGGCTAAGGGGTCATCTCTCCCGGTGATTGTGGATGGCCATTGACTTTTAAGAGCTCCTTTGCCCTTTGACAGGTTTTGTTTTTAGTCCTGCAGGATGTCCAAAGTCACCCTCCTCACCAAGAAACATTGGTGGGGTTGCCAGTTTAGTCACCAACGACCCGACCATGAGACAGGTTGTACTGGAATACATGTTACCAGTAGCACCAACTGGTGACCTGACATATATATATATATATATACACACACACATATAAATTTATGTGTATATATATATATATATATATATATATATATATATATATATATATGCATACATTTATGTATATATATACATTTATATATATATATATACATATATATACATTTATATATACATATATATATACATTTATATATATATATACGTATATATACATATATAAATGTATATATATATACATAAATATATGTATATGTGTATATATACATAAATTTATATATATATATATATACATGCGTGTCGTTTATAGATTTAATAGTATTTAATAGTTACCGAGCTTATTCTATTAAGTCTATGCTAAGGTGTGTCAATATCTTAACACAAAATATATTTTATCTGATGAAAACACACTAAACTTTTGTGTCCTTGAATACGTATAATAAAATAAATATGATATTATAAAGATATTTTCCATTTATTAATATTGTTAATATTAATAATACTCAAGATAAATACTGTAGAGTGCTTCAAATCTGTTATAAAATTAACTTTGTTGAATGATAATCAACAAACCATGTAACTCATTGTTTATATACATATATAAATATAAATTTATGTATATATATATATATATATATATATACATACATTTATGTATATATATATACATTTATGTATATATACACATACATTAATGTATATATATACATATATATACATTTATATATATATATAAATTTATGTATATATATTGTTATGCTTTGGGAGGGTCATGTTGCCAATAAGAAACACACGCACCAGTTGCTTTCACTTCAATTTATTATAAATTTCCGGTTGGTTGCTTGGTTCCACAACCAGACGATTGTTCATATATTGTCAAAGTTCTTTCGTCACACATTCTGTGACCTCTTCAGTGACCGGGGATTCTTTTCTTTGTTTTTGTGCCTCTCCTTTGTTCTGTCCTACGCCATCTTGTTTTTTGTGTGTTGTGTGCCTAGTTTGCGCATGTGTTACATCCGGGTGTCTGTGTGTGTTTATATTTATTTATTTATTTGTTTATTTACATGTTACTGGTTGGTTGTTTGTTCTATGTGTGTGTGTGTTTTCATTTTGTCCTTAATTGTAAGTTGTGATGTTGCTATTCCATTCATGTTTTCTATTTAATTTTGATTGGAGTTCATTTATGTTTATTGCCTCTGTGATTTGTCTAAACATTGCGTCTTTTCTGTGTGTAGATTCTATTTTTATTTCTATGTTCTCTAATTTACCCTTATGTTCTATTTTAGCATGTTGGTGGCGTACAGATGATTCTTTACTATCTTGAAGCTCTCGCCAGTGTTCATTTATCCGTTCTCCTGTACTACGAGCTGTCTCACCTATGTACACTATATTCTTATCTCTACATTGTCCTTCAGTACATCTTATGCTATATACTACATTTCTGGTTTTACAGTTAATATGGGGGCTTAGTTTACAGATTATACATTTCTTATCTATACAGGGACGTCTTTGAAAAGGGTATGTATTACTAATAAGTGTTTTTATGGAGGTACCTGGTCTTTCTACTATCTTAATATTGAGTTTATGTTTATCTAGGGCCCTTCTAAATTTGTAAGCTAATTCACTTCTAGTTGATGAACATTACACTCTGGTATTTATTGCTATCATACCATGAGTTTATTCTATTATCCTTATTCCTAGTTCTTTCTATTCTATTCCAAAATGTGCTCCTATACAAGGGGCAGGTCCCATTTGTATCATTATTTACCATTTTTCCCATTTGGTTCTAGCTCCTCTATATACGATGATTATATCTCTCTGATTGTAACCAGAGAACTGCATACGGTGGATGAAGTGTTGTATGTGTCTCTCTAGTTCTTTGGGGTTGCACATGCGGGACACGTTTCTCATCATCGGTATCAAATCCGCAATCAGTATGTTTATTTTGGTATGGTCCGAAAGAGCTGAGTTTCGGTGGATCAGATATTTGGAAGTCATGAGTTTGGCATAATGGGAATGGAGGATTTGTTTTTTTTTACTAATTGTTTCTACTTTTGGCACAAGGCCAGCAATTATTCCAGTGTATTACTGGTACTTTATGTTATCGACCCCGTAAGGATGAAAGGCAAAGTTAACCTCGGCGGGATTTGAACTCAGACCGTAAAGGGACGTAACTATGCTGGAAAGCATGGCGTCCGACTCTCTACCGATACTGCCAATCCCCCGCCCTTTTTGTTATTAATGGTATCTAACCAGAGCTCTGTGTCTAGTACAGGTAATCGATGGTTGGGGAGTTTGCTTGAGTAGTCTATAGTAACTCTAATACTCTGGTGGATGGAGTTAGCTATTTGCTGGATGCTTTCCATTGTGTTTTTCTCTAATTCCTGACTGTTCTCTAGTGGGGGTGTTTTTACTACGATGTTTATATCATCAACATAGCGGGAGTACATTATCAGGGTTAAAAGGTTGCTGTCTTCTAATTGTTCTTTAAGTTTAAGTTTAAGTCTATTGTCCCACCATACCATGAATATGTTAGCTATTGTCCCACCATACCATGAATAGGTTAGCTATTGTCCCATCATACTATGAATAGGTTAGCTACATAGGTGAGACAGCTCGTAGTATAAGAGAACGGATAAATGAACACTTACGAGAGCTTCAAGATAGTACTCCACCAACAAGCTAAAATAGAACATAAGGGTAAATTAGAGAACATAGAAATAAAAATAGAATCTACACACAGAAAAGACGCAATGTTTAGACAAATCACAGAGGCAATAAACATAAATGAACTCCAATCAAAATTAAATAGAAAACATGAATGGAATAGCAACATCACAACTTACAATTAAGGACAAAATGAAAACACACACACACATAGAACAAACAACCAACCAGTAACATGTAAATAAACAAATAAATAAATAAATATAAACACACACAGACACCCGGATGTAACACATGCGCAAACTAGGCACACAACACACAAAAAAACAAGATGGCGTAGGACAGAACAAAGGAGAGGCACAAAAACAAAGAAAAGAATCCCCGGTCACTGAAGAGGTCACAGAATGTGTGACGAAAGAACTTTGACAATATATGAACAATCGTCTGGTTGTGGAACCAAGCAACCAACCGGAAATTTATAAATTCCTAAATTTATAAATTTAATTTATAATAAATTGAAGTGAAAGCAACTGGTGCGTGTGTTTCTTATTGGCAACATGACCCTCCCAAAGCATAACAGTATCGGTTTCAAAACACTTTTTCAGATAAAGAATCTTGCTAAACAAATTCAGAAACGAAATATGTACGAAATATATACGTACATTTATATATATATATATATATATATATATATATATATATATATATATATATATATATATATATATATATATATATAAATTTATGTATATATATATATATATATATAAATTTATGTATATATATATATATACATACATTTATGTATATATATATAAATTTATGTATATATATATATACATACATTTATGTATATATATATAAATTTATGTTTATATATATATACATACATTTATGTATATATATATATATAAATTTATGTATATATATATATATACATACATTTATGTATATATATAAATATACATACATTTATGTATATATATAAATTTATGTATATATATATACATGCATTTATGTATATATATATATATAAATTTATGTATATATATATATAAATTTATGTATATATATACATACATACATTTATGTATATATATATATATATAAAGTTATGTATATATATATATATAAAGTTATGTATATATATATATATATATATATATATACATATATACATATATATATATATAAATTTATGTATATATATATATACATACATTTATGTATATATATATATATATATATATATATATAAATATTATATATATATATATATATATATATATATATATATATATATATATATATATATATATATATATATACATTATTTTTGACCGTTGGGCAGTCAATGATAAACATTGAGGGACAAATGAATTAACTATGGAGATATAAAAGATACAGAAAGAAAACCAACCAAACAGTGAGTGTGTTCTCTTATTAATTCTGGCAATATTATTACAAAAATATGATCCTCCCCAAGTATAACAATACATATATATATATATATATATATATATATATATATATATAAACCAAGATGTAAGGAAGAAATATGTAATATCAGTCATAGACGAAATGAGAGCAAACCCAGCTGCTAGGCCTAATTAATTCCCACCACTACATGCAAGCATACCTTAGGAAGACCACTGAATATCCGCTTCAGAAGCTTTCTGTCTAGCGGTAAACTACCCAGAGAGCTAAAAGAAGGCATAATATGCCCTATCCATAAATGGGGGAGCAGAGCAAAGACTAAAAACTATAGGCCGGTCTCCCCAAACTCTCATAGCAGTAAAATAATGGAACGAATCATCAGAAAGAAACTGATCACGTTCTTCGTGGAAAATGACCTCCGAACTAACACCCAGCATGCCTTTCGCTCAGCAAGAAACTGCCTTACACCGCTTTTACAACTCTACGATTGGGTACTGAAACAGCTACTGGACCACTCAAATGTCGATGTGATATATATTGACTTTGCAAAGGTCGTCTATGAAATATTATGTCACAAACTATACAGATTGGGCATAGTTGGACAATTAGATGAATGGCTGCATTACTTCTTAAAAGATAGAAACCAGTCTTTTGCAGCAACCGGAGCTCTCTCAAAGGAAACATCAACAATAACACGCGAGGTGCCTCAGGGAACTGTCTTTGGACAACTGATATTTTTGGTGGCTCTTTCAGACATGCCCTCTGTACAACATCCCTCACTAGCTATGCTGATGACACAAAGGTAGCACAAGCAATCAAGAACCCGGCTGTTGGTACTCTTTTACAAGATCTGGATGCTATATACAAATGTGGTGAGGGCAACATGTAACAAAATGCTGGAAAATGTCAAGCCCTATGATATCAACCTGCAAACACAAGGGCATTACAACCAAGCTAAACTAGACAAGGAGGAATCGGAATCCCCGTGTCGAAATCGATACGAGATCTAGGTATAGACATGAGCGACGATGCATCGTTTTTTTTCACACATCATGAGAGTGGCGGCAACGCGCAGACGACTCGCTGGCTGGATCTTGAGTACTTTCAAGACAAGAGACCGAGAAACCACGTTGGTACTATGGAGGAGATTTGCCCTAAGCCGACTGGACTATTGCTCTCAGTTGTGGTCACTCTATAGTGTCAAACTAATCACGGAGCTTGAAGCAATCCAATGAAGCTACACCAATAGGATTGCCACGGTAGAGGAGATGAGCTACTGGGAAGCTAAAAGAACTAAAACTCTACTCTTTAGAACGCAGGCGGAAGAGGTACGTAGTGATATAAATATAGAAGATCCGGGAAGGATTAGCACCAAACATTGGCATTGGGAGCTGACCCAACCTTGAACAAGACGTCACTGTGTAGTGCCAAACGTCCCATCTTTCACATCTAGAGTAAGCAGTAGATATGGCAATACATATATATATATATATATATATATATATATATTATATATATATATATATATATATATATATATATATATTATATATATATATATATATATATATATAATATATATATATATATATATATATATATATATATATATATATATATGTAGGAGGTGAGTTTTATTGTAGTACAATATGTTGATTTAAAACTGCACTATCCACAAGTGTTTTTTAGCCTTCATATCATGTTCTCCTGTTTTATCTGATGAACACACAAATATTATTGCATGATGATGTTTGTTTTTGAAATGCGCATAATAAAATACATGGAACTCCTTTAACCATCTTTTGATCTTATATATTATATATATATATATATATATATATATATATATATATATATATATATATATATATATATATATTCTAACTTTAAATTTATACCTAATTGTGTATGGTTGACGATATATTTAGTCGATTTCTACATGCTGTTGAAATGTTGGGTAAATATTCTATTGCGGTCGGCCGCGAAGAGGCTGCTGTCGTTTATTTATCAAATATTTCTTCATAGGAGCCTTTAGTCTTATAGCTTGGTCTAATTGATTTTTTATGTGGTTAATTATGCTAATTGGGAGAGGAAATGGTGTATATATTTTATCAAATGATTCTATGGACACACTTTTGATATATATATATATAATATATATACAAGTAGAAGCTTAGTAAAATCGAAGCTTTTCTGTGGCCAAGCTAACGACCTACAATTAGGAATGAGCAGCAAAGCACTCGATAAGGCTGCACGCCTTAGAGTAATAACATACGTTTAGACAGCTTAACAAATTGAAAATTGCGGCAGATAAACCTAACCACACAATACCAACGAAAAAACTAATCAGGTTAGACATATATATATATATATTTAATTACATAATAAACAATACAATATAATTATTCCATTGCGAAAGTTTTCAGGAAACTAGACGATCCAAACAGAAACGTCCAATACGCTCATCAGATAAAATATTTTATAGAAATATGATTTTGATATTAAAATGTATTAAAAATGAAAGTGAGGGTGAATTAAAATAACGGAAAAAATGTATATATATATATGTATATATATATATATATATATATATATATATATATATATATATATATATATATATATATATATTGTTATACTTTGGGAGGGTCATGTTGCCAATAAGAAACACACGCACCAGTTCCTACACTTCAGTTTATTATAATAAATTTATAAATTTAGGAATTTATAAATTTCTGGTTGGTTGGTTCCACAACCAGATAGTTGTTTATATATTGTCAAAGTTCTTTCGTCACGAAAGAACTCTGTGACCTCTTCAGTGACTGGGGATTCTTTTCTTTGTTTTTGTGCCTCTCCTTTGTTCTGTCCTACGCCATTTTGTTTCTGTGTGTGTGTTGTGTGCTCAGTCTGCGCATGCGCCACATCCGGGTGTCTGTGTGTGTTTATATTCGTTTATTTATTTGTTTATTTACATGTTACTGGTTGGTTGTTTGTTCTATGTGCGTGTGTGTTTTCATTTTGTCCTTAATTGTAAGTTGTGATGTTGCTGTTCCACTCATGTTTTCTATTTAATTTTGGTTGTAATTCTTTTATGTTTGTTGCCTCTGTGATTTGTCTAAACATTGCGTCTTTTCTGTGTGTAGATTCTATTTTTATTTCTGTTCTCTAATTTACCCTTATGTTCTATTTTAGCATGTTGGTAGAGTACAGATGATTCTTTGCTATCTTGAAGGTCTCGCCAGTGTTCATTTATCCGTTCCCCTACACTACGAGCTGTCTCACCTATGTACACTATATTTTTGTCTCTACATTGTCCTTCAGTACATCTTATGCTATACACTACATTTCTGGTTTTACAGTTAATATGGGGGCTTATTTTACAGGTTATACATTTCTTATCTATACAGGGACGTCTTTGAAAACGGTATGTCTTGCTAATAAGTGTTTTTACGGAGGTACCTGGTCTTTCTACTATCTTAATGTTGAGTTTATGTTTATCTAGGGCCCTTCTAAATTTGTAAGCTAATTCACCTCTAGGGGTTGTATCGATGAACATTACACTCTGGTATTTATTGCTATCATACCATGAGTTTATTCTATTAGCCTTATTCCTAGTTCTTTCTATTCTATTCCAAAATTTGCTCCTATACAAGGGGCAGGTCCCATTTGTGTCATTATTTACCATTTTTTCCCATTTGGTTCTGGCTACTCTATACACTCTGATTTTATCTCTCTGATTGTAACCAGAGAACTGCATACGGTGGATGAAGTGTTGTATGTGTCTCTCTAGTTCTTCGGGGTTGCACATGCGGGACACGTTTCTCATCACCCGTACCAAATCCGCAATCAGTATGTTGATTTTGGTATGGTCCGAAACAGCTGAGTTTCGGTGGATCAGATGTTTGGAAGTCATGGGTTTGGCATAATGGGAATGGAGGATTTGTTTTTTGTTATTAATGGTATCTAACCAGAGTTCTGTGTCTAGTACAGGTAATCGATGGTTGGGGTGTTTACTTGGGTAGTCTATAGTAACTCTAATACTCTGGTGGATGGAGTTTGCTATTTGCTGGATGCTTTCCATTGTGTTTTTCTCTAGTTCCTGACTGTTCTCTAGTGGGGTGTCTTAACTACGATGTTTATATCATCAACGTAGCGGGAGTACATTATCAGGGTTAAGGGGTCTTCTAATTGTTCTTTAAGTTTAAGTTTAAGTCTACTGTCCCACCATACCATGAATAAGTTAGCTATGTCGCCTGCAATGCTAACACCAATGGCTGCTCCTTCCTCTTGGGCATATGTTTTTCCATTAAATTTGAACATATGTTCCTTAAGGGTTAGTGTTATGCTGGCCCCTACCGCATGTGCAATCATTTTCTTCAGTTCATCGTGGTTTTCGGGTGTCCGTATGGCTCTGGTCCACCCGTTCCATCTATCGGTGTGGGTTTTCTTGGCCATTGAGGTAATGGTAGGTAGTCTGCTTCTTGCTGGTTTTGTAGGGCACAGGTTGCTAAGGTCATATGTGTCTAGGTAATTATTACTATAGGTAAGTTTAAGTAGGAGTCCCAGCTCACTGGTATCAATCCCACGGAACTCAACATTGCTCTCACTGATCATTTCTACGCATTTCTCCACAGAAAAATCCACTCAATAGATGGATACAGGGACACAACATCCATACTACCTATTATGCAGTTTGTTAGGTCCCTAGA
>OZ024741.1:179180451-179195451 GCA_964016885.1 Eledone cirrhosa
TATATATATTTATATATATATATATATTTATATATATATATATATATATATATATTCATATATATATATATTTATATATATATGTTTATATATATATGTTTATATATATATGTTTATATATATATGTTTATATATATGTGTGTGTGTGTGTGTGTGTGTGTGTGTGTGTGTGTGTGTGTGTGTGTGTGTGTGTGTGTGTGTGTGTGTGTGTGTGTGTGTGTGTGTGTAACTTTGATAGGTTTCGGCCAGTATTGGCCCAGGCCATGTCTAACTTAATAGCACCACCTGGCGAAGTCTTACAAATTAGTGTTTGGGCACCATGGCCCACTCGAGCAGAGAGTTATTGTTTACGAAGGCATATCCGGGTGTAGGAGGCTTATCCAGGATTTCTTGAAGAAATTTATCCAAAGACTTCTTGAACCTGGTGGGGTCTGTCTCTGCTTTGCTTTGTTTTGTTGTAATGTTAAAGAGTGCAGGGCCAATTGAGGTGAAATAATTGTGCCATATTGTTGTTATGAGATGCGAGTGAGATTTTTGTCGTGGGCGGATAGCACGGGGCCCAAGCCTTGGGTGTACATTAAAGGTGATGCCAACATCATTTGGGCAAAGCTGATGGAATATTTTCCACATCATGCAAATAATTTAGCGCTCACGGCGACGTTGGAGAGAATAAAGGTTGAGCTTTTCTAATCGACTCCAATAGTCAAGGCCTGTCATGCCATTTACCTTTTTTGTAATTGACCTTTGGGGTGCTTCAACTTTCATGATACTTTGTTTCGTGTGGGGTGACCACAGTGGACAACAGTATTCAAGGTGGGGTCGGCGGGCAAAAGTGGAGAAGAGAAGGATAACAGTATCGATATCTCTCGACTGGAAAGTTCTGAGAATCCAGGAACACATTCTGCGGGCCATATCAACTTTTCTCTTTATATGAGTGGTCCAGCTTATGTTGTTGTCTTCAATTACTCCCAGGTCTCTGATGTTATTGGATACCACTAGAGTTTCACCCGAAGGAAGAGAGTATGATAGTTTAAGGGCATCCTTTTTTCCAAAGTGGATTAATTCAAACTTATCCTCATTCAACAGCATATTATTCATTTCTGCCCATTGGATAACAGCCAGTAGGTCTGGCTGAAGGCAAGTCCGGTCACCCACCTCATTGATGACCCTTTGGAGCTTGGAATCCTCTGCGAAGATTCTAATGTTGCTGTGCTTGATGATGTCAGTAATGTCATTAATGTAGATGATGAAAAGAAGTGGGCCCAACACAGTGCCTTGTGGGACGCCACTGCTGACTTTGGCAGGGCTTGATTTTACTCCTTCGACTACAACATGCTGGGTTCTGCCTGTCAGGAAACATTTGATCCACTGTAGTAACCTTCCAGAGACACCAACATTGGATAGTTTTTTCAGTAGAATCTTATGATCAACCCTGTCAAAGGCCTTGCTGAAATCAAGGTAGAAGACATCAGTGTTGGAGCTATCTCCCGAGGCTCTCAAAACATCGTCAAAGTGATGCAGGAGCTGCGTTAGGTAGTCCCTTACATTACAGAACCCATGTTGGTTGGAGTTCAGCAGGCCGTTGCTTTAAAGAAAGTGGGTTATTCGTGATCTCGCCACCCTCTCAAATACCTTGATAATATGAGAGGTGAGTGAGGTTGGACGGTAGTTCACTGCAAGGGACTTATTTCCCTTTTTGAAGACTGGGACAACAGACTGGGACAGAAAGTTTTCAGGAATATAGCCAGTGTCCAGTGAGTTCCTCCACAGATTAGCAAGGGGAGATGCAAGTTGGTGTCGCCACACCTTCAGAACACAAGCAGGGAACCTGTCGGGGCCTACTGCTGAATTGTGTTTAAAAACGTTATGTCTGATATAGTGTGTTGGGGATTAACATCACTGATACGGTCCAGATCGGCCATATCAGGGTTGCTGAAAACAGAGCAGTATTGTTTCTGCAGTATCTCGCCCATGGTTTTGGAATTGTCTTGGAGTGTGCCATTTTCATCAACTAGGGGGCCAACAGTGGAGACGGTGACCTTGTGTTTTTTTAGCAAATGAAAAGAACACTTTGGGGTTGAGTTTGATTTTCTCAATGACCCACCTCTCTTCAGCTAATCTCTGGTTATTGATGGTGGTCATCATGCTTTGCTGGAGGTTAAATCTTTTTTCTTTTACTCAAGCATCGAATGTGTGTGTTGCTGTTGGCAGTATTTTAGTGTGTTAATTTTTTTTGTTTGTTCTTTTTATATTTCTGATAATTGTTTTTCTGTTTTGGGGGATACTGCACTTGGTTTTGTTCACAGGTTTTGGTGGGATGTGTTTTATACATATATTTGTGACAGTGTCTACAAAGATCTGCCAAGATGTTTTGATGCTGGTGGAAGTGTGTGCGTGTGTAAAAGACCAGTCGACATGTGATAGTTCGTTCATAATTGCATCCCAGTTGGCATTGTAGAAATCCATGTTATCAAATGGGTGGGCTAGAAAGAGGACCCTGGGATTAGCTTTCGGCTGGTGGAATCTCAGGTTACAAAGAACCATGTCATGGTCTGAGAGAAGGGTTTTTTTCACTGTAATATTATGTATAGTTTTAGTGTGGTTACTAAACACTAGATCCAGAATGATCTGATGTCTCGTTGGTGCAAGGACAAGTTTGGACAAGAAAAACTCATTGATGAAGTCAAGGAGTGACTCAACAGCTTCTTTGTCAGTGGTTGAGGTTGTGGTGCCTGGTTTCAAACTACATGTAGACCAATCGACACAGTGTAGATTAAAGTCTCTCTCCCATCAAAAGTATGTTGCTAAAATGGCACTGTTTAATAAAGCATATAATACTGTTGAGGCATTCTTTGAAGCAGATTATGGGTGTTTGTGGTGGCCTATAGAGCCCAACTAATGTCAGGTCATTGGCTTTATTGTGCACAGTGACTTATTCACAGTATCCATTAGAGAATGTTGTTACCATCTGCCGTAAAGGAATCATGCAGGAAAATGGCAGTTCCACCCTACCTTCTGCCAACACGATCCGCACGGATGGTTGTGAAATTTCTCACTCTTACTTCGGCCTCCAAGTTGGAGTTGTTAAGGTGGGTCTCAGTAAGAATGAAGAAGGGGATTTGAAATGGATGGTTACCAACCCAATCCTCAATGAATTGGATCTTCCATTTCTGTGCATTGATGGATGGGCTGATACCTGTGTATTGAGTAAAAATGTAGAGGCTAGTGTGGTGGCTGGTTTTGACTGTTGCAGGGGGCTTGTTTTGTAATTGTGTGTTAGTGACAGCCAAGGATGGTGTTGGGTGATGGCTAAAATGTTTTTCTCCATCTCTTTTGCCAGGTTTGTGGCTAAAAAAGAAAGATTTTTTTGGTCAGGGAGCAGTTTTTGATTGGAATTGTGGTTACACCATTGGATAGGGTTGCAGTTTCCTCTGTTGTTGTTGTTGTTGTATTTGTTGTAATTGTGTCTTTGTGAAAAGACTGGAGCAGCGTTATTTTTGTTGTTGTTGTATATATATATGACAGTCGATCGACTTTCGTCAAATCGGACCAGGGGAACAATGATTCCGTTGGTCTTTCCAATTGCTAATACTATCTATCAGTCGCAACTCCAGGTAGAAGGAGCAACGTGAAATAAAGTGTCTTGCTCAAGGACATAACGCATCGCCCGGTCCTGGAATCGAACTCACAACCTCACGATTGCGAATCCTATCCTCTAACTACTCAGCCACACGCCTTATATATGTATCTATCTCTCTCTCTATATATATATATTATATATATATATATATATATATATATATATATATATGTATATATGTATATATATATATATGTATATATATATATATATATATATATGTATATATAAACCTCACTAAACTATATATATATATATTTATATATATATATATATATATATATGTATATATATATATATATATATATATATGCTTTAAAGAATAGCTTTGCTAAAGGTGTTTTAACGCTTAATGAGAATGGGAGGGGGGAGTACCAAATAATATTTCTAGTTCTAGTTCTTTTGTTTGGTTTAGTGTTTAAGTTAAATTGTTTATTATTATAATTAATACTAGGGTGATTTGCCATGTTATTGTTGTCAATGTATTTAATTTTATTCGAATACCCTACTCTATTTAAAGCTTCATTATAATATTCAGCCTTATCATCAAAAATATTTTTATTAGCAGAGATGCGTGAAATCCGTTGTTGGACACTATTGACAATAGTGTTCTTAATAGATCTAGGATGATTAGAGTTAAAACTTACGTAATTTAGATTTTCGTTAATTTTATGGAAAAGATAGTAAAGCCCTGTGCTAAGGTTTAATGTTACGTCTAAGTTAACAATTGTATAGTTATTCTCTATTTCTAACTTAAGGTTATAATTATTGAAAAATTGTATTATGGATTTTCTTTTCCTATTAATTTCACAGTTACTATGGTTTTCAATTAAAAGCAGCATATCGTCACGATATAAACCAGCGGTCATCTCTGGCATTTTCCTATGCAGTGTAGTATTAATAAATAAGCCCACAAGATCCATTATTTGCGCCGAGTCAGATGATCCCATAGTAATATCAAAATTATTTTTTCTATCGGCTCTTGTCCAGAGATGATTATTGAATTCTATTAATGTTTGCCGTGCTGTTAGAATTATATGCATTTCATCACTAGATAAGTCTGTATGTTTAGATGCGTAGATAAGAGCCCTATTAAGTAAATTAGGAGTAATATAGGAGTAGTAATTTGCAATATCCATTTGAATGAATTTTTTGTTATGTTTAAATTTTATGTTATTGAACCAATCTATAACTTCATTAGTACCGTTCCATAGTTTCAGGTGTGATTTTTCTTTAAGTTGCGGTATAATTCTATCTAATATATGTTTGCTAATTATGCCTAAGTCTGATTTAGATGGTGCTATAAGTCTGACTGGTAGTTCTATTTCAAAATTTCTTTTGTAGTCTTTCAGGTTAATTTTCGGTTTTCTAGGTATAAAGGGTTCAGTCCAAATTTGGATGCCTAATTTATGAATTATTTCAGAAGCTTCTCTATTTAACGTTGAAAGATCTTCATTTGTTTTTATTTTGTATTTTTTTCTGAGTTCTTTCAATATAAGGTTATTATATTCGTTCTTTTCCATTCCGTATAAATTATTAGTTTTATCAGATTTTACGAGGATCTTCTTAGTTTTTTCAAGATTGTCTATATTATTCTTGAGGCCTTTAAGGTATTCCTGGCCTATAAATTGTTTTTTCTTGAATTTAATGTTTTGTATAATAGATATTATTTCATTCTTTCTCTCCTACTAATATATCTAAACTTTCCATAGCGTTTAAAATAACGGTTTTACAATAATATAACTCAACCTCATTTACATATTCATTTGCATACTCATCCTAACAATTTTGAAAAATCCGTTCTTTAAATTCACTATCCAAGGAAAATTTAACTGATAAGGTATGTTTCTTTGGCTATGTCAAAATTTATAAAACACACTTTGTATTTTATCTGATGAAAGAGTACCAAAGATTTTGGTACCCTTGAAATATATATAATAGAATAAATATGGTTTTCTAAATATAGTTTCCATTTATTTAATATCATTGAATATTTACTCCAGAAATCTGTCGAGTGCTATGAATTAGTTATAAACATTTATATTTGTTGAATTTCCAACAAATTAAATATCCCTTCTACTTATATGTATATATATATATATGTATATATATATATATATATATATATATATATATATATATATATAAAATACAATATGTAGAAAGGGTAACACACTAGAGAGAGAGAGAGAAAGAGAGAGAGCGTGTGCCATCAATAAAACATATCTTTAATTATTGTGTCTACCCTGCCTTCCATAGGTTATAGATTCCATACACTGGTGGTTTCCCTGTTTTATTGATGGCATACGCTCTCTCTCTCTCTCTCTCTCTCTCTCTAGTGTGTTACCCTTTCTACATATTGTATTTTATAGAGCTCAGGATTCCTTTTCTTTTGAGCACATAATTTACAGGGAATAACGAGAGTCTATGGCTCCGTTAATTTATCTTGATATATGTGTGTGTGTGTGTGTGTGTGTGTGTGTGTGTGTGTGTGTGTGTGTGTGTGTGTGTGTGTGTGTGTGTGTGTGTGTGTGTGTGTGTGTGTGTGTGTGTGTGTGTGTGTGTGTGTGATGGTAGCTAAGATGCTTCCATAGAGCAGAATTTGCTCCGAAAGCATTTGACGTGTCCGACGAGCCCGCAGGTCCAGAGTCAGACAAGATCCATGCAATGATCGTGTCTCGAGCTGTCCGCCGGCGAAACAATTGTAACACACAATAAATTGATTTCAGATGCATCACTGACTTTTCGCTTTATATTATATATATATATATATATAAATATGCATACGTACACATATCTATACATACATACATACATACATACATACATACATACATACATACATACATACATACATACATACATGCATGCATGCATGCATACATACATACATACATTCACACATATATACATATAAATATGTACGTTTGGGTTATATCGAATATTAATAATAATATTTGATTCGTTTGTAAACAAACAGCCTGATTAAATCTGTGCCGTGCCGATGACAAATCGTCATCCGTTTGTTCAACGGAAGGCCGGACTGGAAAATTTACTTTAGACTTTTCATTCCTCGAAAGCACGATACAGATTTCGATGGCCCAAATCTCTCATCCGATTTCGTTGCAAAACTAGACGATTTCATCAGGTGTTGTTTGCGAGAGTATGTAACAGGATTATATTAGAAAGTAGAAAATAGAAAATAGAGGACCGATTCGATTCGGGGACTGTCTGCCATTCGGTGTTATATCGATGGTAGATGTTGTACAATCAATTAATACCTGGACTGGTAGACGTGGTGGAGGAAGTGGACGTTGCTATGTGATGACAGGAATCCTGCCGTCCTTAGAAAATGCCATTTTTAATTACAACGAAACATTCTTTGCCAGAGAGATCATTGGATGTTGGCCTAAAAACCGGCCTAGCGTTACGGTGGGTAATTAAAGGGTTAAATTGCTATAGAGATGAATAGAGCTATATAAATTATAACAATAAAAAATAAATAAATAACAAGAATAGAAGAACAAGAGTTATAAATAGCTATAAAAAGATATAAAAAATATAAAGGTTATAAGGTTATAAGGTTGCAAGAATAATGAGAATTGTAAGATTTAAAAAGTTTTATAAAGTTTACAAGAAGTTATAAACATTATGTGCTAAATTTATGTTAAATAAATTAATTCTAATGGCCAAGATTCACTTAAGTACATTATTGGAAGATAAAGGGGTTCTCAAAGTATTTCGTGCGGTTATGTATATGTGTGTTAGCATTGAGGACTAAATTTGGTGCAGTTTATCTTCGGCTGACGTTGCAGTCCAGCACACCACTGCGAAGTTCAAAGAATATAGATTACCAGTACCCGAGTATATTCAAACAAATGAAGGGAGGGGTAAATCAATGAATTAATCAATTCCAAACACTCAAAGTATAGAACCAATTTAATTTGAACAGCGCGTTATTCACAGGACTGCCAGTCGATGGATTAACGCACATCCCCAATGTTCACAATACCCACGAAAATGATCTCTCAGGCATTCCTCTATAAATTCAGACTTCTGTTAAATGTTTTTGGTTGGTGGAGGTCACTTCTGCTTCATATATCGCTGCTGGAGTGTTGTGCCGTAGGTTGAAGGGGCATGCCTTTCCCCTCTGCATGAGCATCCGGAAGGTGAAGGCTTTTGCGTTTGTTGCTGATGTGGGATTTCAAGGTTACTATAATTGCAGTTAATTGTGAAAAGTGCTTCATAATCGTTTAAGAAGGGGAAGGACTTATGTAGGTTGTTTAGTAAGAAAAGACCAACTAAGTCTGTGACCCGAGCAGAATCGCTCGGTCCCATTATGATATCAAAGTTAACGGTACAACGTCTAATAATTTTAAGAATATAAAACTGAAGAATTCTACCTCGCTCACCAGTTACCTATGGGATTTGAAAAACACAAACACTTCTTATTCCCTATAATGGTTTCTTTTGAAATCCGCAAAAACATACGAGCACAAAATGCAATCTGTGTTTAACTGAGTAACCAAGTCTAATCTAAGGTTGTTGAATAGGAAGTCTGAAAAAGTGTCACCTTGTTCACATAGAAATTCCTATTCTTTTTACTACTATAAATGCGACCATATTTAATAAACAATTTAATAGATTTTTTAAACTACGTCATTAACTTTACATTATCATCCTCTTCTGGCCGCCATAAACAATATACTTTATTTTATATAAGACGTTGAACTACATAACATTAGTATTAAAACAAAGTCCACTTAAGTTTGTGTTTATATCTTTTAGAAGGTTTATACATGAGTGTTTTTACATTTAAATTCGTAGATATCTTATAGTAACCCGTTCATAACATAATATGCATTTATAACGTAGCTCACCATCGAATTTATAGTGAGTATATATGTACTTTGGGTCCAATATGTAACTGAATACGTTATTCCAGGTTAGGATACTTTTCATATACTACTGATTTTAATATGACACCGCTTTAAACTACCATGTTTGCTGCACACCACCGTGCTGTCGCAATAATAATAATGAAATTATTGTGTCTTAACGTTTGTTTTCTTTAAAAAGATAGTTTTTCTCCGTAAAACGAAAACACTAGTAAGTAGAAAATGTATTTTTTTATATATATAAACTATACTATAACTTTTCCTTACATTGGTTCTTTGTAGCTAATCGCATGATGCTTAAAAATCTCACGCTTTATTTTGCCCAACTAAACAACTGCTTTTCATATGAGTCTCTGTGAGAGAAAACTTTTTAATAGCTAGACTTTATCGACCATGACTTCTTAATTTTCTTTGAAACTTGCATTCTTCAGATATTACACTGATGTCCTGAGGATATTTTAGTGTTACTTGATTACATTAAAATTGAAACATGCGTAGATGTTAAAATGATTTAAAGTATCATCTTTAGTTTGTCACTTGAATTAAAATTACACACACACACACACAAAGATATATATATATATATATATGGGGGGGAGAGAGAGAGAGAGAGAGATTTGTGTGTGTGTGTGTGTGTGTGTGTGTGTGTGTGTGTGTGTGTGTGTGTGTGTGTGTGTGTGTAGCATATGATTCAGGGAATTACTGGTGGTAGTACTCGATGTGTACACAATTAAAATATAAATACGTGTCAACAAAACTTCGTCGTTTTTCTAAAAATGGAATACTTTGCATTATGTATGAGTGTAATGGTCGTCCGAGTTCATTTAGCTCAATAATACAGAACACTCGGCTGGGATGTAAGGCGTGCTGAATTCATTTCCTCGTAGCAGCTGCTGGATACTTTTTTCTGTCTATTATTACCCGATTTTCTAAGTCTATAGTCTGGTCTATTTTCCTGCGCTCCACATTTTCTTCATCATACATATATATTCTATGTCAAAATATGTCTGCATCCTATGCACCGAAAGTACGAATTTGATAATGAAAGATATATATATATATATATATATATATATATATATATATATATATATATATATATATATATATATATATATATATATATATATTTATATATATGAAAATGTTTGACTCCGACGGCAGAGCTCAAGCCGTTTCGACAGCTATTTCTGGACTCCAGAAATAGCCGTCGAAACAGCTTGAGCTCTGCCGTCGGGGGTCAAACATTTTCCTATTATCCACACTAATACCCTAAGTATTGAGTACTCTGGTGCGTTTTGGTCCATCTGGTACCTTACCACACCTCCTTCGTTATATATATATATATATATATATATATATATATATATATATATATATATGTGTGTGTGTGTGTGTGTGTGTGTGTGTGCACAAGCCATGTATGTCAGTATATAACTTCTCATCAAAACTTCTCTTCAAAACAAGAGTGCATCTTATATTCCGCAAAATACAAAATCTCTCTAAATTTTTTGATTATTTAAAAATTAACTAAAAATCATAAAGTGTCTTTCATTAGAAACATGGTAACGAAAGGGTTCATTAGCCACTGATCATCATTTTTTTACATGGTTTGTTGTCATTGTGTTAGCTAATTCCATTCTATTCTGTTTTTTACCCACTTATAGATGAAGTCTCAATATGCCGATACCAGCTTATCTATGTTGATTATAAGGTCTACCTGCCCATACAATCAAGTTTGTGATTGGAAGGGTGGGGATTCCTGTAAACGGGTGCTTAGCGCTGACCATCGGTAGCAAGGCGGAATTTGGACTCAGAACGCAAAAAACCTGAACTGATACTGCAAACATTTCATCTGACGATTTAACAATTCCACCAATCCACCAATCTGAACATGTAGGATAGGCTAGACTTCCGTCGGTTTCAACGATGAACGTTGCAGTTCTTCAATCAACGGAGCAGCCTGTGTAAGTGGCTCAGCATTCCATTGACATATGTGTCCTTAATGTAATTCTCAGGAAGATTCAGTATGACAGTATATAGAAATGCTAGCTTTTTTAATTACAAGTATAACCCATCCTACGCTCTTCTAAACAGTTCTGTCAAGTCAATTTCACTCAGATGGTTTTAGTCGAGGTTGTGGTAAATATTTGCTCAGGATACCTTGCAATGGAACAGGAACCCGGCTCCTTATGATTGTGAAGCGAACTTCTTAATCATTCTGCCATGATGCATCTCCTCTGAACTGGTACTTTATTTATGGAACCCGCACGGATGAAAGGCAAAATTTACTACTAGCAGCAACAAATGTGTGGTGGAAGAGAGGATCAGGCTCATAAACGATATCCTGCTTCATTGATGACTGTGTGCAACAGAACGTTTGTAGTATGACAGTCTGTTGCATACGGTCGAGAAATTCGAGGAGAAAATAGTAAAATATCATTTGTCATTTGCAAATGTGGGAAATGTTCAGAAGTGAAATGTACTGACAAGTTAGACGGACGGCTTACAATTCCGTGAAGGTGGAAATGATGCATGAACTGTATAAATCTGCATTTTGTAGATAGTCAGACATACATTAAGGCAAAAGTGTATAGTGGCGGGAAAGGAAAGGGATAAACCTATAAATACAAGAATCAATAATAATAAGTACTTTGTGAGAATTCCAAAGAAATTCTAACCATTCATCTAACCATTAAGAATATTGCCAGTGTCATTAACACAGTTTTATGTACCAACATCACCGTATAGTTTAGAATGGGAACACAATGAGATACGAAACTGGATACAATATATAGTAATACTAGAAACTTATTTAAATGATATCACATGCTATATAATAAATTTAGGCGTTTTGTGAATATCATCATATAGATGTAAAGAATAAGAAAAAATGATTGTTAAGGTTGCCTATTAGATTTCGAATTGAAATGAAAGCAACACGGGGAAACCATAAAGAAAACATTCATCACTACTTAGTAAGAAAGATACATAAATAAAAGTATTTAGATTTTTTCTGTAGAGGAAATACAATGTCTATACCTTTTGATGTCCTCGTAAACTGAGATACAGGAATGCATTAATGATGCTAATAACAGGGAATAGCTGATGTTGATAATGTAGTTGTTGCTTAGGACCAGATCAACCATGGCCCAACAGGTGTATGAAAGAAAGGACTTACAGTCGTGTCACGATGGAACACATTGGTTTCGACGATGAACATTCAGTTGATCTTGAGAAATCGACCATCGTCTCCAATATGAGGATAACTTCCTCTATATCTTCCTCCCACGTGTCTCGAACAATATGAACAGAGACACGAGCAGTCCTTCCTCTTCTGACAAGCTATAAACAAAGCAATCTTGGAATCGTTCCCGATGACTATTTACTCTTCAGTAGAAACAAAGTAAAGTATTTAAAACGACATAAAGTCGTACTGGGAGATATGTTGTAAATTTTGATTCCGTGAAATCACTATACATATTTCAATGGCCCAGCTCCATCATCCAATTGTGATGAAAAGAGAATAGTTAGCTGAAAAATTGGAAAGTGAAAAAGGAAAAAGAAAAAGAAAATTTGGCTTCAAGACCGCTCGTAGAAGTATTCTACGTAACCCTATTGTTGTAATTCTGTTGAAGTTACCTGATAAGACCGTCATGTCTTGCATCATAATTGGATGGTGGAGCTGGGCCATTGAAATATGTATAGTGATTTCACGGAATTAAAATTTACAAAATATCTCCCAGTACGGCATTCTGTTGTCGCTTTATATATATATATATATATATATATATATATATATATATATATGTGTGTGTGTGTGTGTGTGTGTGAGCATAGGTATATTTATATACACATGTGTATATTTATACGTATATATATATATATATATATATATATCACGATACATTAACGGAGCCATAGACTCTCGCCGTTCCCTGTAAATAATGTGCTCAAAGGAGAGGAAATCCTGAGCTCTTTAAAATACAATATGTTGAAAAGGTAACACACTGATTCCATACACTGGTGGTTTTTCCTTGTTTTATTGATAGCGCACTGTATCTCTCTCTAGTGTGTTACCTTTTCAACATATTGTATTTTAAAGAGCTCAGGATTTCCTCTCCTTTGAGCACATTATTTACAGGGAACGGCGAGAGTCTATGGCTCCGTTAATGTATCGTGATATTTCACTCCTTATAACAGTCTTTCCTCTCTCTCTGTTTTATTGAGCACACTTCTCTGAGTGGTTTGGAGCTGCCTTTTCTAGCAGCTCGTCCCTCAGAGGCCACTGGTTCACTGCCCTTAAACACGCTGCGACTTCTCTCTCCCACGTGTAGCTGGACGGTCGCTTTAAAATTTCTCTTAGTGTTGTCTGAAATGTATAGCCTGACACACGCTGATGAACCTGGGTTATTTCATTTCTGTCAACAACTTACTGGCGAAACAGATCACTTTGGATTTGTACGTGTTTTATATAGTTATAGAGGTATTTATTTACGCTTTAATTTATATTTTTAATTATCGTGTCTTTCATAGGTTATAGATTCCATACACTGGTGGTTTTCCCTGTTTTATTGATAGCGCACTGTATCTCTCTCTAGTGTGTTACCTTTTCAACATATTGTATATATATATATATATATATATATATATATATATATATATATATATATATATATAGGTATATGCAAACATATACTTATAACAAAATACATACATACATACATACATACATACATACATACATACATACATACATACATACATACATACATACATACATACATACATACATACATGATGGCTGCAAACTCTGCTAAGAGTATTGCAATCGCTTCTCAGATTACAGAAAATGGTGCACTTTTAGGCTACCACCAGCCATACGAACCTGTAACAGATCCTGAACAAGCAATGTCTGTGCTTTGAAGGTTTGTTAAGTGGGGAAAGTCCTTCCATTCGACCAATCCCATTCTCTGAGCATCGAAAACACTACCCGAAAAGGAGAACTGGTCAACATCATCAGATGCTTGCGAAGCCGCAAGTTTTTTTTTTTTCAGAGTTTCCCTCTCTTAGAAAAGTGGTGACAACAACAACTGGGGGCCTTTTACTCCCAGGCAAAAAAAAAGAAAAGTACTGTTTGGATGGCCGTTGACTCTGCCGAGTTCCTCCGCCCTTTGCTAGGTCTTGTATTTCATCCCGCAGGATGAAACAAGCTTGGTGGGGTTGCCAGTTTAGTCGTCGACGCCCCGACAGGGTCACATGTTTCCAGTAGCACTCGAGAGCGACCTGACATAATATACATACATACATACATCTGGAGGAGAGATATGGAATAAGGCCTGATATAGATCCCTCTCCCAGGGAAATTGGAAGATCCTATTCAATGTTCGAACATGATAAGAAAATGGACCAATTTACAGAGAAAGTTGTGCATGGGTACCTGAGACGAAAAGCACAGACTATAGAGGAGATAAATCATCCCAAGAGCCTAGAATGGAATTCCGACAAGTTTATGACATCCCACCTTGAAGGATATCTTTATGCAATACAGGAACAAGAAATCCCCACCAAATATCTGCTACACAAAAGAGGAGGGCCATCAGTCGACAATAAATGTAGGCTTTGTAAAACAAAGATCGAAGATGTTAGCCACATTGTTGCAAACTGCGAAAGAATGTCGTCTCGCTACTACCTCCCTGTGAGACACGATGTGATAGATAGAACCATCTGGAGCGCACTTAGGAAAACAAAATTAAAAACAAATGAGGAGGAATATATTGAGATAGATGGCACTAAAGAATACTTGTGGAACTTGAAAATAAAAACTGCCACCAAAATAAAACACAACCAGCCTGATATTGTTGTTTGGAACCATACATTGAAAACGTGCTCTATTGTAGAGATCAGCTGCCCACTTGATGTCAATGTTGTAAGAAAAGTACAAGAGAAGGGGACATCTACGGACCATTAATGAGCAGTTTTCAGATCCAGTATCCAAGATACACCTTCAGCTTCATACCCATCATTATTGGAGTTACGGGTTATATACCAACCCGCTTGGACCAAAGTATAACTGAAGTTGGATTTGTGGACAAAGAACGCAGCTCCCTAATTCATAGACTACAAATGGCTGCGATAGCTGGCACCTTCAAAATGTACAAAACATTCTTGCGATTCAAGGGATGACAATTTCTTTTCTTTTACAACCTTGCCACCAAGAAGGTGGCCGGTCAAAAATGTACTCGAAATTAAGAGAAAGAGAAACATACATACATGTATGTAAAAGGAAAACAGAAATAACAACACAATCGGTACAGTATATGGAAGGGATATATTGGGTTAACGCTTGATATAGCAGGAAGAGGGTCTTAACGTTTCGGACGCTAGTCCTTCATTAGAAGAAAGAATGAGAAATAAAATAGATTGAGGGTACGGGCGGGATGGAATTGGAAAAAATGTCTT
>OZ024741.1:179220405-179250405 GCA_964016885.1 Eledone cirrhosa
GTGTCAACCCTTCCTCTGGCATGGGGATACGACCCTCCCCTTTCCTGTCATCGCCTCCCTAGTGACGGTGCCACGACAAAAATGTAGCCAACTCATTCTGTAAAGTGGTAGTGCTGGAGTCACAAAGATGATCAGCCAGTCTGCATTGCAAGGGGGAAGAGCTGGAACCACGACAAAAGCATCCAGTCTACTCTGGTGGTAGTATCGGAGTCACGATAATATGTCCCAAGTATACGCTGTAAAGTGGTTGATTTTAGGAAGAGCATCCAGCCGTAAAAATCAAGCACGAGCAAGACATGGTCACTTGAGTAGTCTAGTCTAAAAACGTAGCAACTCATCTAACCAATGCAAGCAAGAAAATAAACTAGAAGTCAGATAGTGATGGTGGCGATGATATATGTACGTGTGCGCGTGTGTATTAAACTATAATTGTGTATATATATATATATATATATATATATAAGGGTATGGATATTCCAACAGGCACTAGCTACCTATAGAAATATGCAAGGTGTTTATAATAGTTGTTGTTCGATGGTACTAATTTGAGATACCAGAACTATAAAAATGATCGGAGCAAGTAATTATCAAACAATCTTTTAAATAAATTAAAAAACGATTTAAATATTCACCTGATCTATTGCTGTTACCGACGGTTTCACCAATCCAAAGATTGGAAATCCAGAGAATTTCCAATGGAAAGAATTAGATCTTCAGACAACTTATTTCCATACCATAAGGGTGCAAATCTCATAGTAAGTTAATATTTCGCTTCCTGCCTAACGCATGCGGTCAGGCCGTTAAAGTGACGCACACGTAAAATTAGGCCACAAGTAATAGCTGGTTATTATAAACTTGTTGATCTTGCCACTAAAAATAGCAGCACGATACAACGTTTTGTTCTCTACATAAGGAGAAAAATCATAAAAGTGTATGGATATTCCAACAGGCACTAGGTACCTTTATTTAAATTTTGTTGACCCTCTAAAAAATGTTTTTTCTCCACTTTTTCCCCCTCTTTTAATGTCTTTCCACCACTCCCCCTCGGAACTCTTTTCCTGTCCACTTTTCTCCTGATGAAAGTCTTATGCCTGAAACGTCGTCCCCCACACCCCGCTCTCAAGCGTGAACTTAATACTAACACTTTTTACTGCTTCTTCGCTTTGTTTTTGTTTTTTTTTATTTCTGTTTTAACTATAATATATATATATATATATATATATATATATATATATATATATATATATATACAGGGAGTGTAACGCGGAGTTAGTGTAGGTTCACGCAGGTGAGCACTCGATATTTAGTTTCACTTCTGTATCGAGGTGTAGAACTAGACAGAGTGTAGTATGATAAAATAAAACAAGGACGAGTGGTTACTCCTTCATTACGTTTATTGGTTGGTGACGTGTGTTTCGCCACTGATCAGCTCAAGGTTCGATCCGTATCGATCTAGCCCGACTTTGTAATCCGCGGCAGATAAGACCCTTTTTTGTGGTAATGAAAATAATCATTTTTTCATTGCCATTAAAAGGGTCTGACGAGCCGCGGGTTACAGAGTTGGACTGGATCGATACAGATCGAACTTTGAGCTGATCGGTGGCGAAACGCACGTCACCAACCAATAAACGTAATGAAGGAGTAACCACTCGTCCTTGTTTTAGTTTAGTGTGTGTGTGTGTGTGTGTGTGTGTGTGTGTGTGTGTGTGTGTGTGTGTGTGTGTGTGTGTGTGTGTGTGTGTGTGTGTGTGTGTGTGTGTGTGTGTGTGTGTGTGTGTGTGTGTGTGTGTGTGTGTGTGTGTGTGTGTGTGTGTGTGTGTGTGTGCGTGCGTGAAAATATAATTGTATATAGAGGGTGTTGTAGTTTGCTTGAAGCATTGTCCTAAAGTGTAGAAAATAGTGTTTTGTTTGAAAGCTACCACCATATGAATTGGACGGTAAATGTTAAAATTATAACATTGATGTTGGGATATTACCTTTCAGTTCTTTATATTTCGGGATAAAATCCCTTCATCAAAAAAATAATAGAAGAAAATAGTTCGGAGTTATATAGAGTTATATATTTTTTGTCGCTCTTAACCTGACATTTTTTTATTTCTTTGTACTCTGGTTTCCTGGCCCCTCGATCTTTTGGTGGAGACATAGTAACAAGAAAGTATTTCAGTTTAAATTGAACATATACTCTACAACTCAGTATTCTTTTCCTTATTTATCAACAAAAGGTAACCTTTAAACATAGCGCCAGCGTTCAAAATATGAAGAAAAAGATACTAGAAGGTGAGTCTGAATGAAGCTTCCCAATGTTTAAGCTCCCAATACAGATTCCGAAGTAAAATATTTATTATATCGATTTTGTATGAAAAATACTCAAAAATTTAGTTTATTTTGTGGTACCAGAATAAGTGCATGTAAGACCATAAGTATTTTCTTGCTAGAAATAGTAGTCAAAATTCTCCAAATCTGTTGACAAAAGAGCAGTTTGCTTATGGAATGTTTCGTGCATTTGTGTTCCGTTTTTTTTATTTTTTTATTGTTTTAGCTAATTTAATGTGGTACAAACCTAATGATGTGCAAGCTAATGTTATACAAGCCTAGTATTGTACAAAATGTATTGTAGTTAGACTTGTTTAAACTTCGTTAAGACAGACACATTGAGTAATATTATCCTGGGTGTATTGTACCGCAGACAAAATGGACGGTGACGGTTAGAATGCCTTTGATCAAAGTTTTCATCTCTCAAGGATGAGTCAGAGCTAGAAAAAACAGACCTATTATAAACTGTACTAAATTCTTTTTCGAATAATATGGATTTTAAACGTTTCCAAATAAAGGTAAGTAACAGAAACTAGAAAATATTATATTAAGCTACATAGGAACAAGCGGTCTTGTATTGCAATTGTTTGTAGAAAAAATACGCGAAGAAATGTTAACTGAAGCTTCTGTGCCTGAAAAATGAAGAAATTGGCTATTACTTAGAACAGGAGCCCTGAGCTCAAGGACTCAAAACTGCCAATAAGTATTGGGGGAGAGGCACAGCGGGCCAAAGGTAAGATGAGTGTTAGGAGGGGCGTGATTTCTACCAGTTTTAATTATAATCTACAATACAGCTGATGGGCTGCTATTTTTTTTTTCATCAAAATGAATACGCGTATAGATATGTGAATGAGTACAAGATGTAAGGGAACAAATTTTCCTTAGTGCCGTTTCTACTTTTGATAAATTCTAGGGTTTTTTGTTCATTTTATTGTATTTCGTGAATAAATTGCAATAAATTGTACTATAAATATTAAAACCGGGAAAATCACTGCAAAATTTAAACTTTTACCACATTTAAAAAGAAAAATAGATATCGTCAACAAAAATCAATTTTTAAAGATCCAAATCAAGAAACACATTGCATGAACGAGTATGGAAGGGGCGAGGGACAAATCACCAAATTTTAGGAAAATATGATACATAAAAATTATTCTACTATGGGCCATAGAAAAGTAGATTGCGAGTCACGTGTTTGAGACCCGTAAGTAAGAACTCTGAAAATATAACGCAGATCAAGAAAAGTCAGATGAATGAACTCAATTCTTGAGAAAATTCCTGACTTTCTCAAAAACAATTATACCATCTTTTTTTTTCCGTTGTCATTTTTTGGCCCAAAGATTCGATGTTTAAACATGGCTGCATCGTACACGCTGAAGGTACGAATATAATAACCCCAGTGTATTACTGGTGCTTTATTTCATGACCTTGTAAGGATGAAAGGAAAGGTATGAATATGATAATGGTGTCTACCTTTTGGCACAAGGTCAACAATAACCCCAGTGTATTACTGGTGCTTTATTTCATGACCTTGTAAGGATGAAAGGAAAGGTATGAATATGGTAATGGTTTCTAGTTTAGGTACAAGGTCAGCAAGCCAGGAAAAATTGATTACACCTTTTGGTGATATTTGAACTCAAAACGTAAAATGACCGTAACTCTAGGCCGAAAAGTATTTTGCCCGTCGTGTTAACGATTCTGATAATCAACCTCCCACTCGAATATGATAAAAAAATATGTATGATTTTACAAGCCATGTATACGTATAGCTCTATATTAACCTTCTTCCCAAATATCTTTCTTCGAAATATGGGTGCGTCTTATATTCCGAAGAATACAATAAGAGAATTCCAATACGATACAAAAATGTTGATTGCGAGGAATTGTTTATATCCAAAAGAAATGTGTTAATGGTTTCATGTTGTCAGACAGGGGAAATGATTTTATTTACTCTTTCCTGTAATAGACAGAATTAAATATGACCGAAATATAGAAAGTTAAATAACAAATGAAGTGCGAATGAAAAAGATAAAGAAAGGAATACAGAAAAATGACAAAGAGGGGAGAGAAAGACAAAAAAAGAAACAAACAAACAAGAAAGAAACAAGAAAGAAAGAAAGAAAGAAAAGGTGAAAAAAGAAAAGAAAGAATGTTTTAGTGTGAGTGCCTGTTAAGATTAATTTGTAAACTTCTCAAAATTTGTATAAATGTTTTTTTGTTTTGTTTTGTTTTTTTCATGATGCGATTCTGGTAAAAAAAAAAAGAGAGAGAGAATTTATAACATCTATAACAAGAATTGATGGCTAAACATATATAAATGTTCTATATTTTATTCACTCCCAAACGACAATCTAATTTATTCGGAAATAGTCGTGCGTTTATGACCCCGGAGGGTATTGCATGCAATAAGTACGAGCAAACGATTGTGTTAAACAAAATACATTCACATTTTTTTATACAATAAATACGGTAGATATGAGAAATAAGAATAAGAAAATAAAAAACAATAATTATAAAATATAGAACATCAGCTAAATCAATAAATGGTGCAGTTCAGGGATAAGAAATATTTACCATTAAGTATCGATTATTCCCTCCCGATAATAAGATGGTTTTCACGAAAAACGGCAATACCAAAATGAAAACACGACCTAGCAATTTAACTCCTTTATATGACAGATATATAAAAAATAAACTGCATGCTATAATAATAATAATAATGATGATAATAATAATAGATTGATAAAAGAAATAGCAGCAGAGTATGCTTATTTACCTTATTCAAACGAACGTACAGATTAAAATGATGGTTGAGAACTGGAATAACATGGTATTCGGTATAAAAGACATGGAAGAGCTTGCTGATTTTAATACACAGATGCCCTCGGCCTCTCCTCAATCACCACTAAAACCACCAAATATATTTTTAACATGTAAGGAACAGTAAATATATAGTTTAGCAACAATATATACAGCAACTTTAGGATAGCATTAAGCAATATATACAGCTTACACAGCAAACGAAAACACACATAATTGAAACACATACCATGTATATTTGGGGAAATAAGATTCGACAAGCTACTCTCCGGTAAATAGAAACACTTTGGTTAATATAAAGAAAATATATTTTAAAATATTGTACCCTCAGAAGCAGTAGCTTTAACAATGCTATATTTCTAATGAAAGACAACATAACTTAAAGTTTCTTATATACAATTATAATGGGTGCTTTTCGGATAAGTATAAACACTTTGAAACAAACTGTTTCGTATCATATGTGAAATCACTTTCAGCCTTGTTGGTATCAAAATAGTAAAAGATAAAATCGAAAACGATGCAAAAACTTTCCTAAAGTAACCTTAATGGATTATCCAGACAAGATACTTGTAAACCAACAAAGAAAAAGAACACTATAAGTCATACGTTCTCAACGACTGTGTCATGACACACTCGTTTGAAAATTACGATTCACCTGTGTGCAAAGTATGATTCGCAAGTGTACCCTGTGGTTTTTAAACCAATATAGAAATTACCAGGACATTTAGAAAACTTGTCTTTGTAATATATCGTATTGGTGTGTGTATATTCCTTTGCGATTAAAAGTCTAAAATTCATGTGTCCAACTATGTTTTAAAACAATTATAATACCCATTTCTTAAATATATAGTATAACATTTTATTGATAGCGGCTTGATAGAATTGCTAGGGCATCGAATAAAATGCCATTGCGATATTTGTTCTGGCTCTTTACCTTCTGAGTTCAAATCCCACCAAGGTCAATTTTGCCTTTCGTCCTTTTGGAGTCGATAAAATAAAGCACCAGTCAAGTACTGGGGTTGATTTAATCAACTTTGCCCTTCCCACAAATTTGCTGACTTTGTACCTAAATTAGAAATCAATATATAATATAGTTTTTGTTTTTTTTTAACTGATGTATTGCACTATTTTGGCGTCATATTCTGTGTGCCATAGAACAAAATATATAACATCAATCAACACCATACACAATACCAGCATGTATAAGCGAATGTAGTTAGGAATTAACAAATCGTCTCGCTTCACTATCATAAGATTCTATGTGCGAGTATTACTTTCCATAGGCTTAGGTGGACCTAAGCTTTGTGAGTGAAATTTTGTTAACTGAAACTGTTAAGAAGCTCATCGGATGGACTGCACTTTTAATTCGAAGGACCAGCTTTGCCATACGCCATTTCATGCTGAACCTCATTTTAATGGAGTGATCTGAGACACTCGTCGTCGAAATCATAAATATGGTTCAATACTAGAATTTCTGGAGCCGAGACAGGATCTGCTTCGGCAAAATAAATTCAATAAAGATTTTTAAAAGTGTTTTTGTGTAAGCATGTGGTTGTTGTAAACCGTGTTACCGATTAAGTCTACCACCCAAGTAGACTATTTGAACTCAGGACGCAAAGAGCCGAAACAAAATGCTACAGAGCATTTTTTCCGACACTTTATCGACTCCGACAGTACACCATTCTAGACAGGTACTTTATTTGTTGACTCCCGAAGGATGTCAAGAAAGCTGGCTTCGGTAATACGTGAACTCAGAGCCCAGAGGATCAAAATAATACTACAAAGTATTTTGTCCGACAATTTAACACTACAAGCAATAATATATACATAATAATTGTTTATACTTTTGGCACAAGGCCAGTAATTACCCAGTACATTACTGGTACTTTATTTTATCGACCCCGTAAGGATGAAAGGCAAAGTTAACCTCGGCGGGATTAACTTTGCCTTTCATCCTTACGGGGTCGATAAATAATATATACATAATAATGACAACAATAATAACAGCAATAATAATATAAAAAAAGAAAAGGAAACACAAGAAAAAATAGAATAGCAAAATATAGAGAAAAAAGAGAAATAGAAAGAAAAATGGGAAGGGTTTGGAAAGAACTCTGGTGTCGCAGACGAGAGGGGAAGGAGAAGGGTGGGGGTGATTGGGCTTTGGGCCTAGGGCATGGGGGCAGAAGGGTTGTGCTCCACGGACAAAACCTCAAAGTATTCTCACAGACAATGGCCAGTGACACCCGCTGTAACAGCCACCCAACCTCGCGGGCCTCCTTCCTCAAACGGGCCGCCGACGTTCCAATCATGTTCGGCAGTACGGGGTCCAAGTACGCCTGAGGTTTCGACGGCGACTGGTGCGAAGAGGAAGCGGCCGGACAAACCCCGGTATTTGTATATTTTACGTTCTTCTGCGAGGCGAGCTGCGTTGCCGGGGGCTTGTGGCCGAAGCGACTCAGTTGGAGGCGGAGAACGTGTCGCAGCAGGTGGTGTTCCAAATGAGGGATCTACTTCCTTCGAATGGGAAGAGGGTGATTCCGTCGGGGTTCTTGCCATCTCCGCGGTCTATTTTACTTGATAGTCATGCTTGGAATGTCTTTTTAACAGAATCTGGAACATTATATACTTAACACTAAACCAATAGCTTACTGGGTCAGCAATAATTATTCCATATGAGAGATCATAGAAGAGTTATATAACTGTTTCTACTTTAGGCACAAGGCTAGTCATTATTTGGAGGAAGTGGGAAAATCGATTAAATCGACCCCAGTTCGTTATTGGTACTATATTTTATCGACCGAATAAGAATGAAAGACAAAGCTAACCTCGGTGGGATTTGAACTCAGAGCGTAAAGGGTCATAACTCTATGCTGCAAAGCATGGTGTCTGACGCTCTACCGATATTGACACTCTACCGCCCTTATACAATAGGATGTAAAAGGTAAACAGAAATAACAACACAATCGGTACAGTATATGGAAGGAACATATTAGGTTAACGCTTGAAATAACAGGGAGAGAGTCTTAACGTTTCGGACGCTAGTCCTTCATCAGAAGAAAGAATGTGAAATTAGAAAGATTGAAGGGACGGGCAGGGCGGAATCGGAAAAAAATGTTTTTAGAGAAAAATAACAGGTCTATTCTCTTAGAAAACTGTCAGTTGTTGTCAAGAGTGATGGTCTTGCCGTTTCGGGACTATGCTCTTGAACGGACAGTGATAAAGTAGTGCTAGCTTGCGGTGAAAATGACAATTGAACTCATCCAGTTCTTCTAGTGAAGGCGCGTGGCTTAGTGGTTAGAGTGTGGTATTCCTTCTACTCTTCTACGAACTTTCTTACCTAAATACTTTGAGTTACTATGCAAAGAATTTCAGAGAAAATTATTTCAAAAGTAACATTTGTTAGCGCGAACCATAATTGCAAGCATGGAGCGGAATACAAAAGAACTCTGTCTGTTAAGAAATAGGATTAAACAGGCGGTTTCTAAACTTCCAATGTTGCAGAATGAGATTGATTTCATCTTTTAATTCATTCATAATATATTTTAAAATCAATAGGCCAAACTCTCACTCAAAATGAATAGAGATCGTTTTCGAAAACAATGAAACATTGTTATAGCAATTTTCCGTTGGCCACTGGTCTCCATTGATTTCTTTATTTCATTGCCAAATTTGTAATATTCTATTTCACTAACAGACAACCTGACATTGCTGCTTTTGTTTTCTTATCATTGCTTCTTTCTAATTCTCTTTTCTTCTCATCCATTATTTTTTTCTTGTTTGCAGCTTGTTTAAATTCTGAAGTTAGCATTCAATTAAAAATTATAAAAATCTTCTGTAAATATTATAGTAGAATTTTAACAGTTTACTTTAAAAGTTAAGTAAATACACACGATGTGTTGCAGTCACAGCTGGTTGAAATGACTAGCTGTAAGATTATCAATTGACGCTTCAAAGGTGTGTTACTCGTATGTGATATTGCCTTTTGTTCATTAGATTTTTTTAAATGGATTATATGTGTGTGTGTGTGTGTGTGTGTGTGTGTGTGTGTGTGTGTGTGTGTGTGTGTGTGTGTGTGTGTATGTGTGTACGTGTGCGAGTGTGTGTGTGTGTGTGTGTGTGTGTGTGTGTGTGTGTGTGTGTGTGTGTGTGTGTGTGTGTGTGTGTGTGTGTGTGTGCGTGTGTGCATGTGTGTCAGTTTGATAGTCATTTTTTTTCAATCGATATTCCCGTTTCCAGGAAGGTGCGAAACGACATGAATATATTTCCGTTAATATTTCAGAATGTTCACGATCACTTTTTTTAGGTTAATTATTTCCTACGAGAGGCCATCGTACTGGGAAAATGGTAGCAGCTTCGCCACATTTTCAGTGACAGAGGGTGGCATTCAGAAGTTACCACAAAGCATCGCAACTGACCCTTTAACGTTTCCGCCAATCTACCGCTTATGGATTGGTACTATATTTATCAATCTCAAAAGGATGGATTTAAACTCAGTGCACAGAGATCCGAAACGAATAACGCAAGGCATTCTGATTGACGCTCTAATGATTCTACAAATTTACCAACTTTTGTATGTGTAGAGCAAACAAAATGAAAATGTGTAAGGAATATGACAAAGTATTTACGGTGTAATTCCTAAATATATTTCTCTGTATAAGCCAACTATGTGGTGACAAATATACGCTATTATTATCAAGTGACGCCGGTAGCTTTGCTATGATTTGAAAGGATATTAGTTGGTAATCTGATGTATCTGATTAGAAAATATTATCACAAGAACCGAATTCTATAACTGTCTCCTACTTTATGCGAGAAATACGTTCTTGAAACCTGTTAATGAATTTTATTTAAAAACTTATATCGTTGTTTTGGGGCGGTGTTTTGTATTTTGGAAGGATTTTCGGTGTTTTTATTATTTTGTTTGTTTGTTTTGCATGGCTTTTTGTTCTTTATTAACTATTGCATAACCATTCTAAGCTAGTCAAGTTGCAGACACTGGAATTTAGTTATCATGATAGACATAACATTTTTATTACACAATGCAGTTGGCCATTGCAGTTGGCAGGTCAATTCAGAGTGTCTCGGTGTGTATGGGTGAACTTAAGAGAAATTTAATACGTCTTAAAGGCTAAATATGAAGACAAACGTAGAATCTCTGTCGTCATAACATTGGCAAACATTAACCAGGAATCTCGTAATAATTGATTTTAAACTGTGCAAGTGAATGTGAATGTGGTTCCAGTGTCTCTGGTATACAACCAAATTGTCGGCTGTAATTGCCATCAATACATATTATTTCATTTAGTAGATGCTGGATTGCTGCGTCTATTAAAATATTTGTATTTCTGTATTTTACAAAAAGAACGGCTAAGAGGCGTCTATCTTCGACAATGCTATACTATATACTGTACGTTAATAATTACAGCTACATTAGGGACAGATTAAAATTTCCATACTTTATTGATATAGATGCAGGAATGTCAACGTCATTTGAGGTTCAGATCCATTGAGTGGCACCTTGGCAACTGTATTCTATTTCTTCTATGAGTGGATTAAAACTGCTCGAACAGCCGTTACACGAAAGAAGTCGAGAATCCTGTTCCTATGTATCACTTTACATCACTACACCACCATTTTTATATTTTTTAGTCGAGAAGGGAAGGGCAATGTCCATGACCTTTTTCATGCCACCCCCCAAACTAATCAGAGAGAGAGAGTAAGATATCCTCCATCGACTCTAATGCAATTTTCAGTCTTTCTCCATCTCTGTTCTTGATGCGGCCTTGTCTTATCTCAATGGAGCCTCGACGTCAGGATTTTTTTTATTTTGTTCATATATTTTTCTTAAATGCATATGGATTTCTGGTAAAGATTTGTTAAGAAACAGACAAACTTATGATATAGATGCCTGTAATAAAGTAAAAAATAACCACCTGCTCATGTGTCGTATCATGGGTTGTGATGCAGGCTTTTCGGTCTGTTTCTGGGCAGAATACTTATATTTTATGTTGCCTCAGCTTATCTATAGGTCAGGATTAATAGTTACTAGATAACCTGAGAATGTTAGTTAATGAACAGGTCGGGATTTTTCTCAAGGCCGTTTAACGACATATAAGCCGGCTCCGGCTGACAGAACCTGAAGTGGGCTCCTATTGTTAGGTTGGTTTTCAGTTTGTGCTGTGAAGGAAAAAAGGATGGAGCGCGACGCTGGGAACCTTATCTTCGTTAATCAAAATTGCTACAGAAACAACGAACAGATAACTTTTCTGTAAGCAGGATCATGACACTGTCTGCAACCATGCGGAATGGCGATACTCCTTGGAAAACAGATGGAACAAAAGAAAAACTAAAGTAAAAAAAAAAAAAAAAAAAAATAACGGGAAAAAAATCAGAAGAAGAAGAAGAAGAAGAAGAAGAAGAAGAAGAAGAAGAAGAAGAAGGAGAGGAAGAAGAAGTGAAAATGTATTGCAGGTGTTACTATTTACTTACATTCTGAAACACTGAGTAGGTTGTCTATTGAATTTGTTATGTCCTCCATTCAACCTCTCTCTGTATTTAATAAGTATTTAACGCATAGTAGGCGGCTTATTGTCGGAGTCATTAGAACGTCGGATAAATACTTTGCGATATTTATTCTGGTTCTCTGTGCTTTGAGTTCAACTTTTCCGTTCATCTTTTGAAGATCGATAAAAAAAGGTACCAGTTCCGCTTTCTTACTTTCTTTCTGCCTGTGTCTTCTCTTGAAGAAATGGGCTGAGTTAAGGGACCATGCATGCATACAACTGTTTTATTATTTATATAATTTATCTGCAATATATGTATTTAAAGTATTTCTTTTTTCTTTATTTTTCTAGATACCAATCTGAGATAGACCTCGCGACAAACTGACAATTGGTTGGACACTTTACAAACATGAATCATCGGATGTTAAAGTAGTTTCATGGAAAGCGATACTTTGGATTTCATTAATTTTACAGAGATAAAAAAGATTAAACATTTTCAATCTATCGTGTAGATTTACTAACAAGGTCTTTTTTTTATATAAATCTCGTAGATATTTTTCTGAACTATATTGTAAATATTTCGTTTTCATGTGAATCTTTCAAAAAAATATTTTCTTTGTGTTGATGTTTGTGTTTTATGTCTTTTGTTTCATTTCCACATTCTGTACACACATGGAAAAGTCTACAATTTTTCCCAACACATACCAATTTCATACTAAATACGAATCATTTGCAATAAGAAAGCACCAAATATCATATCTAAATAAATTAAAGGAATCGAACAACAGATGGGATAAATTTCTAATGAAGGTGATTCTCATTTTCTAAAACACAGCGTAGATATTTTTTTATCTTTTAACAAATATAATAAAGAATTCTCCGTTTAAGATATAAAATGTTACGCAGATTAGATTTCATATCTAAGATTGCAAAAAAATACTGCTTAATTTGAAACAGCGACATAATTCCATACACAATGTAATCAAAATAAATTTTGATTCCTTTTAAATCAATTTCGTCTCTTCGACTACATGATATATTCAATGCTGCCAGAGATGGAGACTTTATTAACAACGAGTTCTATTTTTCCTTCGGAGGAATATTCATTTCAAAATTTAAGCCTTACAAACTTTAGTGATGAAAACGTGACATTTTCAGAGAAGATTTCTTTTACCCCTCCAAGTATCACAAATATTTTAATTGCTCTATTCCTGGCATTGATGATCACTGGATGCATTTTTGGCAATGTTCTTGTTATTTTGGCTGTTATCCTTTATAAACCGCTTCGAAGTGTTCAAAACTTTTTCATTGTTTCCCTTGCTGTGTCTGACTTATCAGTATCAGCTCTTGTTATGCCATTTCATGTAACGAACCTTGTCTTGGGATACTGGGTCTTTGGCTGGCTGCTCTGTGAGATATGGTTAACGCTTGATGTGCTTCTATGCACTTCGTCCATTTTGAATCTTTGTGCTATTGCAGTTGATCGATACTGGGCCATTCATGATCCACTAAACTATGCTCAGAAACGTACACCAACAAGAGTGGGACTAATGATTGCGGCTGTGTGGTTTGTTAGTGCAATGGTATCAATTCCACCCGTCTTTGGTTGGATTGAAACTGGTCAACTCTACAATGAAATCGAAATGCAGTGTCACTTAACAGGTGACCGCAGCTATGTAGTCTATTCTGCCTTCGGCTCTTTTTACATTCCTCTTATAATGATGACTTTTATCTATTTCAAAATCTTTCTTGCCATTAGACGCCGTCTGCGAAAACGACGTGAACAGACTGCTATGTGTAAAATCAAAGCTAATTCAGCCAATAAAGAAGATAAGAAAGAGCAAAGCCCTGAATCAACACCTGCCAAAGATAGAGACACACCCCCAACACCTGTTCAAGAAGAGAGATCAATTGAAGGTGCTGAAATGAATTCAGAAACTCACGCTGAAAGCGGTGAATTGAAAAGTCCAGTCACGGAAGTTTGTGTTACATCTCAAAACGGCGGAACTCACAGCAGACTGTCTAATGAAGAGAAAGAGAAACAAGGAAGAGGAAAGGGTAAACGGGTGAAATCGTTCTTTGAGAAAAAGCAAAAAATATCCTTATCGAAAGAACGCAAAGCTACGAGAATCCTTGGAATTGTTATGTTAGCTTTTATAATATGTTGGCTACCTTTTTTTCTTATGTACTTAATTCTACCATTCTGCCAGTCATGCAGTCAAGTTCCAATTTTTGCTGAAATCTTTATAGTATGGCTTGGATATCTAAATTCTGGACTAAATCCTTTGATATATACCATATTTAATGAGGAATTTCGAAAAGCGTTCTACATGCTTCTATCCCGCGTCTGCTTCAAGAAAAAAGGACGGGATAAAACATCTAAACTGTAACAATTCTTATGAAAATTGATACAAAAATTCAATCGTAAATGATCTCTGATATGTCTTCACTAAAAAAGAGAATGTCTTCACTATAAAAAAAAAAGAATACAGTGAAAAACATAATTCAATACACATGAACGAGTTTTATTGTGTACAGAAAAGAAAGTATTTCCATATTTTAAAAGAAATGGGCAAAGGCGTATACGTGAGAAGTTATATATGCAAACAAATATACGTTCAGTTTCGGATACTCAAAATATAGCAACAGTATGTATATCATACTTGAAACATGAACAAAAAAACTACCATATCAAAATAATTGTTAGAAAATGTCGCGTCATACAATGAATTAAAACTTGAATGGCTGTATTCTGCCTTTCAAATATCTTTCTTATACAAAAGTAGATGAATGTATTTTATGTGTATGAAGGAATGAATGTATATTTATGAGTGCATATATATTTATATATGTATATAAGTTGTTTAACAGCACAATTCATAGGACAGAAACAAAAAAAAAACAGGTTCTCTCTCGAGGCTCGAACCTCACATTTCCCCCCAGGGGTCAGTATTAGTGATTACATCAAAGAGAAATCCTACCCCATCACCGTTCACTTCTGCCAAATAAGCTGTACAAACGTTTCTCTGTCTTAGATTGTTGCTTGTAAACATCTTATATAATTTATATTTAAAATCTTTAATGTATGACTTGTACAATGTATATATATATATATATATATATATATATATATATATATATATATATATATATATATGCGTATCAAAAATATCGAAAGATGTTTGTAAGCATTTTACGATTATTTTCTATAATTCGTGCATTAAGGTCATTTTCTTCACTTTGCATGTAAAGTGTTCAATTACTTCTACTACGACTACTAATACTACTTCCTTTTCTTCTTAAACTCTTTTTTTACTTTTTCATCATTAAGTTTTCTCTTTTCTTTCACGTGACATTACTATAATATATTTTGCATTGTTGTTTAATTATACATACATATATATATATATATATATATATATATATATATATATAATACACGCCCACTCATACATTATATACATATATATGCATATATATATATACATGTGCGTGCATGTGTGTATAAATGTATATAAATATATAAATGTATATATATATATATATATTTATTTTGCGAGGTTTATATATATATATATATATGTTTGTGTGTATACATATATACAAATACATTTATGTATACATGCATATATGTACACATGCATATATATATATATATATATGTACACATGCATATATATATATAATGTATATGTGTGTATGTGTGTGTGTGTGTGTACGATCAATATGAAAAGTGAGAAGCTGTAAAATCAAACAAGAGCTACAGAAAGCATGAAAACAAGTCCCGGTTGATATACATATTTAAAGGTTTTCATTCATTATGCAAAAAAAAATGAATTATTGTTTCGTTTTTGTTTTTTTAATTATTTATAAAGTCTTCTTTATATAGATGCAACAGAATCATTACCATTTCTATATATTTTTCTTTTTTTTTTTCTTTGAAAATAATCGATCTGGCGGAGGTTTTGGCTATTAAAAAAAGTACATTTAGTCTTACAGTCGTTTCTTAATAACGGAAATATTTTTTAAAAAATTTCAAAATTATAGATAATTTTCAACATCATAGAATTAGATATATATATATATATATAACATAACGGAATGAAAGATTATTGCTGTTGCTGTTGCTGTTTTTGTTGATGACGTTGCTGCTGCTGTTGTTGTTGTTGTTGTTTTTGCTGTTGATTTTGTTTGTTGTTGTTTTTAGCACTCATCCTGAAATCAACCGTGAGTGAGCAGACCTATGATCAAAGTCGTTCCAGTTATGACCATCCTGTTCATTTTTAGAGAATTGTTTATATATGACTGTATATATAACGTGTCAGTCACTTTTCAAGGCGGTATGTTGTTGCAATTTTAGAAAGATTTGGCTGCTAATTCTAGCAGATCTTCTCACTGTTTCCTACGTTTTAATCCTAATTCCTCTTCGTCAATTATTATATCTTCCTCTCATCCAAACATCAACCCATATAGAAGGGGCTCGTTTATACATCGAATGGCAGTTATTTTACTTCATCGTTGTCCTCTTGTTACGTCTTGCAAGCCTTTAAATCGGGCTCACCCTTTCGTCTCTGTTGGTTTTCTTTTCCTCATTTTTATCCCGGTGTTTCTCCACTCCTATCCAGCCTCTATTGCGTACCCGTTGTCATAAAAGGATGGGATTGTGCTCTTGGTTGGTGGGGAGGGCTCCCGCTCGTCGGTCTCCGAAACCGAGGACGATACGGACACTACAACTCATCGCAGAAATAATGGCTATGCTGCTTCATGTTTCAGTCTTCTTTCATTCCTACTCACTGCTGTTTATGGGTGACAAAGAACGAAGCAATCTATTCCGCCAATTCCAGTCTTTCTATCGAGGTTACTGTTCGATTGGAGTCTCCCGATCCTGCAGTTGTTCTTTGTATTTATGTGTTTTTGTTTTGTTTTTTTCACCTCCTCGGAGCAGTAAGCTTTTAAGTAACGTTTTCTGCTACTTGGTCTTGTATTCTTATGTGGTCATAAGGACTTGCAACTCTGTATTGAACCTTATCGATCATGTGTCATTTTTTGAGTCCTCCACGATTACCAGCCAGTATTTTATTCCGAAAATGAGGAAACAAGCCAGGGGTCGATATCACTATCAGTTTCTCTGATTGTCCCATTTGTGTTGCGCTGAACCATATATTGAGGATGAGATGATGAGCGAATGTTTCAAGACAAGTATTACCCCTGCCTGGCGGCATTGCGCCTTGGCCTTGAAAAGCAACTCAATAGTTCGTAGGCTTTGCCTCGATCAAAGGTTCGAGGCTTCCTTCAATTGAAGGTATAAAATCTACTCTGTTTTCAGGGAGGTACGTCAGATTTCTTCTTTTCCGGTCCTGAAAAACTTTTTGGAGTTTCCTGGCACAATTTTGTCATTCTTTCTTTTGGACTTAGGCTCTGTCCATTTTTAAAAGCACCTCCTTGGAAATAATATGTTGTTTTTTTTTAATTACTTGGAAATAATTGTTTTTTTTTAATTACTTGCTATTCTACTTGACAAAGTGTGTGTGTGTGTGTGTGTGTGCGCGCGTGCGCTTGTGTGTGTGTGCGCGTGTGTGTGTGCGCCCGTGTGCGCGTGTGTGCGCGTGTGTATGGGTGCTACTGTTGCTGCTATTACCAAGCGAGACATTAAATTCATTTAAGGTGCTCAAAACGTCCTTATTTTTTTTTTTTTTTCGTTTTCATTCAAAGGGTGCGTGTCTGTGTAAAATGTTCGTAGTCATGCTGTCATTCCTTTGTATAGTATTTTCAGAGATATGCCACCATGATGTTAAAAAATACGACAGAAATCTAAATAAACAAATCTAAAAACAAAATCCCTATAAAGCGACATTTTGTCTCTAAAAATGTAAAAAAAAAATGCATAAATTCTTCAGTATTGTAAACACAAAATAAGAACATTCCCACATTTAAAACTACTCAATCATCAAAATTATCGGAGCGGAAATAAACACGTCTTCATAACGCAAGAGGAAATATATAAATAATAATTATTTCTAACTTAAGCTCAAGGCCAGCAATTTTGGTAGGGGTAGGGAAAAATCGATTACATCAACCCCTGAACGTGGCTATTACTTTATTTTATAGACGTTAAATACATGAAAAGCAATAATAATAATAATAATAATTGTTTCTACTTTTGGCACAAGGCCAGCAAATACCCAGTGTATTACTGGTACTTTATTTTAATACGTTAGGCATAAGGCCAGTAATTTAAGGGAAGGCTAAGTCGATTAAATCGGTCTCAGTACTTGACTAGTACTTAGTTTTATCAACCACAGAAGGATGAAAGGCAAAGTTGACTTCAGCGAGATTTGAACTCAGAATGTAAAGAGATAAAACAAATGGCGCAAAACATTTTTTTCCGAAGTTATAATAATTCTGCCAATCTGCCGCCCTTCCTCTCTCTTTTAAGCACAACGCTAGTAATTTGTGGGGAGGGAAAAGTCACCCCAGCATTATAAGATTTACCCACCCCAGTATTTACAAGTATTTTATTTCATCGACTCCAGACTGGAACTAGCTGTTGAAACAGCAAAATCTTAGCCGTCTTTATAACATATATATATATTAACAAACTAATTATATATATATATATATATATATAACAAAGGAATTATGGTAAGGAACCAGATGGACCATAACGCACCAGAGTACTCAACACTTAGGGTAGTAGAGTGGGAAATAGGAAAAAGTATGACCCCGACGGCAGAGCTCAAGCCGTTTCGACGTTTTAGTCCAGAAATAGCCGTCGAAACGGCTTGAGATCTGCCGTCGGGGTCATACTTTTTCCTATATATATATATATATATCTTTCATTAGCATTGAGTAGATGCGAAAATATGTTTGCAATGCAAATGAACTCTAAATAATATTCCAACAAGTCACGTAAAATACCTTTCCGATTGGAGCAAAATAAAGTGGACAGACCTCAGAAAGCAAATGCGTATGAAAAACAAATTACAGAATTTCGCTATATTTTGAATAAAATTGCTCTGGAAAGACGCCGGCAACCTTTAGTTCATCCAAGGATGTTGATCCATTCAAAATTGCTGCATGAAAACAGTTCATTATTTATTTATTTTTCTGGAAGCATGAGAAACAACCTACCACCTCTTCGTAAAGATTTCCCCCCACCAGTACCCCGCGCCCGCTAGATTGCAGGTACCAAAGTGCAAGAATGCAGCCTAAAATTTAGAACACGCTTCTGGTTAACAGATGTGATGTCCTCTCCCTCTGCTTCTACACTACTACACTGTTCACTGCGTTTTATAGGCTGCTGATTCATGTCACCTCAACTTAGACAATACCGAGATACTCTCTCCACCTCTCATTACTGATGATTTATCGAAATCATAAACTAAGCCCTGCGTTAACCACAATACCCAGTCCTTCATGCACAGGACGTGGGCTCACTGAAACTCCATTCTCCCTGTTTGTCTTTCCAACAGTTTAAGTGGAACATTAACGACATCGATCTCTCCTAACACGGAAGGCGTGTGAACGCCATGGTCACTGCTCCTTCCTCCAGACCTACCAAATAAAAAGTATACATATAGAGAGATATACACACATACATGCATGTATACCTATACTTTTACGTATCAAAACAACAGGAATCCTCTCTATAGAAGAGAAACAGAACAAAAAGTCACAATTTTTCACATCATACACCACACACATGATGGTGTTAATGGTGGTGATGATGATGTTGGTATTTATTATAATAATTGTTTCTACTCTTGGCACAAGGCCAGCAAATTACCCAGTACATTACTGGTACTTTATTTTATCGATCCCGTAAGGATGAAAGGCAAAGTTAACCTCGGCGGGATTTGAACTCAGACCGTAAAGGGACGTAACTATGCTGGAAAGCATGGCGTCCGACTCTCTACTGATACTGCCAATCCACCGATGAAAGCGGTGACGATGGTGATGGCCATGATGATGATGATGATGGTGATTTTAATGAGGGTGGTGTTGGTGATGGATATGATGAGTATCATGATGTTGATAACTATGATAAATATCAGGGTGTTGATGGCTATGCTGATGATGTTGCTTAGCCCTAGTCAAGCAAAATTATGATGAAAGAGATTCCAAGTGTGAATATCCGGTAGGCCTTTTCTTTTCAGTTATAAAGCGTAATTTTTATTCTTTTATTCTTTATCTTGTTTCAGTCACTGGACAAGGGCTATGCTGGAGTACTGTGAAGGGGCATGGCTCAGTGGTTATGGTTTTCGGTTCACGATGTTATTTAACTACCAGCATGAGCGCTAAATATATGCAAATTAGTATGCCTATTTCAGAATACTAGTAAGAGCGAATGAGTGTCTTCTTGTGGTTGTTTAGAAAATATGCATGCCTTCCCATAAGGTGTTTATTATTTTCTCTATTTACAGAAGAATTCGTATTGTCTGGTATGCGTTCATGTCTATATATTAAAACTTTGTATATTTATGTACACATTGGCGCAGTCAGTGTTACCCACTCTGAATGAGTGAGAGAGATTGAGTGAGTGAGTGAGTGAGTGAGTGAGTGAGTGAGTGAGTGAGTGAGTGAGTGAGTGAGTGAGTGAGTGAGTGAGTGAGTGAGTGAGAGAGAGGGAGAGAGATTGAGTGAGTGAATGAGTGAGTGAGAGTGTGTGTGTATGTGTGTGTTTCGAGCTGAACCTGCAAGTTTTGTGGGCTCTCTTGGCTTTAGGTAGTCTCAGGCTTTAGGTAGTCTCAGGCTTTAGGTAGTCTCAGGCTTTAGGTAGTCTCAGGCTTTAGGTAGTCTCAGGCTGCAGATAGCTAGATGGTAATCAGTTGACAACTCAGCCGCTCTCTTAACACGAACATCAGAACAGAATCGATTTTTGATCTCTCTCCCCGATTTCCTTTCATAGACCATGTGTATTTAGGGCTGCCTTTATGCTGGAAGAAGGTGTTGATAATACAGAGCCTATTACTAGAATAAAGTCTCTCCATTCATATTTAGATCGGGATCGTTGTTGCTTCCAATCACTCCTTTCCATATCGAGTAGCCAGCACCAACATATGCATTGAAGGCTCCTATTAGGATATATGACTCAATCTTAATTACATCTAACACTGCAGTGGTTTCATCAAGGAAGGATCTGTATTCAGTCTCTCTGTTTGGCGCCCACAGAGACCTTTCTTTCAGCGTAAACTCCCTCCCAATGGGATCCAGTTCATAACACATTCTGATGCCTGTGCAGTATTTTCTAGCGCCACACCTTCATAATGGAGTTTCCATCCTCCATACAAATCTACTGTACGAGAGCCACTAAACTTTGAAGAAGCCCCAACTATATCTTGCCGGTAGCATCTGGACTCCTCCACTAATTGCTGCTCCGTGCTTGTAAGGGTTGTAACGTTCTTGTTGCCAATTATCAAGGTTTGTACCCTTCCGGTCCCTCTCTGGGGTCTTGAGATACGTAATATTTGTGCTTCCATCCCACGCCTCCCAAGCCAGGATGCAGGCCCATCGCCAGTTCTTGCAGCGTTGGGTGAAAACTGCAATATATTTATTGAACAGGCCCCTCTATCTAAGGCCTGAATACGTCCCTTGTTATCCCATATGAAGGACAATGCGGTTTGGATGTCTTTACAGTTTCTAGTCATATTGGGAAACCCTGGCAAATAACGAATTTAGTAACAGGTTTGCGAATACTATTGCATCCAAACTCAGAGAACTTCCTGAGCAAACTAAGGACATTGAAACAAAATGGAGACTATTCAGCTCGGCAGTTTCTACTTCAGCTGTTAAATGCTGCGAGAGGAAGCAGCTTGGTGTGGCGTCGGGTGGCAGGAGGATCCCTTAGTTCAAACAAGTGGTCAAATATGCCATCTAAGCAAAGAATGAGGCTTACAAATCTTGGCTTTGAAATAAGTGCTCGTTCTTGCGCTTGCGGTACAAGCAAGCACGAAGAATCGCAGCAAAGACAGTAAAGGTGTCCAAAGTTAAGAGATGGGAGGAATTTGAGGTTAAGTTGGAATCCAACTTCAGGACACCAAAAAGAATGTTCTCGCAGAACATCCGCCCTCTTCATAATAAGAATTCCTTTTCCACGCCCACTATCGGGAACGCGCCTGGGCGTTCTTCTCTCTTCAGAGAGATGCATCCTCGTGAAGTGGAGAGAATACTTTGCCGATCTCCTAAATCCGATCACAACAGCATCTTCTGATGTAAACGAGGTGCATCTGGGAGTAATGACTAACCTCTCCGAGGCTGAGGTCACAAGAGCAATTAAAGAGCTTAAATGTTGCAAGGCCACTAGGGAGGATGAAATTCGACTCGAGATGTTAAAAGCTTTAAATAGAGAAAATACTCTCCCTGGCTGACTCGTGTCAGCCGAGGGAACTGGATCTCTGGAAAGGCACTTAAGGAATGGCAACCAAGAGTGATAATCCCAATCTTCAAAAAATGTGACAAGAGAGATTGTTCCAAGTATTGAGGAATCACCTTCTTAAGCCTCCTCGGTAAAGTCTATGCTAAGTGTCTTGGAAAGAGATGTAGGAAGATTGTCGAGTCCAAGCTAGCTGATAAACAGTGTAATTTTCGCCCCGAACGTAGTACAACCGACCAAATATTTACACTGCAGCGAGTCTTTGAGAAATGGTGAGAGAATTGCCACGAGGTGTATTCTCATTTTTAGACTTCAAAAAAGCATATGACCTCATTACACGAGACATGTTGTGGAAGGTTCCGCGGGAGAATGGGGCGGTGGACAGCTTCTTGTTGCCCTGATGTCTCTATACGAATGCCCAAGTATTTGTGTTTGAATAAATGGTGCTAAATCGAAACAATTCAATGTGGTAGGTCAGACTCTGCCAAGGGTACGTACTGTCAACACTCCTGTTCATAATCTTTATGGACATGATTGACGTGTGCAGCCGGGCTGGAAATGGTATCGAGACTGGCGGGTCTAGGATCAGTCGGCTGGAATTTGCGGATGATATGATACTACTTAACTCGTCAGAAAGTGATCTCTGATGTGCTATTGATAGGTTTGCTGCCAAGTGCTGAACGACAGGAATTAAAATCAGCGCTGCAAAGACTGAAACACTCATCCTCTCAAGAAAGCCTGCGCAGTGCTCTCTACATGTGAATGGATCTCTTCTGAAGTAGGTAGAAAAGTTAAAATATCTCGGTGCCGTGTTCACGAGTGGTGGAAGGCAAGAGACTGAATTAAGTGCAACAATTGCAGGAACTGGTGCAGAAATGCGTCAGAGTTAGCTTTGGTCATCGGAAGAAGGGAGGTGGGTGTAAAAGCTAAATTCGCAATCTTCAATTCGGTATTCACGCCAAGCCTTACCTATGGTGATGAATCTTGGGTAATGACCGAAAGAATACGATCGTGAATATAAGCGACCGAAATGGGATTCCTCCGAAGTGTCTTTGGAGTAACGTTACTCGGAGATCAGAAAGTCGCTCCAGGTAGAACCGCTACTTCACCGAATTGTAAGATCGCAGCTCCGATCTTTTGTTGACCCGAAGTTGTGGTAGAAGAGGCTTTCCCAAGACACCGTGCTATTGGTATAGGACTACATTTTACGATGTATACTGAATGGCGAATCTTCGCTTGCGAAGATCAGTGGGAAGAATTGTTGTCCTGTTCTGTGCGGTGCGGTGGCACGTCCTGGGGTGGCTGTAGAGGCCAATTCTGAACCTGCGGGCTTTGGTACAGTTGGGGCAAGTCTGTACTTTGTCATTGGGGATAGTGTGGTGGACAGCTTTCTTCTTTGATGTTTGTCTTGGACCAGCTGGTGGATGAGTTGTCCGTCGTAGAAAACTGCCTGAAGTCGTCCATGCGCGAGACATGACCTGCCCAGCGAAGCTGTCTCATCATCAGTATGCTCTCAATACTTGTGATATCGGCCCCCTTGATAACTTCCTCGTTTGTTACATAATCCTGCCAATGGATGCCCATGATGTAGCTTGATCTGCTTCCAGTACAGGACCAGCTTTCAGCTCCGTAGGAGAGGGTAGTGATTACAACAACTCTGTCAACTCTGACCTTTATAGTGAGGCGTAAAGAGTGCTTCTACCACACACGTTTCTACAAGCGTCCGAATGAGCTGCTGGACTTTAGCAAAGCGGTTATTAATGTCCTTTACTGAGGTAGCGTCGTTGGTGATGACACTTCCCAAGTATGTAAAGTGCTCCAATGCACTGAGGAGGTGCCCGTCGATGTTAATCTGCGGGTCCGTTTTTAACGTTAGTGAGTGGAAAATATGACTGCTCTTTCTAACATGTCAAACGACCACGTAGTGGCTCCAATGACAATTACATTATATACTTAATCTTATATGTCAAATATGTAATAATATAAAACTAAATCTCACATTCGTACAAAGCCATACATTTCTAGAGGATTACTATAGTTGATTCAATAAACCCCAGAATGTAGATGGCACTTGTTTAACAGCAACATTAATAATGACTAGCAGAAAAACCACCCCTCGGGTGGTTTTCTGCTAGCATATATAGTGTGTATATTGATATTATACGCAAGTATATATACATGTAGATATGATACATCAAATAAAATCGTAATTGACAATATACACAGGAATTGAACGAAGACTGCGTTACAGTCTCTTATGTAATCAGTAACGTAATCCATGGTACATTAAAAAAAAGACGATATTATATATAAACTGCATTAGGAGAAAATTAGTGACGGAAACATATGAATGTTTATTAAAGTGATCGCTAACCGGAAGTGTTGACATTTGAAAATTTTAAAGAAGTGAATCTTAAAATAAGCAACAAAATTATTTATATTTAATCAAGAATAACGAAATTTAGTAGATAAATTATGTAATATTCATTCATTATTTATTCAAAGTAATCCAGCTTATTTTACAAACGGGCTAAAAAATATATTCTGGACACATACCGCACTCCTTACTTTATTATAGTTTAGATTTCTTATATAGGCACAAGGCCAGTAATTTTTGGGGGGAGGGTAAAGTCGATTAAATCGACCCCAGTACGTTACTGGTGCTTTATTTTATCGACCCGGTAAGGATGAAAGGCAAAGTTTGATCTATGAACACAAGTATAACGGTCTCTATTCCTCCTCAGAGTTAGTGTCGTGCCGCCCCTCATCCTTTACTGTCATTCCAAACTGTCACAGTTTAAGCTGAATTTCAAAGCCATCAGTCTTTCTGGTTGTCGAGAGCCTGTGAAGGCCATGGGCAATGTCTCTTCCTCCAGAGCTACCAAGTAAAAAATAGCTCTTAGTTCAATGATAAAGAATAACCTTATGTGTCAAACCAGGACTACGAATAAAGTACATGTTTTCACACGTTTATGGAATTATTTTAACGCATACCAATTATTGAATTTTTATGCGATACATCATTTAGATCATCGTAGTTGCTCCAAGGCCATTCATGCAAATAATTCCCCATCTCAAATATTTTGTTCACTCTTCTCTTGTGAACGAAGACGAATTGGCAGAGTCGTTAGGGCATAGATTAAATACCACAGTGTTTTTCGGTTGGTTTTTATCCTTTCAGAATCGATAAATAAAGTACAAATCTATATCTGTGAATAACCGAATTTGCTAAAGAGTCAGACGAGATGCTTTGCGGTATCTCATCTGATTGTTAGTTCTGTGTTCAAATTCTGTCTCCTGTCTGTAGTTGCGACCAACAGATATATCTGATGGAAAAAAATAATAGAAATATTCTTTCTTTAGTCCGATATGAGGATCAGCTCCATTCTTTTTTTTTCTCTTATGTAACTAATTTTATTCAGGATGACTCAAAACAAGCTGTCCCTGATCACGTTTGTGTCGCTGTATATTCATTTGATAACCTATCAATCTTGAATTTATGGACATGGTGGATGAAAAGACAACAAGACCACAGTAGGAGCTCCAGCAATAGATATTCTATGTGAAACACTACTATAAGTGTGGCTCGTACAAACAGGTCCAGGAGTAATTTCATGCATTTTTTGGAAGGGACTAATATCGCTTCAAAGTCAATATACAAAACTGGGTGAAGAGGTTTGAGACCTCTTACCTACCCTGGACGGCCCAAGAAGCGTGCACAGGATGTTATTGACATGGTACGAGAGTCTGTAGAACAGAGCCCAAAACGATCGTTGCGCAGAAGTCAATTCTTGGGCTCCTTCACAGACACTTGCAGAAGAATTGTTTAAAAGGATCTTAAAAAGTATACAGGGATAAATAAAATTTTACTGTAGCTAATACAAGAGAAAGGCTGTGGCTGAGAAAATGCTGGAGAAGATGGAAAACAACCCACATTTTCTGAATCTGCTGTGGACCCCTGATGAAGCCCACTTTCTCTTAGAGGGGAATATCAACTCTAAGAGAACAATGTGTTCTGGGGGTCACAGAAACCCACTGAAGTGGCTGTGAAACCTCTCCACTCAGCTAAATGTACCGCCTGGGGTGCCATTTCTGAGAGAGTGTTGATTGGCCCATTTTTCTTCAAAGTACATGGTGTCACTGCTACAGTCACAAATGAACGTTATGTTGAAGTCCTGGAAGACTTCATCTATTATGAAGAAGTTCTGGGTCCAGTAAGACGCAGCAAACCCTCAAGATCCAATGAGTCGCGAGAATGGCTGATAAGTAAGTTTGGAAATCGTGTGATCAGTTTAAGATTGATTTTAAGTGGACTCCACACAGCCCTGATTTAAGCACATACACCCACACGCCCACACCCAGACTTTTTTCTTTGGGACTATCTGAAGGATAGGCTATATGTCAACAAACCCAGGACAAACACTTAACTAAAGAAAAACGTCAGGGAGGAGATCAGAGCCTTCCCTAGGTCAGTTTGTCAAGACGTTATGCTAAACTTCACCATGTGTCTCAAAAATGCATGGATTCAAGTGGAGATCATTTAGAACACGTGCTGTAATTCTGGACAGAAACATGATATGGATTTTTTGATATGTTCTTTTTAATGGGCTGAATCAAATATGTTTGGAGTTTCATCCGTTTTTATCACAAAATGAATAATGTAGACAAAAATGAAATAAGGCCAGTTATTTTTTTAATCACACTGTATCCTCATTAACTTCTCTTTTTTTTTAATATATCTGTGACATGATCTTTGAGAGATTTTCTTTGTGTATTAGAACGACGTTGTTTTGTTTGAAGCGACGTAAGCGACGTAAGCCTCGTTATTGTTATATCTATATTGATATCAACTTTCTCTATTCTGTTTGCTGGGATTCTACACGTCAGAGAGCTTTCTCCCACATTCCCAGGCATATATCATCACACACACACACACACACACACACACACACACACACACACACACACACACACACACACACACACACACACACACACACACACACACACTAAATTGCTTTGTAGTGGACCACAGCTTACAAATCCATTTACCATATTGGATTGAAAAATTCAAATGGCATATTTAATTTGAAAGGTAAATTAATTAAAATTCGCTTATGAACGATGTACGACTTCAAAATGGATTCGACTAAAAAATATCAACCATGCATTTTAACATATGCTAGAAAGCGGAAACCATGAAATTACCCAGAGGTTTTAAATCATCAAACTACGAAATAGCTCAATTGTGAATAACTGGTACTTTGCATTACAGATACACCAAGAGTATTTCGTTTTGATACTTGATTTGGTAAATGAAATACCAATGGTATTTTTTTAACTCTTCTTGAGTACTAAAAAATGTATACTTCTTACTGAAGATGGCTTCAAGTTCGTTAGATTATTTTTTCTTCGCCAGCGCAATTTTTTTAGGTTTATCTAATGTCCATTTTCTTTTTCACATTCACCCTCTCTGAATTCTCACACGTGATACAAACCTGCCAAACTCTAAAAACCCAAACGAGAAATTACATGAAAAGAAGTGTCCCAAAACGAAGAGAAATGAGCCAAAATGGAGAGATTTTATGTAATGAAAAGTATACCTATTTTCACAAGAGAAGAAGGCATATCTCACTCACGCCAAAGTGAGTGAGAGATCTTCCAGTTGGACGGGGAGAGTTGACGGGTCTGGTGATACTACTTATGAAATGTTACAGTTTGCAAGTTTTGATCTTCAAGATGAGTGTTTTGATAAATTTTACACATCTTGTTGGTGTTGTTTTGCTTCGTTTTCTTTGTTTATCTTTTATAATCCTTCTCCATTATGACCGATTTGTGTGTCGTACTGTGTGGTTGAAATATGTGCAGCTGCCAGTCGAGCAGAATGACCTTCTTATAAGCATTTGTGATAGATTACCGTGTTTGATGAATGATATTGTATCCAGCACATGTAGGGATACAAACTTTTAGCCCGTTGAAAGTCCGTGTTACAATAATAGATATTATTTGTATTATTTGGTTTGTGTCCTTTCTCGTCTCCGGACTATCTAAAAATTTGCTTTTATTCAATTTGTATGATACAGTAAATAGGATGGTAATGTTTTTAAAACCATTACAACCTTACATTTCCTCACAATTTCCACATCACTACATTTGTCACAACACTACAACCATCACAACACTACAACCATAATAAAAGTACAACCATCACAACAATACAATTGTCATTACCACAACAATCACAATACATTTGTCATCACCACAATTATCACACTATTATAACCATCACAGAGCAACATTTATCAACACTATAATTGTTACATCATTATTACTGTCAGTGGATTGGCAGTATGGTAGAGGGTCGGACGCCATGCTTTGCAGCATGGAGTTACGGCCCTTTATGGTATAAGTTCAAATCCGGCCGAGGTTAACTTTGCCTTTCATCCTTACGGGGTCGATTAAATAAAGTACCAGTAGTAATACACTAAGATAATTGCTGGCCTTGTGCCAAAAGTAGAAACAATGATTACTGTCATATAACATTTATCATCCCAATTGTCATATTACTACAACTATCGCAACAACTACATTTGTCATCACCCCCAAATATCACATCACTACAGTCTATAATCATCACTACAGCCATCACAACACTACAAATGTCACCTCACAACAACCACAACACTACCTTAGTCATTACTAAAATGTCACCTCACAACAACCACAACACTACCTTAGTCATTACTAAAATGTCACCTCACAACAACCACAACACTACCTTAGTCATGACTAAAATGTCACCTCACAACAACCACAACACTACCTTAGCCATTACTATAAATGCCACCTCACAGCAACAATAACACTACCTTAGCCATTACTATAAATGCCACCTCACAGCAACAATAACACTACCTTAGCCATTACTATAAATGCCACCTCACAGCAACAATAACACTACCTTAGCCATTACTATAAATGCCACCTCACAGCAACAATAACACTACCTTAGCCATTACTATAAATGCCATCTCACAGCAACAATAACACTACCTTAGTCATTACTATAAATGTCACATCACTTGATTACCCACTGCACTACATCGTCATAACTACAATTATTATCATTTCACTAATCATTATAATCGTCACAATACTATCAACCTCAGATACATTCCATTATCTGTGACCCCTCTAATAATTGTTTCTACTTTAGGCACAAGGCCAGCAATTACCCAGTACATGACTGGTACTTTATTTTATCGACCCCGTAAGGATGAAAGGCAAAGTCAACCTCGGCGGGATTTGAACTCACATGGTAAAGAGACGTAACTTTGCTGGAAAGCATGGCGTCCGACCCTCCACCGATACTGCCAATTCACCGCCATACATTTCCGCATGCAATTCAGGCGTTTCCTCACTGACCGCACAGAAAAATATTTACTGACTTCACCACCCTTACTAAGAGATTTGTCCGGTGGGTTGCTTCTTACTGCGTTACATGTTTCCAAAGCCACCCGTACATTGCTTGTACGCTGAGAGAAATAGATGTCATTTCTCAATTAATCCAGTACCGAATCAACTTTCTCAGTCAACTATATATATATATATATATATATATATATATATATATATATATATATATATATATATATATTGGTAAAAGGAAAAGAAAATGCTGACAAATTGTTCCCAGTGAAAAATAATTTAATTAGGAATAAGTAAAAACTAGTAATAAGTATTGGTTAGTATTGAGTTTTGGTTTTAAGTTTTTACCGGTTGCGCATTTCTAATGCTTTTCAAAAATAATTTTGAGATAGAGCGCCCGTGATGTTTGCTCTAATCTGATTAGTTTTGCAAATTCTACCTGTTTTATGTGAAAAAAGTGGCTCCAGATGTATTAAAATAAGTTTCGCGCCAATTTGTGTTGCAAAAATTCTTGTGGTCAAAACAATTTTATAAATATATATCTAAATCATTTTTCTTTTA
>OZ024741.1:179255405-179272905 GCA_964016885.1 Eledone cirrhosa
TCCAATCTCTTCACGACACATTAGGCAAGAAGTATCAGACAAAATATTGTGGTATTTAGTTAGGCTCTTTACGTTCTCAGTTCAAATCCCGCCCATGTCAACATTTTATCATTCCGGGGTCGATGAAACAAAGTACCAGTCAAATACTGAGGACAATTTAATCAACTGTCCCCTAACCCCACAAACAATTACTGACGTTGCGCTTAAATTAGAAACAATTCCTATTACAAGGATTAGACTTAAGACCGATAAATATTTATAAATGAATGAACAAGACAAAAAAAACATTATTAGATACATAAAATTGATACTAACTCAGAAGCATATAAAAACGAAATAATTGGACAAAAAACAAAACCTGACAAAGAGTGGAAGAACTCATAAGAGTCAACGACCATCCAAAAGTGTGTAAATATGTATATACACATGTACATATTATGTATATGTGTATATACATGGGTGCATGTGTATATACGCGGGGACATAGAAATAGTCGGGCTGGACACCTGATTGCGCGGTTAAACCACTGGGAGTGAAGGACCCCTAGTCTTTGTCAGGGCATTCTTCTAGGAGAAGGCAACTCAGGAAACTGGGATAACTCCGATATAAAACCTGCGGCTCAGTAGTTACCGATGATGCTGATCTTTTCTTCTTTTCGGGTTATAGCTACTGTCACTCAGAGAGTGGGATTGGCTCAGTGCACAGTCTTTCCTCACTTTAAAAAATATCTTCACGCACAGGCATTGCACGATAGAATTAATTGATAATTATTAATAATGATATATATATATATTGATAATTATATATATATTATATATATTGATAATTATATATATATTATATAATAAGTGTTTCTACTTTAGGCACAAGGCCAGCAATTACCCAGTGCATTACTGGTACTTTATTTTATCGACCCCGTAAGGATGAAAGGCAAAGTCAACCTCGGCAAGATTTGATTATATAATTATCATTATTATATATTATATAATAATTGTTTCTACTTTAGGCACAAGGCCAGCAATTACCAGTGCATTACTGGTACTTTATTTTATCGACCCCGTAAGGATGAAAGGCAAAGTCAACCTCGGCGGGATTTGAACTCAGATCGTAAAGGGACGTAACTATGCTGGAAAGCATGGCGTCCGACCCTCTACCGATACTGCCAATCCAATAATGATAATTATATATATTGATAATTATTAATAATGGCCTTACTCGATAACGAGGGGGTAGCCATCATATATATATATAGGATTGTACAGTTTTAGGTATAAAAATAACAACAAACATTTGCTAATGAGGTGTTTCCATACATGTAGTAATGACGTATATCTTTAAATGACATGGGCGACACGAGAGTACTCCTTAACCGACATTGTGTGCGCGTCTGTTTGGGTATGTTATATGTTCCATAAGTGCATCGTTAGTTATTTGATAACGATATTACACAGCATTTGTTTGGGTTACCATTGGTTTCTCATGATAATTGTTTCTTAAATGACGTTAAAACAAGCCACGGCTGAAAATCCGTTAACCCAGACCAATTACATTTTAGAATATGGTTGTTCAACAGCCTATATATATATGGAGCTCTTTTACCACTTGTTGAATATAAAACACGCATTAGTAAACTTATTTCGTCTTATGAAAGACGAAAGCGCTAGATTCAAATTATAAACAAGTTTCATTATATTTCTTGACCCAAGTGAAATCATATATATATATATATATATATATATATATATATATATATATATATATATTTATTAAAATAACAGATTAAAGTTTAAGCAAAGAATCGCTGCTTTCACCCTTAACGGGATCTTCTGAAACTAACAAGAGATTGACTTTGTTAGTTTCAGAAGATCCCGTTAAGGGTGAAAGCAGCGATTCTTTGCTTAAACTTTAATCTGTTATTTTAATAAATATTTGCTCTACGGTTCTTATATATTTGATATATATTTATCCTTATCGAGCACTCTTTGGATTTTAGTCTTCAAATTTATTATTATTACTATATATATATATATATATATATGAAAAATATGGGGAGAAGAATACTGCATGGTTGCACATGGATTACATATTATAAAATTAGTCCCTCATCAGTGATTTGCCAACGATCATTGGTATTTCATCGCATTAAAAATCATATATATATATATATATATATAAAAATCATATATATATATATATATATATATAAATATATATATATATATATATATATATATATATATATATATATATATATATATATATATATATATATATATATATATATATATAAATATATATATATATATATACGTATATATATATATATACGTATATATATATATATATATATATATATATATATATATATATATATATATATATATATATATATATATATGTGGTGACAGTCAAGTTTGCAATTTTCAACAGTTGAAAATTGCAAACTTGACTGTCACCACACATTATGAACCTGAAGATTGCGAAAGCATGAAAGAACTTGTTCAATTCACACTTAACATTTAATATTCTATCATACTATTTCATTATAATACCATTATAAATTTTAAATGATTGTAAATAAAACGAGTAAATCAGACAAAGTTGGAATTCCTCTTATTAATATATATATATATATATATATATATAAGAAAGGAAGTAAGTAAAAAAATGTAGAAAATGCAACTGGAATCTTTAAGAAGTTTTATTGACAGAAACATTACCGGTTTCACAGTTTAATGATTTTCAAAAGTTAAGTGAGATGAAGAAATATGTGACTATAATAATAGGAAAATGCAAATGTTAAAAATGAAATCTAACACCACACGGTAACTTCCCAACAGGAATAAAATAGTTTGGCGGGTCATCGGGAATTCAAATGCCCACATATAATTATATCCGGATAAAGAGATGCGTGAAGCCATTAGTTGCCGGAAAACGGATATTATACTTGTGTATACGAACCAACAACTAACACACGCACACACACACCCTATATACAAAGCGATATTTTTCTTTTCAGTTAAACGTGTTCGATCACCGCCTTTTAAAACGAGATGATTTAATTTTATTATACACCGACGCTACAAGCGTCCGAAACGTTAGGACTCTTTTCCTACTATTATATATCAGCGTAAAACAAATATATTTCTTCATTGTACCGTGTCGCTTGCTTTGTTATTTCTGTGTGCCTATACACACACACACACACACACACACACACACACACACATATATATATATATATATATATATATATATATATATATATATATATATATAAACACACACATCTACAATACACACAAATATTTATATATATATAAGAAAAAGGTTTAGGGCCCCGGCGGCTGAGCTACAGCCGAACTAGTTCGGATCTAGCTGTCGAAACGATCTGAGCTCAGCCGTTGGGGTCCTGAATCTTTTCATATTACGCACTCTACTGCCACAAGTATTGCGTACTCTGGTGGGTTATGGTCTAGCTGGTTTTTTATCAAATCATATCTGAAGCTTTCGCAGTATTTTTTTTTAGAAATTTTAGCCAAAAAAAATATAGTGAAAGCTTCTATATCTAATTTCAAACTCGCTTGCTGTTTCAAAACATACTTACTTATATATATATATATATATATATATATATATATATATATATATATATATATATATATATATATATATATATATATATATATATATATATATATATAATCTTTCGAAACTGAAGATTTATTTCGCCATTACTCAGTTTTTCTCGGCGCGTACAATCCAGAAAGGCAAAGGAATGAACCAATCAGCTTTATATGAATAAAAAAAGAATCTACTACATTTTACGTGCACTGAGTCAAACGTATATAACTCTATATATTACATATTCTCTATCAAAGGTATTGAATTCTTTTTTATTATGTAGCATTACCGTGTAGTGAAATAGGTCTTACAAACGCACAACTACATAAACCCTACATGTGTGCATGTGTGTGTGTATGTGCATTGTGTGTCCGCATGTGAATATGTAGGCATATATGTGTGTATGCGTGTGCGTGTGCGTGTGTGTGCATGTATATGGAGAGAGACTGAGTGAAAATGCAGTGAATGGGCAAAGTCGATTCAGTGTCGAGTAGATCACCTTGTAGTATTTCTTTCTGTGCTTTGAGTTCAAATCCAGCCGAATTCCGCTTTTCCTATTGTCGTCTATAAATAAAGTACTAATCTAGGTTGGTAGTATTAGGGTCAATTTCTCTCTCTCTCTCTCTCTCTCTCTCTCTCTCTCTCTCTCTCTCTCTCTCTCTCTCTCTCTCTCTCTCTCTCACTCTCTCTCTCTCTCTCCCATCTCTCTCTCTCTCTCTCTCTCTCTCTCACTCTCTCTCTCATTTAATCTTTCTAAGTCCTCTGCCGAACGGTAGGGTTGCAATGAAAAGTGAAGGGATACATTTGTTGCTGTCACATTTTCATCACATCAATGAAACGAGCGGACTCTATACTGAAGCGGGATAAACGCTTAAAAAATTGTAATAAGATACAAGCGGATCACATGAAATAGATACCAATAACTACCCCTATTTTCACCCTCGTTTTCAATCCATCCCCTCCTATCCCCTTATGTGACTTACCACCCTTCTATTACTGATGTTATACAGATGAAAGCTTACAAATGGTCTGCATTACGAGTGTAATAATTCGACAGACTGAACTACAGTTAGTTGTAATCTTAAATTGTCTCTCGACTTCATTATTTTTAGTCACCCTGCAGCAGTATTGAGTCCTTTTTAATTGTGAATGTATGAATGTATGCACATCAATGCAATATCATTACACTCCCAATAACATCCTCTATTCTGTAAATGTCTTATCAATGTTGCAAAGCTGCTATTGCCCTAACAGCATAGTAAAATTCATCTAAAATAAAAATGAAGTATTATGATATCCATACGATCTTCAGCTAGTTTTTAGAATAACTTTTAGTCTTGATTTCCATTCTGTGTAGAGCTGTACAACACATGGAGCCATCTTTGGGTATTTTCAGTAGCATAACAGCTTGTATTTTTGTTTTTCATGAGAAGAGATTGTTCGCTCCTCATTCAACACTTCTCCATTTCTGGTGAAAGAGAAGCAGTAATTAGTCCCACTACAGATCTCACAGCACAATTCAGACGATTTTCGCTAGTAGTTTACAGTTACTTATTTATCGACCCCATAAGAATGAAAGTAAATTGATATCGACAAGATTTGAACTCAGAACACAGACATCCGGAAAAAATACAACTATACTGTGTCTCTGACGCTCTAACGACTTTGCCAATTCTTGCCTTGAATATGGCAATGTAAATATGTTCTTATTGTTTATCCCACGTTAACTATGACCGGGTAGACCTGTGACCAAAAGTGTTCCAGGCGTGACTATCCCATCTTTTTCTCCTTGTTAGAATATCTGAGACTATATTATCTAATGAAGCTGTTTTGTTTTTATTTTTTTTATTTTCATGACAGATGGATATGATTTAAATGTACTATGGGTACTACTTCTAGTAAATTGAATGACCCGTAGAGTGCTCTTTCGTTAGATCCCGCTATAACTTTAGCTTGAAAGAGTGTTGGCTATCATCAGTAAATTACTATATCTGGAGAAAATAAAGTTTAGCCTTGAATAAAAGCCTGACATTTACCTAAAAACTGCTGCCATAGGATTAACCCCATGTCTGCTGCAATCGAACAATGATAGTGTTAAAATCAATGCTATATGAAGTACTCTTGTTGATTTTGTCTACAAGAGAGATTCTACCTCGTCACTTGACCTGCAAGAAATAGCCAATGCTTTCTTAAATCTAAGACTACATCGGATAATATAGTATGAGATACATTGCCTTTCATCCTTACGGGGTCGATAAAATAAAGTACCAGTAATACACTGGGATAATTGCTGGCCTTGTGCCCAAAGTAGAAACAATTATGTCTATGGTGAAAAAATACAGGATGGTAATTGCTGGATAATTGAGGGATAATTTTGATCTTTGGTTTCCTCAACCAGGACCGATCCGAGATTAAACGACTGTAAACCAATAAAAATAGATAATGACATTATTAATGCTAACTGGAGTCATATAAATATCAGGTTGTTATTTAGCCCTAGATCAGTCTGGTAGAGGCCGATTGACCTGTGACCACACCACATTCCAGTGATAACCTTTCTGTTTGAATAGTGTACCTTGAACCCCAAAAGTGTCTTTTTCTAAGACGGTAATCAGTGTATATATAGTCAATCATTCGAGCATCAGATTAAAATGCCTCGTGATATTTGTTCCGGTTTTCTGCGTTCTGAGTTCAAATCCTATCGAGGTCAACTTTGCCGTTCATTATTCCATGGTCAATAAATAAAGTTTAAGTCTAAATGGATTGGCAGAATTGTTAGAACGTCGGTTGTGGCATCTTGCGATATTTCCTTCAGCCCTTTGCGTTCTGAATACGATCTCACTGATGCCAATCTGTGTTGGCCTTTGTCTTTCCCTTGGATAACATATACAGAGTATATATATATTATATATATATATATATATATATATATACTATATATATATATATATATATAGTATATATGAGTTACGACGACACTGGTGTCAGCCTTTGCCTTTCCTTGGACGAGAAAAGTGACTTGAAAGGGGGAGAATTTCATACATAGGCGATTGCAGGTCTTCTATTTTAAAATAAATATTTCTTAGGATAACGCCCTGAAGAGAATCTTTTTAGGAGCAAACAAGTGAGCAATACAGGTCTTCAAACACTGTGAATGGTTTGAGCGATATTTGATTGTTATTTCTAGCTAGTCTAGCTGTCATGTGTAAGCCCTTTCGAAGTCTGTATTGCTTATTACTTATCTGTCCACTCTATTTTGTCATATCCAGTTCAGCCATTGTTACTGGTTTGGTTTCAGCTATCATTCCCTACATCTTGCCTATTTCTATTTCAGGATTTTGTATTTAGATAATGTGGCCGCAGGCATAGCCATATGGGTATAATGTTCGATTCGCAATTATGCAGATCCGAGTTCGATCCCAATGCGCGGTATTATGGACAAGTATCATGTGAGGGAAAGTAGGCAGACGGAAACGGTTTAGAAGCTCGTTCGATGGAATGTAAAAATGTAAAAGCAATGAATGTATGTGTGGGGGGGGTATGTGTGTGTGTGTGTGCGTGCGTGCGTGTATTTTACTATATTATACTTAATACCCTATATACAGCTTGCATTGCTGAACACACTTTCTCAGCTGTCAACTGGAGATCTCTATAATTTCGTCGCCTTCCGACGGTATAGCTCTCTCCAGCGGTGATAAACAGCATTGATACTACTTGAGAATGTCCGGGGTGATATGGCACACACTGTAGTATAATTTTTCCTTCCGTTATCCCTGCAGCCACCGCAACAAATTGAGTGCAACTGTCACCAGTCTAATATAGATCCAAGATACTAGAGCCCAATAAAGTACACAATATATTATGTGTGTAGAGTCTATTAATTTATTAAGGAAGTCCGTTCGATGAATTGTATCTGTAATTCAAAGGTTCGGCCTTATCAGGTGTTGTGCCGCGCTGATTCGGCTTGAGAATTACGTTAAGAGTACATACACTAGTCTGTGGAATATTCGACCACACATTTCAGAAACTGGACGTTCAGCTCATCTGACAGCTGAATGCTCATCGTCGAAATCGAAGGAGGACCCATCATGAATACCTTCAAACGATACAGATTCCTTTCTTTCTTTTTTTTTTTTGCTAAACAGTTATATCTTTTTCTACATATGAAAAGATATAAAGGTGTCTTGAAGCTATTGTATTATTGTAAGATTCATTAGTATGTGTGCATGCGTGTGTGGGCGCGCGCCTGTGTGTGTGTGTGCATACGTGTGCGTAAGTCCATGCGTGTGCGTACCTGTGCATGCGTGTGTGTGTGTGTGTGTGTGTGTGTGCATCTTGCGAAGCGGAAGTAACCCCGGTAAAAGAGCTCACAGATTGCGATATTACATAGACAAATACAAACAGGCTATAGATAAGACCGGCATCAACAGGGAAATGCGACCAGCGCGTGGTGAACCCCCATTTACTGATAATTGTGAGAGATGGAGAGAGAGAGGTAGACGGAAGCAGTGAAAGTGGGAGTTTGGTTTCTTTGTGATCGGACCTGGTGTATATATGTATATGTTTCACAGACACACACTCACAATAATTCACTATACTAGAATTTTTTTTCCATACGCTAACGCGTATGTGTATATGTGTGTGCGTGTGTGTATGTGCATATGCATACATTTATATGCATGAGTATATAAATATAAACGTTCAAACACAGACACGCTTACAAAAATACACACTCACAGACATACATTCACACAAATACACACACATGCATTCACGCAGGCAACAGACATAAAGAGAGAGGATTAGTATGAAGTAGTCAAACTACTACTCTCTCTTTACGTGTTGTGACAGAATCGCAGAAATTTATATATAGATACATGAATATATATATATATATATATATATATATATATATGAGTGTAGAGAAGCACAACAACAGCAACAGATCGCATGCTATAGCTTCAAAATAGCTCGACCACTGCTGAACTGATTGTACAAGAACAACATAGAAATAAAGAAAACAGACAATTCCACTCTTCCATGCTCCAGTCCAGTGACGGTTTTATTCAAGGATAAGTCTTTTGGCAGTCAGGCAGACAGGCAGTCAGGCGGTCAGGCAGTCAGGCAGTCAGGCAGTCAGGCGGTCAGGCAGTCAGGCAGTCAGGCGGTCAGGCGGTCAGGCAGTCAGGCAGCCAGGCAGTCAGGCGGTCAGCAATATCAGATTAACAAAGGAAAAGAAATGAAAAGACTTTACGCAATAACAGAGAAACGAAGAACAGCCTACGGGTGAGTGTGTGTGGGGGGGGGGTGTATAGGTGTGTGTGTGTGTATGTGTGTGTGTGTGAGTATGTGTATGTGTGTGTGTGTGTGAGTATGTGTATGTGTGTATGTGTGTGTGTATGTGTGTGTGTGTGCGTGTGTGTGTGTATGGGTGTGCATGTGTGTGTGTATGTGTATGTGTCTCTCTGTGTGTGTGTGTGTGTGAGTATGTGTATGTGTGTGTGAGTGAAAGAATGGAAATGAGTGAGTGTATGGGAGTGTGTCTGTACGAGTAAGTGAGTATGTGTTCAAGTAATGTGTGTGTGCTAGTAAGTGTGTGTATGTGAGTTAGTGTATGTATGACTGTGTGTGTGTGTGTGTGTGTGTGTGTGCATGCGATTAAATGTGTGCGTGTGAGTTAGTGTCTGTGTGAGCGTGTGTGTGTGTGTGTGTGTGTGTGTGTGCGAATATGTGTGTGTGTGTGTGTGTGTGTACGAGTGCGTGTAGGTGTGCAAGTAGGTGTGTGTGTGTGTGTGAGTGAGTGTGTGAATGAGTGTGAGTGTGTGTGTGTGAGTGAGTGAATGTGAATGAGTGTAGTGAGTGAGTATGAGTGCGAGTACGGGTACGTGTTCGAGCGAGAGTGAGTGTGAGAGAGTGGGTGTGTTAGAGAGTGAGTGTGCGTGAACGTGAGCGTATGTGCGTGTGAATGTGGTGTGCCTACTACAATCAACAGATCAAAACCCAAAGGATATGTGTGTGTGTGTGTGTGTGTGTGTGTGTGAGAGAGAGAGAGAGAGAGAGAGAGAGAGAGAGAGAGAGAGAGAGAGAGAGAGAGAGAGAGAGAGAGAGAGAGAGAGAGAGAGAGAGAGAGAGAGAATAATAACAATAACAATAACAATGGTTTCTGATTTAGGTACAAGGCCAGCAATTTGGGGGATGGGAATGTCGATTAACTGGTACTTTATTGTATTGACCCCGTAAGGATGAAAATCAAAGCTAACCTCGGCGGGATTTGAACTCAGAACGTAAAGGACGGGAACTCACAGTCGTAAAGCATATTGTCCGACGCTCTACTGATTCTGCCCATCCACCACCCAATAACAATAATAACACTAATGTTGACGAAGAGGAGAAAGAATGGGATGATTTCTCACAGAGGTACGAGGTCAGGAACCTATGGAAAGGTAACAGTCAATTATACGTTGGCATAACTATTTGACTAATACTTTATTTTATCGACTCCAGACAGAAGGATGAAAGCCAAAGAGAGTTTCAGCAGGTTTTGAACCAAGAAAGGGAATGACTCCTAATCAAAGCAGGAGTCAGAACATACACTACTGGAGATGGTATCCAAATATGTACGTATAGACTCGTAACTTCTGGTGGAGTCGTGGAGGCACCGTACTGACATACGATGTGCTTTTGGCGGAGCCAATCCCTCTCCAGGTTTAAATACAACAGATTTCTTCTAGAATGGGAGGTGGGTGAGAAAGAGATATAGATAAGAGTCAACACGAGTACTGGTAATCTTTCATCGACCTTGAAAGAAGGATGAAAGGCAAAGTTGACCTCGGTGCGATTTGAACTTATAGCGTAGAGAGCCGGAACTAATAGCGGTAAAGAATTCGATCTGACGTTCTAATTGACTGTGTTAATTCACCGCCTTCGCTATCCAAATGTAAAGATCTGGAAATAAGTATAACATGAATGGAGACGGTGAAAATAGAAACAGTCCCTATAATAATAGGTGCCTTGAGAATTGTTAAAACACACACAGCCAGATACATAACTAAAACACCCGGGCTTTACAAATATATACAGCATGTAGAAAAAAAACACCACTACTAAGCATTGCGCGTACACCACAGAGTAAAAACAACAGCAAAACATAACACTTATACAACCAAGCCTGGAATAATAAAATTCCCAATGTTACTAATGGTTTCTAATTTTGGCATGAGGCCAGCAAGTTAAAGAGGAGTAGTCGGTTACACAGATCCCATTCTATGGCTGGTACTTTATTTTATCGACCATGGAAGGATGAATGGGACCTCATTGGAATTTGAACTCAGAACGTAAAGAATCCGAACAAATTCTACTTAGGATTTGTTCTAACAACTCAGCCAATCCGCCACCATCAACAATAAGAATACTAATAGTAATTATTATTATTGTTAAATAAGGGGCGGTGGATTGGCAGTATCGGTAGAGGGTGGACGCCATGCTTTCCAGCATAGTCCTTTACGATCTGAGTTCAAGTCCCGCCGAGGTTGACTTTGCCTTTCATCCTTACGGGGTCGATAAAATAAAGTACCAGTAATGCACTGGGTAATTGCTGGCCTTGTGCCTAAAGTAGAAACAATTATTATTGTTAAATGAGTTCAAATTCCGCCGGGGTTAGCTTTGCCTTTCATCCTCACGGGGTCGATTAAATAAATTACCTGCAACGCACTGAAGTCGATTTAATCGACTCCCTCCACCGAAAAAAAGAATTGCTGGCCTTGTGCCTATAGTAGAAATCATTATTATTATTGTTAAGGGCAGTGGATTGGCAGAAACGATAGAGCGTCGGACAAAATGATTTGCAGTATTAAGTTATGGCGCTTTACATTCTGAGTTCAAATCCCACCGAGGTTAGCTTTGCCTTTCATCTTGTATGTACTAGTAATGCACTGGGGTTGATTTAGTCGATTTTCACTTTCCATTCAAATTGCTGGCCTTGTGCCAAATGTAGAAACAAGCATTATTATTGTTATTATCATTACCTCTTTATGGTCTGAGTTCAAATCCTGCCAAGGTTAACTTTGCCTTTCATCCTTACGGGGTCGATAAAGTAAAGTACCAGTAATATACTGGGATAATTGCTGGCCTTGTGCCAAAAGTAGAAACAATTATCATTACCTCTTTATTGGTCACGATACCGCCTCATACAATTACGGTAAAGGTGGTTTGCATCCAGTTTAAACTTTACAAATAGTACAATGTGACAACTGATCACATAATTTCTGGTTACCCAATCGTTGTCAAGTACGAGTATATTCCCACAATTTAGAATAGCGTCATTTGGCTGTGAAAACAAATAAATAGCATAAACATGTAACGAACATTGTGGATGGCTACAACCAGGCCACATTTATCTGAGACATGCAATTCTAGATAGAAAATAAGTTTACAAAAACTATCCAGATAGAATTATCTGACCAAAATATTGTCCAGTAATAGGTGGAGTGATTGTCAAAGTACAATGATTTTGAAACTGAAATAAGCGGTATGAACTTGAAAACATTACCTATAATGATAAAGGTACTGTGTATAGTGAAAACATGAGCAAAAATATAAGTCATATTATGGCTCACAATTCTACGCAGACTGGCTAGGCGCAGTTCACATACTACATATACCTCACAGCTCTATACACAGACATGCGCAGCTCATATCCTATGCTTTCAGTTCAAGAGCGGTAACATGAAGAGGGGAGAGTTCTATACATAGGTAACTACTGCTCTTTCCCTGAGAATAAAAAACCTTGTCCAGGCCTGTTTTTTTCAAAAGAAACTTTCCGTCTAAAGATCCATGATCTCTTGGGATATACGGATGCCCTGGACATAGTACGTAACTTACATATTTTATCTGCCCTGTAGGTTCATGAAGTGACGTAACTAAATACCCCAAGACACTTTATCCGACGCTCTGACAGTTTTGTTAAATAATTTTTTCTAGGATTGAAACAAAACCAGCAATTTGGGTGAAGGGAAAATCATTTAAATCGACCCCAGTACTTAACTGGTATTTTGTCAACTCCGGAAGGACAAAAGGCAAAGTTGACCTCGGCGGGATTTGAGCTTAAAATGTAGAAATTCTTGACTAAATACCGCAAAGCATTTTGTCAGGCGCTCAACCGATGCTGCCAATCCATTGCCATCTAAATGGCTTGTAACGTAGACATAAGGCAAACAATGTTGATGGCAAAATTGATTAAATGGACTCCAGTACATGACTGGTACTTAATTTTATAGACCTCTGAAAGGATGAAATGCAAAGTTGACTTCGGTGAAATTTAAATAGAGCGTAAAAAGCTGGAATAAATACCACAAATCAATTCGCCCGACACTTTAACGATTCTGCCAATCCACCACCCTAAATTCTGTCAAATAATAACAACAATAAAATTAAAACAATATCAAACTTGAAACTATTGGTAATTTCTGAAACATTTACTCTGAGCAAAACTCTGTGATTGTTGATACGAAAATTCTCCAAAATTCTACAAAAGATACAGCATGGTTGAATGGTTAAGAAGTTTCTCCTCCCTCATTAGGCCCCTGGTTCGATCCCACTACTTGTCATCTTGCGCATGTGTTATTTACCATATCTTCGGGTCGGCCCATGCTGGAAATCTTTAAACGTAAACTGTAAGCCTGTCGGCTGGACTGTATCTGTAATTCAAAGAACATTCGTGTCACATACACTAGCATGGTAGATCTCAAGTACTACATTTATGGTACACATGCCTGTGGAATGCTCAGCCCCTTGAACGTTGATTTCAATGAGCAGGCTCTTCCGTTGATCGAACAACTGGAACACTCATACTGGAACACTCATCGTCGAAGCTAATGGAGCTCCATTTCACATGCAGAATAGTTAATATATGTGCTAGTATCGTAAGCTAGCCGTTAGCGCATCGGATAGAAAGCATCGAGGTATTCATTCCGATTCTCTGCGCTTTGAGTTTGAATCCCGCTGAAGTCAACTTTGACTTTCATACTATTAATATCGATAAATAAAGTACCAGTCCAGTATTAGAGCGAATTTTTCCCTCCTTTTCTTTCTTTTGGGGATAAATCGGCTGTAGTTAGACTTGGTGAGGGATGGGCTTCAAAAGGTTTAAGTGCCCAAGATACGTTGCCATGACGGCGTCTGTTACGACTCTACCAGGATTGAGGGCTTCCTAAGAAGGATGAAATTCGGAATATTACATAAATATTTGATTGAATAACAGATTTTAAATTACCACATACATAAAAGGTAACTAAATTCAATTAAAAATGTACACCAGGCCCCATAAAATTATTTCAAACGAACTTTGTCAAACATATTAGAATTATTAATATTAATTGAAATTTTAAAAAAAAGAAATTATGTTTACTCACTGACGAGCGACTACCATTATTAAGGCTGTGGTTACTGTTTGTTTATGCTTCAGAAATCGAAAAAAATAAGTACTAGGATTGATATGACCGACTATAATCCCTTCAATGTGTTCCCCTAGTATGGTCAGTCTTGTCGTTGTTCTTTATGTTCTTGTCATTATTTACGTTATGTTTATTGTTGCCGACCTACTTTTTTATATTGGGGGGGGGGGGTCAGAGATTCTTCTGTTTTTCACCTAACAAAATAGTTTAAGGAACGTTCCTCCTCATATACAGATTACTTTACGTCCAGCTGAATTTTGAAATATTATTTCATGTACGATATACTTTGCACTTGAAACGTTCTTTTTAATTTTCGCATCATCATTATCATCGTCTGATAGCAGCAAAACATGGTCACAACCTCCTCCACCCATTACAGCTTTCATAATCAGTTATGAACCAGTGGTCGGGTGATCTGAATATTTAGACAGAAATTGAACTCAAGACGCGAAGTGCTACGTGAGATACCGCAAGGTAGCTCATTTGACAGTCAAACAATTCCACCAAGTCAACTGCCATGAAGTTGGAATTTATTTTATCAACCTCAAAATAAATAAAATATATGAAAGGTAAAATTGACCCCAGAGTGAACAAATACCATAAGATATATCCGACGCTCAAATAATAACGTTTCGCCGCCTATGTTTCAGTTTTCCAATACCATTGTGAGCCTGTCTGAATTCTCTTCCCTCAAAAGAAAACCGGTGGGTCAACTGTCGTTAAACATATTCTACAGAGAAAGCAATGCTGGAACATCACATAAAGTCACTCGCAGACACACTCAATTCTCTGGCCTACAGGGGTGCTATTTCTTCGTTCAGTTGTTTTTACTACCACTACTACAATAGTCTGTCCTCCTCAGACTCAGTTGGTTCCTCCTCCACTCAAACACTTCCGACTCACTCGATCTCTCCATCTCTCAGCACCTTTTTGTCCAACTTCCTTACGTAGACCTCACTAACTCCAATACCCAGAACTTCTTGATCAGAACGTCGGCTCTTTCGATCTGCTCATGGTTTTTCTACATGCAATAGTTGAAACGGAACATCAACGGCATCAATTTCTCCAGTCTCACAAACTTGTGAAGACGAAGCATTGCTCCTTCCTCCGGACTTTCCAAGTGGAAAACACATTGTAAAGGAGTAAATTATATAAACAACAAATACTTTTTTCTATAACATGTTCATTCTCTTACACAGGTCATCCTATATTCCATGAAATTGGATCTTAAAGTGCATATCAATGTTTCTTTGAGGGTGTGTTTTTTGTGTTTTTGTTGTTTTTATGTTTTGTTGTTTTTTTGTTGTTTTTTTTTGTTATTCGTTAAAATAACTAAATGTGACTGAATAAATGTTACCGTTGCAGTTTTGTTCAACTTTAATGACTTCTTTATCGCTTTCTACTGAACTTTGACCATATTTCTCTATATTTTCCCTTCAATTAATAAATTAATCTATCTTTGAAAGAAATATATATTATGAAATTGTTCATTAAAAAAAAACTTCCATTGTTAATTCAGAAAATAGAATGATGTTTATTTTTTCGATGTAATATGTTTTCATATTTTACGTGAGTGATAATTTATTGCAAGGACAAAAAACTTTGAAACATACATATATACACAACGAGAGAGAGAGAGAGAGAGAGAGAGAGCAAGAGATATATACATGCACGCAGAATACAGTAATATTTTAGGATACTATTGAGTTGGCAAGAAAGTAATTTCGGTTTTTTAGTGTGAAATAAAAGTCATTTTTGTTTTTCATACAAAGAATGATCTAATCAATTATAATCAATTATATATTTTCCATTTTTGTTCGATGACCTTTTGCCATCTTTCTGGCAACTTCATGATTCCGCGCTCATAGAACTTCTGGTCCTTATCAGCCAATAACTGAAGCAAGTGCGATTTCAGGTTATCATCATTATTGAAAGTTTTACCATTCGAAGATTAACATTCAGAAGCGGAAGTCAATCATAAAGGAAGTCAATCATAACGTTTTGGATTACGTCCTTCATTAGATGCTTAAGAGAAGGAGAATTGTTGTTCACGGCTTGGTCTAGATTGATTAGACATGTGGTGCAGGCAAACTCAGAAGACGTTTAAGTTTTTGGTGGAATGTTCGACTGACTGAAAATGGCGGGGGACAGGAAAATCTGCGAAGCGAATGCCACGGAGGAACTCGGTGTAGCAAACTGCCAATCAGCTCACTCTCTGGCCGATGTAAAAGGTGGGACACAATGAGAATCTTACGCAGTAAATAAGTTTAAAAGAGATACAACTAAAGGAGTCCGAAATATGGAAGGTAGGCAATTGTGTCCAGTGAGGGAGTTGATGTTAGTGATGAACGGAGAGGTGTGGTAACAAAGTCAGGAGCAAAGTTAAGATCCGTGTGGCAAGATGGAAGGTAGGGGAGAGCAGCTGTGAACCAGGGTTACGAAGGTTACCGATGTGCTTGAAGGAAAATAGTGGTGGATTGAGATGAGATGTTGTCATGTGGGATCGGATTGGAGAATGCGGAAAGTGTGCATAGTTTTATGATGAAAGTATAAAATGGAGGGCTAGTAGGAAAGAGGAAAGGATAGACTATCAGTGGTCTACGTGGAGTAGGAAGATGGGAAGTTGAGGTAAGGGTGGGAGGCAGCAAAAGTAGATAAGAAGTGATTTGGGTAGTGGATAGAAACAGAGATGTCAGATAAGCTGGGGGAGGTGTCGGAGATGGCAGATGGGCACTGAAAAATAGGATGAAAGGAATTGATGTAGGGGGAGAGTACTGAATAGTGTATGAGAGAGGGGGTAGTTCCGATAATGTCGTCAATGTAGTGGCCATGTAGTCAAGGGTGGGGGTCGGACGAACGATGAGAACATAGCCAACGATAAGATTAGTATAGTTAGGACCTATTTTCGTTCCCATAGCCACCACTTTAACTTGGTGGTAAACATTTCCCACAAAAACCATCACAGTTTAGGATGAGGACAAGTACAGTAAGACGGAAGAAGGAGGAAATGCTGGGTTATGTGATAGTGTGACAGTTAAGGGGTCATTGTTGTAAAAGGATAGTAGTACAGAGAGATTTTCTGCCCGTGATGATAAACGAGAGATCGAAAATTAAGAAAAATTTGAAGTGACGGAAAGTGTGGTTGTGTCATGGACTTGAAAGGGGAGGGAGTCAACTAAGGGTGTGAAGATGAAGCCAAGGCATTTTTTAGATTAGTTTAATGAGGCAGTTGCAGACGGAAATAAGGTGGCCAGGGCAGCTGAGCTTATGGAATTTGGAGAAGGAAATAGATGGTGGAAGTGTAAAGAGTGCAGACGATAGGTGTATGTATGTATGTATGTATGTATGTATGTATGTATGTATGTATGTATGTATGTATGTATATAATGCCATCGTAACAGCATATTTTACGATTACAGGTGATG
>OZ024741.1:179285405-179335405 GCA_964016885.1 Eledone cirrhosa
TTCCCTCATTGATCAGGTTTGTGTGGGAACAAGTGGCCTTTCACTATTTTGAAAATACAATTCGAACTCAATGCAATTATTTTCTGTCCGTAGGATATCTGATAAAATTACAGTTCTTTTTTTGCTTTTTGTTGTTTCTTTCTTTAAAAATTCAAGAAACCTGCATCGTGATGTTGAATCATATTTGGTATAGACGACTAGAGTGTGTTTTCTTCTTATATTGACGGCTCAACAATTTGAAAGACACAATTCTCCTGTTAATACATTGACGGTTCGGTCTGCATTCACTACAGATAAAATTAATACTGAAGAAAGACTAGGCTATTGATGAAATTACACGAAATTACATAATAAACACTCGTTATATAATATATATAATATATATAATATATATGTCTGTACATATATATATAGTGGAAGACAACTTGTGTCCGAGTACGACACGTGCTATTGATGTTGCTGTCGCTGCTCCGCCATAGATGATTCATCTAACCAGGAAGTGATTTACATGTCATACCACACACTGTGGTGGTGAGTTCTCCGCCTGCTTCAGTTTATTGGTGTGTCATGCTTTGTGGTGCCGTGATAGCCTATCTGCAAACTGACACACTTTCATACAGGGCTACATGCAAAATCAAGGTGCATGAAGTACTCAAATGTGTTATTTCCATAAGAATGACATCTGCTATGGTTTAGTAGCCCAGCCTTTGACATGCATACGCATCCGCATCCATCACAGGTACGAGTCTCTTTCGAACCCCGTTCTAAGGGAGTATTAACATACCCCGTATATTTGGCTACTCGCTTCACCTCAGCCTATGCCCTCCGCTTTTGTTCATATTCCTTAAACACCGGTAGCAATCAAATTTCGCCACTGGACTCTACCTGTTGCAAAATTTTCACCTGTTTCGGTATTGATATTAACCTTCATCGGAGAATTTTTCAGGCAGTCTTTAAAGTGCTTGTGCGGCTTGCACTGACGCGTTAGCCTGGTTACAGCTCTCTATAAATATAATACAATACCATACGGTTGGCTGGAACAGGTAACAGAGTAAAAGAGTAATACATACATACATACATACATACATACATACATACATACATACATACATACATACATACATACATACATACATACATACATACATACATACATACATAGTCAGTCAACGCGATCAGTCGCATATTTTGGTGTGGGAGACTATTCATTAAATTTAAGATGAATACTATCTCTGACAGTAATGCCACAACTACCAGTCATATTGAATAACTGGATATTCTTCTAACTATATCTACTGAAGACACCTTTTATTCGAATTCGTAGAGATATCCGACTAAATACATAATTCACTTTACAAGGAATTGCTACAAACAGCATGGCTGAACACAACATCAACAACAACAACATCAATGGAGTACCGAAGAAAAACGAGAAAGGTAAGCAAAATTTATTCAGTTGTAACTACAGAAGAAACCGAAATTATAAATCGCATTTCTCTTGGAGTTGCGAACTTAATGATGATTTATTTAATTGTTATAAAATGGCAAAAAACAATCCCTCCATTGGCTATATGAACAGAATGAAGCTACGCTGGGACGAAATACACCCAGAGCTAAATCATTTCACAGCGTCAACTACGCCAACAAGCGACTTTGTTGAACCTAAAAATAAGATAAATATTATTCATTGTAAGTCCCCCACAACAAACACGGAATCAATAACACGTGCTACAGGTCGCCATGCTACTAGACTTCCCAGCAGCCAGGTCGAACAGCGCCTTGAGACAACTATGCCTGTAAGAAATTTGACACCACGTGTACCATCTAAATCTACCTCGAATGCTGGGGAAAACACTATCGATAATAATAATAATCGAAGAAATAATAATAATAATCGAAGAAATGATAATAATAATCGAAGAAATTTGACACCACGAGTCTACCTCGACTATTGTGGAAAATACTATCGGTAATGATAATAATGAAAAGTATAAACAATTGAAAATTTCCCTCAACGAAATCTTCCAGAGAGAAATTAATTCCTGTATAAACATTTCTCTTGCTGAACGTTTTAAAACAACAATATTTAATAAAAAATAAAAAATAAAAAATAAAAAATGAAATATTACGTGTTATTGACGAAACAGGGATGAATATTTCCGACGGATAAAAACCCCAACATTTTGGCAAATCTACGCCTGTTTATATGCCTTAGAAACGACAGTGAAGCATTATCTTGGTGATAGCAGAGATATTAACAAGAAAAAACACCACCAAAAATACCACCATATATAACTAAAATAGAAAAAAAATTGCTGACCTACGAAAAACCATAAGATATGTGACAAGGCTCCTTACGTGCAAACAAGCACACAAAAAAACTTCACTCCTCACCAAAAAAGAGTGAAAAATAAAATAGGGACGATGTTTGGTAACAGTAAAACCAGAACTCTTCAATATAAGCTGATTACCCTCAAACAAGAATTGAGAGCTGTTAGCGAAAAACGTCGATACCTGAAGAAAGTAGATGAAAGAAAAGTGCTTAATAAAAGATTCAGACGAAACCAAACATCAGTCTATAGAAATATGAAGAGCAAAATAATAAGTGTCACTGAGGCTCCATCCCAGAAAGACAGATTCCTTTTGGAGAAAAATATGGGGTGAAAAGAAGAATTTCAACCAAGATGCAATGTGGCTAAAAGAAATCCAAAAAAACTATTGCTCCTACACTACAACAAAAACATACGAAATAAGTGAGGGGACCCTTGCAACTGTGATAGGAAAACTCCAAGATAAAAAAAACACCAGGAAGAGACATGATTGTCGGCTACTGGTACAAAAAACTGATATTCTATCGGAGGTATCTTACCGACCTCTACCAACAAGTTCTTAAGGGAAATACATTTATACTAGAATGGTTGACATTAGCACAAACATTACTGGTCCCCAAGAACAAAGACACCCACCTGGCAAAAGACTACCGACCCATTGCATGCCAGAACCTGATGTATAAGATGTATACAGCCTGCCTGAACCTATTCCTCCAAGATCACTGTGAAAATAATAACATCATCACAGATGAACAAGCAGCTGGAAAGAAAGGGGTTTGGGGATGTGTTGAACAACTCCTAATCAACAAAATTTCGGAGGTGCGACAACTTAGGAGGAATATGGCTACAGTCTGGCTGGACTACAGGAAAGCTTTCGATTCTGTTCCCCACTCTTGGGTGTTGAGGCCCTCCGACTTTCTAAAGTCCCAGACATTATTATTAGAGCCATAGAAAAGCTGTCTTCTTCTTGGGCTACTATCCTAAGGTTAAAGACAGAGAAGGAGGACTCTATTTTCACTGATAAAATAAAATATCGCAGGAGTATATTTTAAGGAGACTCTATTTATCCTGTCATTAAACCCCTTATCCTTTCTGCTCAAGAAATGTGAAGGATACATCATTGGCTCGCAGGAGGACAGAAATACGAACCTAACCCATAATTTCTTTGTGGATGATCTGAAACTCTATGCCAAGAACATGGATGGGATAAAGAAAACTCTTGACCTGGTTACAACATTCTCAAAGGATATAGGAATGGAGTTTGGCCAAGATAAATGCTCATACGTGACTGTAAAGCGGGGAAAAACAACCGAATCTAGCAACATTGTCATCAATAGCCTAACTGTTTCACCGATATCTGATGAGGACTGCTACAGATACCTGGGGATAGATGAGAACATATCCTATAATGGTATCTGTCATAAGGAACGCGTAACCAGGGAATACTACACCCGATTAAGAAAGATATGGTCATCGGAACTCTCTGCGCAAAACAAAACAGTGGCTCACAATGTGTTTGCTGTGCCTGTCCTAACACCAACTTTTGGAATACTCAATTGGACGATAGACGAAATCCGAGCGATTGATGTTAGAACTCGAAAAATACTAAGCAACACCGGAAACTTCCACATCAACAGTGACATAGACCGCCTTTACTTGAAACGTAAGTACGGAGGCAGAGGCCTAACATCAGTCCAGACAGCATTTGAATGTCGCATCATATCCCTCCGACAACATCTAAGAACCTCAAAGCGTAGGAGCCCGTCTCTTGAGCAAGTCTATCTGCATGAAACAGATAAGATCATGAGAGTTGGGAAGGAACTCCTCGAGAGGTATTCCCTGTGTGATAATCAAAAACTCACACCCAGGGAAGTTGCCCAGCAGTATCGCAGTGAATCCATGGATGAAAAACTGCATGCTTATCACCAAAACATCATGCATGGATATGTTGCCAGGAAGCTTCAGAGTGAGAGTAATATAGATAAAGAAAGTAGTCTATCTTGGACCAACAACCGCTATATTGGTTCCCACTTTGAAGGATACGCTTTTGCAATCCAAGAACAGGAAATCAACACGAAATACTTGATTCACAAAAGAGATAGGGATGCAGGTAAAACACCTAGATGTGATAACAAGTGCAAACTCTGTAGAATTAACATCGAAGATGTCACCCATGTCATCAGCAGCTGTCCAAAGATGTCATCGCGGTACTATCTACCTATGATGCATGATGTAGTGGCCAAAACACTGTACAATGCAATCCGTAGAAAAGATAGCCCCGATAATAAACACATTAAAAGCTACAGCAATGTGGAAGACATACATATACATAATATGAAAGAGTACAGGTGGAATGTTCCAGTAAAAACCCCAATAAAATGCAGGTATAACAGACCAGATATTATAATATGGGACAGGGAAAAGAAGGCATGCACAGTGGTGGAAGTTAGCTGTCCAGCAGATGCCAATATAATATCAAAGATTAGCGAAAAGAAGAATATTTATGCAGAACTGATGAGAAATCTGCAGATACTCCACCCTGATTATACCTTCAGATTTATGCTTGTGATTATTGGGGCACTGGGATATGTTAGTAACTGCCTCAATACGAATCTTGAGAAGCTAGGCTTCACAGGAACAGAAAGAACACAGCTAGTTAGGAAATTACAAGTACAATCCATTAATGGAACAGTAAAAATATATAAAATATTTCAAACATTTTGCATCTAATAACTGCATATACACATGTACAGATACTAAGCATATACACATGCATACATACAACTCAAAACATACACATCCACACATACAATAACATCCATATCTACACATGCATGCAGACATATCTACCTAGTTGATGTTGTGTAAATTCCAATGATCTTGTGTCTATGTTAGAAACCGACTGTCTCTCTATTAGCAAAAATTTGTGAAATTATAAAACCAGAAGAACATACATACATACATACATACATACATACATACATACATACATACATACATACATACATACATACATACATACATACATACATACATACATACATACATACATACATACATACATACATACATACATACATGATGGCTGAAAACTTTGCTAAGAGTACTGCAATCGCTTATCAGATTATAAAGTTTGGTTCTCCATCCGTAGAACCTATGTTGTGCCATGCTAGGTTGCCAGATTTGATAGTACATAGGTATACTATATTAGATTCGAGGCATCTATTCTGCAGTGGGAAATTATCCGGTAGGTGGCAGTTACACTTGGATTTAACCTAAAAGATCACAAAAATAATTTCGAAACAAACCCTACAATTAGATTAATATGCCCATCGAAGTCAGATATAGATAGAATTAACAAGTATATACTAGATAGCGCAGATCAAAGACAAACTAGAAATTAAACTATGGGGTAACACTAACGAAGCAATCGATTGGTTTAACAAAATAGACAATAAGGAAACATCCAACTTCATACAGTTCGATATCAATGACTATTACTCATCCATCTCCCCAGTCACCCTAAATATATATATATATGTGGGGGGGGGGGGGGTCAGGACCCCGACGGCTGAGCTCCGGCCGTTTCGACAGCTAGTTGGGGACTGTCTAGAACTAGCTGTCGAAACGGCCGGAGCTCAGCCGTCGGGGTCTTGACTCTTTTCCTATTACCCACACTACTACCATAGAGTACTCTGGTGCGTTATGGTCCACCTGGTTCCTTATCACATTTCCTTCGGTATATATATATATATATATATGTATATATATATATAGATATATTGAGTGTTACTATCAACATGTAACCTAGTACAACCTGTCACATGGTCGAGCCATCAATGACTAAACCGGAAATCCTACCAAGTTTGCTTGGTGAGGAGGAGGATTTTGGACACCCTGCAGGATGAAAAACAAAACCTGCCAGAGGGCAGAGGATCTCATTAGAATCTACAGTCATCCAGTAGTATTAGTATGTACATATACATATATGTCGTGTTGGTGTGTAGATATGTATATGTTAATTTAAGAGTGTGCAGAGTTCTTATATATTTCACTGGTTGGCACTGGATGGTCTTTTATGGCGTCCACGTGTTTCTCAGTTTGTTCAACATGCCGCTCAGCGAACCGATGACGCGCAATATATGCTCAGTCAAGCTAAGCACCTAGCCTCTCTCATTTCGAAGAGCAACCTGCGTGGGGAAAAGCCACATGCTACACGAGGTGCTTTTAGTATGTCTATCATAGGATAGTCTAGCAGAACAGATTGGATCTAGAGGTGTAAGCTTCGATAAAAATCCTACTTGTCTCATAGTAAGCAGTAGTTCATGTGACGATCATCAGTTTAATTAGATGACCTCGGCGTCGTAAATACCAGTGTCTTCGCAGATGATCGACTATTAATTCAACAATGGGTTGGCACAACTGTTCCAGTTAGCGGAGAAATCTATGAGTATGTAAGTGTGCGAGCAGCATATATTCTAACCATTCTAGAAAAAGCAAAATGAATGCTTCATCTTCGAAAAAATAGGAATGAATCAAGAAGAAAAAAAGATGCATGTGTGTGTGTGTGTGCGTGCGAAAATTAAATGGAAAACACAGTAAAACGATACAATATAATTAATATATATATATTAGTTTAACGCTTGATATAGTAGGAAAAGGGTCTCGTTTCTAGCGTTAGTCCTACATCAAAAAATAGGAAGAGAAATAGATGAAAAGAAAGATAGATTGAGAAGAGGAAGAAACGGAAAAAAAATGTTTCGAGAAAAAACATGTCTGCTCTGTCAAATCCGACCCAAACTAAACATCAAAAACAACTTCAGGAAGAGAGAGTCTGAATTCATGGTGTCGAATGTTGACCAAATGGAGATAGTAGTTCCTTAAATTCATATTTGTCGGCTAGCAGAATCGTCAGGCAGGTCATTATATGTAAATATTATATATGCTTGTTCATATGTATACATGTGTGTATGCATGTGTGTGCATACATGTATGTATATGCTTGTTCAGGAGTGTATACATATGTGTGATAAAATATGGAGACGTGGTCGAGTCCATCGGTAGAGGTGGGGACTAAATGGCACTGCCCCCTCCCCTCACCCCCACTTTTCAATTGTGCACCTTCAAATTTAGAAACATTCAGTGATATGTTTATTCCGAAACTCCACCTTAGAATTATCCCCACACACCCCTAGCATCAAAGCTTAGCAATGGACCTGGATATGATATTTGAACATATACATAAATTATAAAATGGATCACAAAGATTTAGAGCAGGGGAATGCAACATATTCCATTGGCGGGCCACTTTTGAACATTGGAACAACTATATTAGGGCGTCACTGTAAAAAATATGTAATCTAATGAAAACCAGGGAATTGAGTCATAAATACATTGTGAATACATTTTTAAACAATAAAGACAAATAAAATATAATTTAGTTTTATTAATGTGAGACATGGTATTTGGTACAGGTCGACTAACAGAAAATTGTATTACGGTTACGAAAAAAATTTTAAATAAGCCTACAAGGTAAAAATTAAAAACGGTCATCGTGGGCCACTCTGACTGGTCTGGCGGGTCGGATTGTGGCTGCAGGCCGCCTGTTTCACGCCCCTGATTTAGAGTATAGAGCATGTAACCCCCACCCGTCCCACCATAGTTACGGTGCTGCTGGAAAAGCCTTCGCTCAATAGGTTTGTCCAATCTGAGCTGACCTGCGGCTAAACAACATTGCTGGAATAAATAAGAGTGCCTATTTAGAAATACCTCAGAAAATTCTTTTTGTTTTTCTTTCTCTTTTTTCTTACAAAAGATTAACCAAGGATACAGCATTCATAAAATGACATGACATATGTGTCCACATGTCTTACTAGTAATAATATTATTGATTGTAGATCAATAAGCAGATATAGGATTTCGTCATCTCACAACCTGAGTGTTGTTCTATGTAATCGTTATTTTCTTTGATCTTACCGTCTTTCGTTTTACTTGGAAGCTAACAAATTACTTTGAATTAATCAAAGCTGAAATAATATAATCGCCGAGACTTAATTTCTTGTCACTACTTCCACGCGATTATGCAGTCAGTTGCAAGCATTCTCTTTTAATATTGATATTAATTGAAAAATATCATATAGGAGCAGAATTTAATTAAGATTACGAAGAAGCTCCACAGACGATAAATGTATGGTAAAGCCAGACCAGATGTATACGTTTGTATCAATATCTCAATAGTTCTATAGACAGACAAGAAGAAATAACGACCTTATAAATAATTCAACTATCTTCTCTGTAGAAATGGAGTCTGACTAACTGTGTACTTAATTTACTTTTTGCTTCATGGAATGTTCCGAGCTTGGTTCGAGTATTAACAACTGCTCAGGGAAACATTCGATTAGTTGGGACAAGTGACAACTTCTAGATTCCAGGGGGGGGGGGGTCCTATTGCGAGAGAGTAATCTAAACACTGTTTGTGTGTGTAAAATGTGTCTTGACCGTTACTCAATATATACTATTGTATTTTCACAGTAAAGGCTTTACTTTGCATAATTATCTCACATAATATCGAATATATAAGATTTTGATATTATTTATTTTGAGAACAATACCTTAACATCAGTATGAGTGGCCAGTTACAGCCGGAGTGACCAAAAAGAGGTGAGAGAATTCTGGCTGCATAAGACCGATTTAAATGCTAATGGGTTAGGTAAGAAGGCTCGTTGCGCCGCTGTTTATCCCGGTTTCATGACGTGAAACGACTGCGAGTACAAGACTCCTCCCTGGACAGGACGCCAGTCTATCGCAGGTTTAAACCCCCTATTTTTTTTTTTTGTACTCATTTCAGCTGAGTATACTGGAGCAACGTGAAATGAAGTGTTTTGCTCAAGAACACAACACGCCCTGGAATCGAACCCACAACATTATGATCGTAAGACCAACACCCTTACCATTAGCTGAATTAAATGCGTGTGTGTGTGTGGTTGGATTAATTGTGTATATGTTTGTATATGAGTGGTTAAATGAAATGTACCATTGTATTTAGTTTCGTCTCTCCAGGTTCCGTATCCCAATCCCGTCTAAGTCGGGTTTGTCTTTGTGTATCTCACTGGTTAATAAAATAAATAGCAGTGTTATTCTGAAATAGATTCACTAAACTTTCAACTTTCTTCGTTGCAACACATTTTTCCTGTAGCTGGTTAAAATAAATCAGTTTTTAAAAAACCTAGCCAACGTAAAACCTGTTGCTAAATATGTTGAGCAAGCTGTGCTACTGAAACGATTCGGTGGTATTGGTTTACGTATAATCTCTTCTTTATTGGTCCAATGTTTCAAAACCTTATTTCTATATATTTTGACATCGCTGCACTGCCAAAACGATTCAGATGTTTTTACTTATGTGAATTCTCTTTTTTATCGGTCCCCTGTTTCCATTCTTGTGTTCACGTTTGCTCTTCTTTGGTGAACAACACCCTCTCCTCTTCAACCTGGATTGGCTCCAACAAGGAGATAATTGAAACCCCATAACTGTGAACGGGGTTTAATTTTGGTATTCTTTATTATTATTATTACACCTGTCTTCCTTTGGAGCCAGTCCAGATTGAAGAGCAGAGGATGTTGTTCACCAAAGAAAAGCAAACGTGATGTGTTATCCCTCTTATTCGAGTTGCAGGCAACCCAGACGTCCTTCTCTAAAACGGTAAGGGTGAGGTTAGGGAAAGTTGGTAGTTATTTCTATAAAGTCGCGTGACCAAATAGAAACTGCCCCGCTGGCTCTACCAATACTTACTAAACGATGGCAATATATGTTAGTGGATTAAGGTAGTGCATTGGCAGAATTGGTAGAGCGTCGGGTAAATTAGTTCGTGATATGTTGTTATTTAGTTACGTCTTCTTGCAACTTGAGTTCAAACTTGAACCAGAGTGTGTGTGTGTGCAGGCAAATGGAGTTTAAGCTGTAAGTTCCTAGTTACCATCCTCTTAAAACAAACCATTTGGTTTCCTCCACTCATACTATCTAAATAAATAGTCCCCAAATCAGAGATCGTCTTGAGCCTTTTGATACCAATCCGCCAGAAACCGCCCTGGTTCTACAATACGAAACTATTTGTTTTAAGATGTTTATATTTATCTAAAAACCTAAAAAGGATTAAAGTGCTTGTATTTATTTATCTAAAAACTTTCCATCGTAATGTTATATAAGAAGCCTTGTTAAATTATGTTTCAAACACTATTTGGGAAAGTTATATTACTAAATCCCAGCAAATTTTATATTATTTTCAAAATTAATTAAAAATCGTAGGCTGTGTATTCCATTAACAATATGTAAACGAAGTGGTTAAACTCCAAGTATGAAATATATCCTTCAATATCCTGTAATTTAAAAAAATCACCCATTGTGATGGAAAACAGCGTAAAAGATTCACATGCCTACTATGGTCTTATAACTCAATATTTTTCTACTGAAATCTTCGGGTATGGAAAGCAGGGTTAGTGATAAAGTTAGAGTAAAATAACGGTTTCTGATTTAAACACAAAATCAACAATTACAGGGAGGGGAATCGATTAAATGGACCCCAGTGTGTTACTGGTACTTTATTTTATCGACCTTGTAAGGATGAAAGGCAAAGCTAACCTCGACGGGATTTGAACTTAGAACGTAACTGATGGCTGTAAGTCAATGCCAAAAATAAAAAAAATAAATAAAAAAAAGCATGTTGTCCGACGCTCTACCGATACTGCCAATCTACCATCCTGTTCTAGTAAAATAATAAAAATGTATTATAAGTGTATCTAACATACCTTAACAAAATAACAACAACAAGGAAACGCAAACTGTCAGCTGTGATCCCATTTTGTTTAAACTGTTTCGTCAGGGCAGCGCTCAATTTACCAATGTCTTTCAGAACAATTTGCAAGATGTAATTAAAATGGCGATAGTTTGTATTCTATTTACAGGTAAACCCTTCTGTGATTGGCCAATTTGTATCAGTGAAGCCAACCACAACAAATTCCGTAATTACTGCTACTTTGAAACCTTTTAAGACAAGATTTAGTGCCTTTCCTTCATGATCAGCAACAATTTCATGGCGTACTCTCTGGTGGAATAGACATTCGTCGATTTTGACGATGAGTGTTACAGTTGTTCGGTCAACAGAACAACCTGCTCGTGAAGTTAACATATAAGTATCTGAGCCTTCCACAGACACGTGTACCCCTTAACGTAATTCTTGGAGAGAGATTTAATATCACATAATTACAGCTACAGTCCATCCGGTAGACTTCCGCCTATCCAACTTCACTCACAATACAGGTCGACCTGAAGTTGTGGTAAATAACACAGGGGCGTGTCGAACCTGGTACCTCGTAATTGCGAAGAGAACTCTTTAATCATCCGACAAGCTGTCTACTATTAATTTCCAGCCACAGTAATATGGGTTTTTTACCCCCATATCTCCAACTGACAAACATAAGCATCGCTACTTTATTCATATTCCATTGCATATAATTACAAACAGAAAAAGGCGGAAAAGGTGGATTACAAAATCGAAAGATAAAGAGGACAGAGGAAAACTCTACACCCTGGAATGGACGGTATATTTCTGCTGTGTCCTGCAGTCAAGATGGCGAATGTATTGCCGTGTAGAACAGCCAGCGATACTCGCTGCATCATCCCTTCCACCTTACAAGGCTCCATCCTCCTGATTTGGCGGAGTAAAACTACAGCCGGTGTCAGTCCAGGTTCTGGGGACACTGGAAGTCTCGATGGCGACCAGCACAAAACGAAAACGGTGCGTTCAAGTGTTGCCGCAAGAGAATATAGAGTAACCAAAATTGTACAAGTTTGGAGAATAAAGGCAGGCTTACTAAGGTATCTACACAGAACTAAATGAACAATGAGAGGATACACTGCATACTGACTCTTTCTGGAGAAGTGTGTAGTAGACCGTGAATACACGTAGCTTAGTGGGTAGGGTGTTCGGCTCACTATCGTATAGTTATGCGTTCTATTTACGGCGGCGCGTTAAGTCTTTGGAAAAGACATACTTTAAGTTGCTCCAGTCCACTCAGCTGGTAAAATTAGTTTAGTTGTACAAGTGATACAAAAGGCCAGCCTTTTCATAAACTGTATCACGTTGAATCTCCATGAGAAATGCTTTAAAGGTAGTCGTGTCTGTGGAATTCTCAGTGACTTACCAGTTCATTTCACAAGTAGGTTGTTCTGTTTTTCAAACAACAGGAACACACATCGTCAAAATAAACACACCTTCACACGCACGTGTAGCAGACCATGTCCGTTGCCACATCAAAATGGTTACGGTTTGCTAGGACCTAAAATATATACTTTTGAACCTATGTGGGCTAAATCTAACCAAAAGCTTAGCAAATGTTTCAATACCATTGTACTGAGTCCAAAAAAAACTAAAAATACTGCGTGCCCACCCTGTTCAATATTTATTAATGGTTTCTAACTTAGACACAAAGCCAGCAGTTTGGTGAGAGGGAAGAGTCGATTATATCGACCTCAGTACTTGATTGGTACTTTATGGCAGCATAAAATAGAAATTTGACCTTGGTGGGAATTGAACTCATGATGTGAAGGGCCGGAACAAATACTTCAAAGGAATTTTGTCCGATGATCTACGAATTCTGCGGATCCACTGCTCCCACTCTTGCTTTATTAATGAGAAGACAATGTCGAATTATATTATTTAATGTGATATCATAATAGAATTATATCAGGATTATGATTTATAATAGAATTCTAACAGAATTGTGGCTATACAAATTCTTAATTTTATTAAAAATGGTAATTAGTCGGCTCAAGTTTCCTTCGATAGAATCTTTAATCTGTTAAACATCAACTGTATCACAACGTCTGTTGGTTGATATGAAGATATTTTTCCTCTAGAGCATACTTTCACAATATGGCGATCGCGACCTTCCTGAAGGGGGTTAGGGTTGTGAATGAAATTAAGAATGTTTATTTTATTTTATATTTTAGCTATATTTGTTGGTTATTGCGATTTTTTTTCTGCAAAAAATCTTAAATAAAACTATACGGTTGTACATTTAAGAACAAATCCACAAATTTAAAACGTAATAATAACCATACCGAAAAATTCTGTCATATTAAAATAATTGTTTCTACTTTGGACACAAGGCCAGCAATTACCCCAGTGTATTACTGGTGCTTTATTTTATCGACTCCGTAAGGATGAAAGCAAAGTTAACCTCGGTGGGATTTGAACTCAGAAAGTAAAGGGCCATAACTCTATGCTACAAAGCATGTTGTCTGACACCCTTCCGATACTGCCAATCCACCACCCTTAATCTGTCATATTAAAATAATGTTTTTTTTATTTAGACTCAAGGCCAACAATTTTGAGGGAGGGGCAAGTCGATTAAATCGGTCCCAGTGTGTTACTGGCACTTTATTTTATCGACCCCTTAAGGATGGAAGGCAAAGCTAAGCTCGGCGGGATTTGAACTCAGAACGTAAAGAACCGTAACTCTATGCCGTAAAGCATGTGGGTCGCGATTTAAAAAGTTTTTGGTGGCCTGGCTCTAGAGAATATTTCTATCAACTATTTTTCCACAAGCCCACAGTCTCATCAGATGGGAACTTATTCTGGTTTTATTGGAATTAAATGACTGAGAGTATAAGACACTCCTCTCTGCGATGCCACTCCGTTACTGGTACCCTTTTCTTTTTAGTTGAGTGGACTGGAACAACGTGAAAAGAAATGTCTTGCTCAAACACACAACGTGCTACCTGGTCCAGGTATCGAACCTACGTTACGATCATCAAACCATTAGGCCGGGCGTTTTCTCAGTAAATACTGGGTACAATGGATTCTTATACACTTTCCAATATCGTTAATCTGTCATTCTGGCAGATGATCGTCTAGCCTGGCTTTATTAATTATAATTTGACTGCAGTGTTAGAAATTTCAAGCTACACACACACGCACACATACACACTTACACTACAGATCAATACACGAGCACAAATACACATACACCAACACACACAACTCACCAACACACAGAGATCACAACACACTACACACACGTACAACACACAATACATATTCGCAGCGGCAAATCGGTCGAGTCTTTAGAGCGAAGAACAAAATACCTTGTTGTATTTGTTCCGACTCTCTACGCTCTGTTTTCAATTCTCGCCAAAATCAATGTTTGTCTTTCGTGTTTCTGGGGTTAATAAAATAAAATACCAGTCTGTGGTGGTGGATTAGTGGAATTGTTAGAGTGTCAGACGAAATCTCTTGCGGTGTTTGGTCGGGAAATTTGCATTCTGGCATCAGTCCACAGAAGACTATAGTAGAAGAGTATCGCCCAACGTGCCGCCTCGCAGTGGGATCGAACCCGACTTACCGTAGTTGCGAAGCGAATTTTTGACCCACACAGGCAGGTATACGCACCTATTTTGATATCTGAAGAAAATGTATATATAACGCTTTATGTGTCGGGGGATACCCTTAAACAGACGACCTAGTTCGAATATTTGCAATAGAGTGGATCCTGCAAAAGACATCGAAGGACAAATTCACAAATATAAAACGTAATAATAACCATACCGAAACATTCTATCATTGAAATAATGTTTTCTGATTTTGGAGGACCAGGTGGTGGTATTGAACCAAGCAACGAATTCAGTCTACCGTCCAAATAGAATCACATGGTGATTTGAACTCAAACCGCGATATAGCTGGAACAAATACCACCAGACATGTCATCTGATGATCTAGCTGTTGCACAAATCCACTACCTTAGACTGGTACTTTATTTTATTGACACCGAAAAGATAAAAGGCAAAGTTGGCATCGTTTGCTGTAACAAATACCGCAATGCATTTTGTCCTACGCCTACATAATTACTCTAGAACCGAAAATCAAGGGCGAAGACTATCATACATAAATGTTCAGTGTTGCCTCCCCTGTTTGCTCCACCCGGCCTGAATAACATTTGTTGTTTCTGTCTAAATATACTGTAATTACGCGAGCCAGTTCACGATCGCAAATCGTGAATTCGATTCCTGGACCAGGCGACGTATTGTTCTTGGCGAAGCCACTTTATTTTACATTGTTCCAGTCCATTCAGCTGCCAAAAATGAGTTGCTCCTGAAATTCAAAGAACCAGCCTTGTCACACATTGTGCCACGCTGAATCTCTTTGCAAACTACATTAAGGGTATATGTATCTGTGAAATGCTCAGCCACTTTCACGTTAATTTCATGATCAGGCAAATCCTTTGATTAAATCAACTGGAGCACTTGTGGTCAGGGACGATGCAGGTCCAACGAGTTACACAGCGGAAACAATGTTTTCCAGCTTTTCCATTTTCGAAAAGAAGAGGGCTTAAAAAGCCTACCCGTCCTACTTACCAATCACAACCCCACAGATCTTGACATACCTCTAGTTGCTAAAACTCATTTCTATCACTGTATCTGAAATTAATCATAGTCTTTGAACTCGCTCCTGTTCTATCTAAACTTCATAATTGCTCTGTTGATTCTCGCTTTCCATCCTGTTGAAAATTCTCTTGTTGTTCCAGTCTGATTCTTCTATCATCTTGTTAGTCTATTCGCTCTTTTTGGCAAAGTATTTGAGGATTTAATCAATTCTCAATTGGTTAAGCTTCTTACCTCACTGGGTCTTATTTCAGATATAAACAATATGGTTTTCGCTTCTCACAATCAATTATTGTTATTGCTGTGAGAGTTTGTCGTGCTTTAAACCTGGTGAAACTAGGGTTGTTGCTTTAGATATTTCTAAGGCTTTTGACAGGGTTTGGCATGCTGGTCTCCTTCATAAGTTGGGGGTTATGGTGTTTCTGAATGTATTTTCAAATTGATTGAGACTTTCTTATCTAATCGTAAATTGAAGGTTGTCTTGAATGACAAGACTTTCCACATTAATGTAGGGATCCCTCAAGTCCTATACTGTTCTTAATTTTCAATTATTTTCCCGGTGACATATTTTCTTAGCTTGGTATCTATGCTGATGACACAACTTTCTATTCTTGTCTTAATGGTAAGTCTGGTATGTTGAATTGGCAGCTGATCTTGATAATGACCTTGTTGAGCGTGGCTTGTTACCTTTAATGTATCTAAGACTACACTGCTACATTTCAATCGCTATAGAGAACCACTTTTGCCTTCTATTAGCATGGCTGATCATATCCTCCAAGAGAGCAGCACTATACGCATTCTTGGTCTGATATTTTCTAATGGTTTGAGCTGGAATTATTATATTACATCGATTGTCCCAAGTCTGCTGCCCAGAAAGTTGGTTCGCGCTGTCGTGACAAAAATGTTTTCACTCCTGAAAATATTTATCTTTATAAATCTATTATTTGTCCTTGTATTGAGTACTGTTGCCTCATCTCGTCTGGTTCTTCTGTCGTGCACCTAGATAGTCTATAGAAGAATCGTCAACATTACTGGTCCTAACTCATCATGTCAGCTTCAGTCACTATCACACCGTCCAAATGTTGCCTTGCTTTTCCGTTTATAAATATTTTCATATGAATTGTTCTGATGAGCTTTCCTTTTTGTTGTCTTGTCTTCCTGAGTTTAAACAAAGCACCAGATTTGCAGCTAAGTCTCATCAATTTTCAGTTGAAAGTCATATATGAAATCACAAATTCTATTCTGATAGTTTCTTCCCTCATCTATGGAATTCTCTTCCAGCTTCTTGCAAAAAACCAAAGGCAACATAATCGTCATCATCTTGAATTATGTACTCTCTGTCTTGTTCACCTCCCTTTTCAGTATCCTCTTGTATTTCAGTGGTTTTAATGTCATGCTTAGGGTGAGCAAATAAAAATCGTTTACTTCAAGAGATAGCTTGTACACAAGGGAGACAACTTATACATCAAATATTTGATTTAGCTCCCTGTAACATTCCTGCTCTTTTATTTTTTTTTTTACGTGTTTTAATGTCTGCTTCAGCAGAAATAATTTTAAAAAATAAAAAAATAAAAAAAAAAACCTTCCAGGCATGACTAGCTCATATTTTTATAAATTTAAAACTACAATTTCAAAACGCTGGGTGTGATCTACAGAATCTTGACTCTTATTCCTATCGAATCGAGTAACCATGTATAGACGAGTTCTTTTATCCGTGAAGGCACAATGTATTGGGATTACAAATGTAAAGTCGCAGTGTGTGGTACTTCATTTCACGTTGCTCTAGTTTACTGGCATGAAAAAATGTGTATTAATGGTAGCTGAGGGTTAACTCTGCGATGGACTGACGTCTTATCTAGCGATGCATTGGTCCTATCAGTCGCTTTAGGCTAAATACACCAGGATCAGCTCCAGTCCAGTGAGCCCTCTACAGACTTTTGGATTCGTGATTACAAGGGGTGATGGTCTTAACAAAAACACTGTAACCAGAAACATTCAAAGTGTTTTTCATTCCTCTATAAGCAATAAAATTACAAGGATGTTTCATTGTAGGTATATTAAATAGCAGGCAAAACGAAACTGAAATAAAGTGAAAGAAACTTCCTTATAAAATTAAACTGGATGAGATGCACAAATCTTAGAGCCTTAGATTATTTCTTTTCTGGTATTGAGATTGATATCTGACTGTCACACCTTGTTCAGCTAATTTATTGATGAGTGGCAATTGACTATAGTCTGTTGTAAGAGAGCAGGTCGGTATTGAAAAATATTCACAAATCATTCAGGTGTGTCAAGGACTTAATAGTAGTGGTGCCACAGTAAAATACACCCAGTACACTCTGTAAAGTGGTTGGTGATAGGAAAGGCATTCGGCTATAGAAACCATGCCGAAATTTAGAACACATTTCCAGGTAAGAACTGACTCGGGTTTTGACAATCCATCCAAGTAATGGCAGCATGGAAAGCAGACATAATATTATGACAATCTTTGGCGTATATGAGTAAGATTATGGAGACAAGCGAGAATCAGACTGATCTATACACTGGTCTACAATGTTAGGCATTTGGTTATTTTGGAAGCTGAGATGCGAGTAGGAAAAAATAAAATAGAGCTGATCACCAAATCAGACCAAGGAAATAATGCTTCCATTGGTTATTCTATTGCTGATACTAAAAGCTAATCACAACTACTGGCAGAAGGAAGTGGGATTTGAAGCATATCTTCCAAATCTTTAACAACTCTGCCAATCAACTGTCCCAGTACTAATACTTTATTTATTGGCACCAAAAGAATAAAAGGCAAAGCTGACCTCAATGGATTTTAACTCAGAGCACATTTAACCCTTTCATGATCACATTTCTAATGAAATGTACTGTATTTCAATTACCGTATTTCAATTACCGTATTTCCCGGCGCCAAAGACCCTTCGTCCTCGAGGATGCACTCTAATTTTGACAACCAAAAATTAAAAAAAAAATAACTTTCAGCCTCCAGCACACATGGTAGACTTTTTAGACTTATTTTAGGAAAAAAGTAGCGTCTTCGATGCCAGGAAATACGGTAATTAGTAAAAAATGTTGAAGGATTCACTAAAATTGTTATATTACTAAGAGAGCAACTTAATATATGGTTCTTATATCAAATTATACTGGAATATTTTAACTAAAATAGGAACCCTGGTTTCGTTTTATAGAAAGTTTGGTTGGGGCTGAGTTGGTATCAAAAGGATTAATAAAATGCCCTAAAAACTCTGCCAATTTTATATTTTGAAAAAAAAATACTCATTTGAAACTGATGAAAAAAATCATAAATATATTTTATTATATAAAGAGAAATAAAATTGTTTTAAAAGGAGACAACTGCAAGCTGACATGCCTTGCTTTTGTCTAACTCTCCTCATCCGTGTCTGATAGAAGTAAGAGTTCATCTAAATCTGGTAATGTCATATTTTCAACTTCAGGTTGGAAAGAAGGCATCTGTGCTGAGTATAAAGCTGTCTCAAAGAGTCCTTGTTCTAGAAAAAAAAGGAAACGAGGAATTTAAGATTAACAAAAAGTTTTGGGCTTGTAAATGTTAAGCAAGTTAAATTATTTGAAGAGACATTTTAACCATTCAACAAAACACCAAAGCATACAAAAACCTAAGTTCAACAAGTGATTAACTCTTAACATCCTGTACCACATTAATCTGCATTAGCAAGACATTCTTGAAAAGTGTAAAACAACACTATGTCTGAATCACATTAAAAACTAATGTCTTCAGTTTACAGTGAACTCTTACAATGATCTATCCACAAATACCAGCAATCAATACTGGCCAGTAACTAAATTTCAAATAAGTTGATGTGAAATTGTCATTGATCAGGCCTCAAGAAGTGCAACAAAAGCCTTTTGTTAGCATATTTCTAATGAAATGCACTGCCAATGGGTTTCAATTAATTTTGAAAAATAAAAAAAATTAGAGGAATTTAGTAAAATAATTATATTTTTTCATTACTTTACAAAAATTTATTACAAGAAATTATGATGGGAAGTATTAATATAAGTATGAACACATTTGTGTCACAAAAGCAGAGGTGGTTTAAGGTATTTTGAGATCAAAAGGGTTTTTTTTTTTCGGGGGGGGGGGGGGGGGTTAATGTTTAAAATAACTCTTTCATAATATAATTGTTTCTACTTTTGGCACAAGGCCAGCAATTACCCAGTGCATTACTGGTACTTTATTTTATCGACCACGTAAGGATGAAAGGCAAAGTTAACCTCGGCAGGATTTGAACTCAGAATGGCAAGGGCCGTAACTCTATGCGTCAAAGCATGGCGTCCGACCCTCTACCGATACTGCCAATCCAGGTCACAAAGAATATAATGAAAATTTAGACACAAAGATAAATGTGAAAAGTGTGTGTGAGTGCTGCTGAATAGCTAAAATGATTTGCCCCCAATATTTATACATCATAAAACATCCAGTCCACACTGTAAAGTGGTCATGTAGGTGTCACAACAAAAAGCACCCAACCCTCACTGTAAAGTGGTCGTGTAGGAGACACAGCAAAAAGCACCCAGCACCCACTGTAAATGTCGTTGGCGTTAGGAAGGGCATCCAGCCATAAAAAAAGCAGCTAAAAACAGTCCTATATGAGCGAGACACAGTCACCCGACCCAACTTGCCTCAAATGGAACAAACCCATCTAACCCATGCTAGCATGGAACAATGATGATGATAAAAGAATATGATAAAATATTTGATTCTGACATAAATTCCTTTAAGGAACAGCAACATTTACAACATTCCTGCACAAAAATGAAAAGTCCATGCATCCATCTCTTTGTCCATCACTTCCTGTCTTTTCTATGTCATTTCTGGAAAGATTTTGTTATGGCTCAGTACGCTTCTTATTGTCTGTTATTTTACAGAGAGCATTGGATACATTTTAACATCTATAACAAAAATAATTTAAAATAATAATAATAATGAAATGATTGTGTACAATGCTCAGGTGCACTACAACTCATCAAAGGTGCATGTATAGTACATAGAATAATGTACAAATGTCAGGAAAATGAACAGTGCAGGAGTCATGATATACATGTGTGCCTGTGTATGGAGTGAGGATATCAGGTGTAGTGTTGGCGAATTTCAGGAAGCATGGAGGTTTTAAAGGATGCAGTGTCTCGGCAGCTCACAACTGATGCAGGTAGTTTGTTCCATGCTTCAGCAACTCTGCTCTTCTTCAATCCCATATTATCATGAAATGAGAATCAGAATATGGAACCCAACAAGCATCTCAGCAGCAGATATCAAATTTCCAAATCCAATGTTTGTTTTGGTTTTTTTTTTTATTTAGTTGTGGCTCTAAGTTAACCCTTTCGCATTTAAACTGACCATATCCGGCCAGAATTCTCATACCTCTTTCTGTTCAAACCACTGTAAACTGGCCACTCATACTGACGTTAAGGTATTGTTCTCAAAATAAATGATATCAAAATCTAATAGATTCGATATTATGTGAGATAAAGCCTTTACCGTGAAAATACAATAGTAAATACAGAGTAATGTAAATGCTAAAGGGTTAAAATCCCACTGAAGTCAACAAAATACCAGTGAAGTACTCGGGATGATTCTTCCTTTCTCATGTTTTCTTTCTCTTAAAAAATCGGCTGTTATGACTCGTAGAGAGATGGGCTCCACCAAGTTTTAAATTTTCAAATGTATCAGGACCAGGACAGTGCCACTATGACTACATTTGGAGTTGAGGACACCATTCTTTTCCTTTCCTTAATGGTTCAGGTATTGGGCTCACAATCTTAATGTGATGGGTTTGATTCCCAGATTGGATAGTATGTTGTGTTCTTGAGCAAAACACCTTCAGTTCATGGTGGGAATGTCATCTTCTCTCAGTTGTGGGTGCAATAAAATGCACCCAGTACACTCTAAAAAGGTTGAAGTGAAGATAATGTAGTGCAGAGAAGACTTTAGTCCTGACAAACCACTGGAAACAACAGTGAAGAAACTTTTAGCCTTATATAGGACATATTTCTAGTGTTTGTGATATAAAATGCACTTTCTGAAAAGTGGTTGGTGAACAACTGGAGAGGGCATAACATTTCTAGTTCTACTGCCAATATAGAAATCCACCTAGTACACTTGATATAGAGGTTGACGTTAAGAAAGGCATCCAGCCATGAAAACCATGTGAAAAATGAATGTATAAGCAAGACATGGCCCTTTGGCTCATTTAGAGGAATAATAACTGACTCAGACCATGACAACCCACCGCAACTCACGACACCATGGAAAACAGATATAAAATTATGATGGTGAAGATTATTTGGAGTGAAATCAACTGAAATAATAGCAGTTATACCTGAAAGTATTGGCAACTCTTCATTGTCAGAGATTGCATGATCCGAGTCACTATCTTGCCAAATTTTAAAGCATGATGGCTTCCAGCTTAGAAGTTTGTCTATGTATGAGCTGCCACGTTCTTTTTTGGGCCAAATATCTTCATAGTCATCTGGAAAAGAATTAAATCGATATTTATGAAAAATAAATGAAACAAAAAAAATGTTTTTTTTTAACTTTTGATACTAATCTAGCTAAAACTAGCTCTAGTTCTGTTAAACAGAACCACCCATTTTAAAAGGTTTCTGTTTAAAATAAAACCTTTCAATATTATTTTATATAAAAACCCTTAAGCCTTTAGCATTTGAACCAGCCATATCCAGCCAGAATTCTCTCACCTCTTCCTATTCAAACCAGCTGTATCCAGCCACTCATACTGATGTTAAGGTATTATTCTAAATAAAAATAATATCAAAATCTCATAGCTTCATTATTATGTGAGATAATTATGAGGTAAAGTCTTTACCGTGAAAATACTATAGCAAATATAGAGCAATGTAAATGCTAAAGGGTTGTTATGTTACAAATACCATCTTAACTGTTTTGATACAATACTGTCTAAAAATCGCCCTGGTTCTATGATACTAAGCTGTTTACTTTAAAATGCTTATATTTATCTAAAACGTCCATCATAATATCATGTTAAAACCTTTGTTGTTCTAAACACCAACTTAATGATGAGAAATTCATCATCATCAACATTTTACGTCACTAGCATGGGTTGTCCTGTTGTGGGCAATGTTAGGTCGGCTGACCTTATCTTGCTCATACGGGAACTGATTTTGCCTAACACCAACCTCCTTTACAGTGAGTGCTGGGTGCTTTTTTCCGTGGCACCTACACGTCCACTTTACAGTCTGGGTGCTTTTTTGTCGTGACACTTCCATGACCATTTTGCAGTGGGAGGGGATGGGGGCATATTGCCTATATGCTTCAGCTTGTTCCCGTGGGAAGTTGGATCTTCTGTATTACTACTAAATCCGTTCAAATTCTTAATTATTTTCAAAATCAACTGAAAATTATTCAGTGTCTTTCATTAGAAATATGGTAATGAAAACATTGATAGGAGCCCCAGTCCTACCATTATTTTTTTTCAGTGACAAGGATTCAAATTAAGAACACAGAGTTGATTTAGTCTCATGGTCACATCTGCAACCACACATAGCTCACACATTAGGTTAACATCACTCCAACTCACAGAAATTGAATCTGAGATTAATTAGGAACACTTGTACTATAAGAATATAGTAGTTATTAAAGATTACAAATTTATGATTCAGTAATGAAACTAGATACTGATAATTGTGGTATGTTAATGGACAAGAGTGGTTGTGTAGGTAGGAGCACTAGTTCATTATTTTGCCTGTGAGCAAATGTTATGAGAGCCCCGCCATAAAGTATTGGTCAGCTCAAGGCTCTAGTAGAAGATACTTGCCCAAGATACTGATCATTAAAACCATGTGGTTCCAAAGCAAATGTCTTAACCATACCACACTGCCAGCACCTCAAAATATATTGACTTAGTTAAAGTTTACCATTTTTCTGTGGTGGTCTGTGAGCTTTTTCAATATCATCGTACGTGTTCAGATTCTTACTAGGAATCAACGAACTTTTAAATTGTTTGTCAACACTTTTCTTTGGTTTAAAATCTTGTTTCTGCAACAGAAAAAGGAAATATATTTAGACAAACATTATTCTTTTACTATTTTCAGTCATTAGACTCTGACTTTAACCCTTTCATCACCTATGTTTTACAATTAATTTTGTGAATAATCATTTTAATTAAAGAAAGCTAGTAAAATAACTAATATTATTTAGCTGGATGTTCAGTACAGACTCTTCCATAACATTTTTTATTCAAATATGAAGTTTAACCCTTTAGCACATTACTCTATATTTTCACAGTAATTATTTCACATATCGAATCTATGAGATTTTGATATTTATTTTGAGAACCTTAACATCAGTATGAGTGGATGGTTACAGCTGGTTTGAGCAGAAAGAAATGAGAGAATTCTGGCCGGATACAGCCAGTTTAAATACTAAAGGGTTAAAACAAGAGGTTTGTTATCCTAGAACTGGGGTTGTTTTGGGGAAGGTTGATATCAAAAGGGTTAACTATAAATAACAAGGTTGTATAAACCTCCCAAAAAAACAAGAGAACTTACCAACTTATTTTCTGAAATATTTGCGAGAGCAGGACGAGTCTTTTTCTTCTTACAAGATTCCTTTTCAGTATTTTGTTCCCCAAAACCAACTGCTTTTGATAAAGGTGTTTGCCCAGTACGCAAAACTTTATTGATGTCCCCCAGAGCACGGCGTGGGGTGGCAAAGTTATCTTGGAGATCCTTCTGGTTAGAAACTGTCCATAAATAAAATTTTAAATTAAAAACTTTATCTACAATAATTAGTTATAACATTTCATAGTTTAAAAAAAAAACACTTAAGTTTTATTGCAGTTATTTGTGGCATTATGCAACTGAGAGGAACACCAGTCCATCACTAGGTTAACCCCAACCCTTAGCCTAGCTACAACTACCGCTAGTATTCCTATTTTTCCAGCCATCTGGTCCAGAATTCAAACCCATAACTTTATGATCGTGAGATCAACACTAATCACTAAGTCATGCACCTTTACTTGTCATACTATAGCCATTTTAATTTGGCATCACCACCACCATCCACTCTCACACTAACACACTAACAATTCCCTCAATCCACCACAGTATATTACTGGTACTTTATCAACACTAAAAATGCGAAAACCAAAATTGACCACAGTGAGATGTCTAGTCTAGAGTGGCTGGGTATACCAACACTACCAGGCAGAATAAATTGACATGCTGGAATATTGAAAATTTTGAGAATCCCTGTTTAAAATAACCAAATTCCCCTTTAATCACTGCACCAATTACACTCTGCAAAGTGATTGATGTTAGAGAAGGATTCCTACCAAAATATGTAATGTATAAGCAATTTGTGGTCTGAGATCCCTAGGGAGACGCAGAGTGGCTTTGGGCTTCCACAACAAAAAACATTTAGTCCACCCTGTACAATGATCATACTAAAAATATGACAAGGGGAAGCACCCAATCCATTCTGTAAAGTGTTTGTGCTGGTGACAATGAAAAACCACCCAGTTAGATGGTTGTTTTAATGTCATGATAGAAAGCATCCAGTCAATACTGTAACATGGTTGGCATTAGGAAGAGCTTCCAACTGTAGAAACCAAGCCAAAATACAGTTCTGTAAGAGCTAGATACAATCACCTGGCTGGCCTGATTTCTCTAACATGACAACTCGTCTAACCCATGCAAGCATGGAAAATGGACATTAAATGATGATGATGAAATAAGGTACTCACTACGTTAGTAGAAAATAAGTATATCTATTTTATTTAGAAATGAATTCTATAGGACTAGAACTGTTTCATTTGTATGAAACCATCAGGAATGTCAGACAAAAATTCATCAAATTCATTATTTATAGGTTTATTTGGGATGAATGTTGAGAAGGAGGAGTATAAAGATTAGGAGGTGAATGGAGGTGAAGAACAACAGAGTAAAAGTAAAAAAGAAGTGTCTTCCTTTTTTTTTCTCCTTTCTTCACTGCGACCATCCCCCTCCCCTACTCTATCTTCATACTCCTCCTTCTCAACAGTCATCCCAAAGAAACCTATAAATAATGAATCTAACCAATTTTATGACATTCCCGATGACTTCATATGAATGAAACAGTTTAAGTCCAGTGGAAGTCATTCCTATATAAAATACACTAATTATCATCACCGTTTTATCATTATCAATGTTTCCATGCTAGCATGGGTTAGACAAGTTGTCCTGTTGTGGGCAATGCCAGGTCAGGTGACCATGTCTTGCTCATACGGGACATGATTTTGGCTCGGTTTCTACAGCTGGATGCCTTTCTTAACACCAACCTCATTTACAGTGAGTACTGGGCGTTATTTTACTGTGGCGCCTACACGACCACTTTACAGTGTGGAGTGGGTGCTTTTTGTCGTGACACCTACACGACCACTTTACAGTGGGAGGGGTGTGGGGGCATATTGTCTATATGCTTCGGCTTGTACCCATGGGAACTTGGGTCTTCTGTATTACTGTTAATGCCAGAGGTCTCGGTCCTGTGTCATCGCCTTTGAGAGATGCAATTGGGCAAGGTCAGTTTTTATCACCTCATTCCAGGTCTTCATGGGTCTCCCCACTCCAAAGCTTCCATCGACTTTTAGTACTCTGCACCTTTTTATGCAACTGTCATCCTTCCTACACATCACATGCCCATACCAACGCAATCTCCTCTCCTGCACACATTTGATTCCTTTAATGCTTAGTCTCTCTCCCTTAATTCGTTTATGCTTTGTCATTCGCGTATATTACTATTATACATCCATTGGAGCATGCAAGCTTCATTTCTTTCTAATCTACGCAATTCTTCGCACACAACGCCCAGGTCTCACTACCATGTAACATTGCTGTTCGTATGCACGCATCATACAGTCTGCCTTTCATTTGGGGGGAAAAGCTTTTTGCAGCTAACAGTGGTAGTAGCTCCCTGAACTTCCAAGTTATAATTCCATCCTTTAATATTCTAAATTATTTTTATCTTAAACCTAACTCACACGCAGACTTAATTTAACCTCTATCCTCTCATGAACAAACAATAAAAGACAAAATCCTCCAATTATCACCAAACAATCATGCAGTGCTTCTACCCCTGAAACCCAAGAAAAGAGAAAGATACTCATGCAGCTCCGTCCCTATCAAGCACAGAACCACTAATTCCATGAGGTGCACAGTGTAATTTATGGACGCACAAGAGATGCAGTGGGATTGCAGGCAGGTTAATGGAAGATATAAAGCACAAAGAGCACAAATGAAAGATGCCTTTAGTTGCCAGGGAGGCTCCCTAGAAATAGTTGACAGCTTTTGTTATCTGCGCGGTCAAATTAGCAGTGGAGGATGATGTGCCAAAAGTGTGATAGCTAGGATAAGAACAGACTGGAAGAAGTTTAGAGAGATGTTGCCACTGCTGACAACAAAGGAGTTTTCTCTCAGAGAAAAGAGTAGATTGTACAAGGCCTATGTACTAACTGCAATGCTACATGACAGTGAAACATGGGCCTTGCCTGCAGAAAACATGTGGAAGCTAGAAAGAAATGAGCCAAGTATGCTCCAAAGGATGTGTAATGTTAGTGTGTATGAGCAGTAAATTGAGGGAAAACTTGGCATGAGAAGAATTGGATGTAGTATATAAGAGAAGACTGTATTGGTAAGGACATGCGATGCATAAAGAAATGCAGAGAAACCCCAGTGGCTGGGACCCATGGAAGAGGCAGACTCGGGGAAAACATCGGATAAGGTTGTGAAGAGCGACCTTAAAAAAAACTAAACCTCACAACAGAAATGACAAAGGACCACAAGGGCTGGCATAATGCTGCATTGGTGAAGACCCAGCCTACAGCATACGATGTGGCCCGACTTATCCTTGAGTCCCCCTCCCCTCCCACTAGAACTCCCTAACAGGTACTATCACCATCATTACAGCACCCACACATACATGCACCCCCTACACTCACTCCTTAGCTGCTTCCCCCTTAAGTCTCTAGACTCCCTCACTATAGCACTCTGGTAGCCACTCTCCTCACACTTATGTACCCCACCCATACTCCTGCCACATTATTCCACCCATGCTCTCTCCTGTATTCCCCCTAAACCCCTTAGATACTCTATCACCCCTCTAGTAGCTAACTCTCTGCACCCCTACCCATTCCCTTCCGCTATCACTCCTTAGCTATTCTCTTCATCACTACACCTCCCATTTCCAGTACTGGTGAGTGACACTCCCACTACCTAAGTGTTCTGATCTTCATAGAAAAAAAAGGATCAAGAGGACCCTTCAGTTATGCAACAGTCCAGCAACCTCTCTAGTATTGATCTACACAATATACACACCCAATACATGTTGTAAAGTGGCTGGTGATAGGAAGGGCATATAACCGTATAAAGTTGCCCAAACAAGAGTTAGGACTCCTCCTCTCAGTCATGTCAAAGACATGAAGGCCCCTCTAGTGTTGGTGATAGGAAGGGCACCCAGCCATAGAAAGCTTTCCAAAGAAAGGGTTGGGAGAACCCTTTAGTTGTGTCAAAGACATGGCAACCTCTCATGAGTACACAGTAAAAAGTGAGACATATGTAAGATGCAGACTCTTGACCCGTGAGGGGGGGGGGGGGGGGCACTTCAGTATTGATTTGGTTTGTGTGAACTTATCCAATCCTTGTTAGCAAGGAAAGGGAATGTTAAAACGACAATGATACATACATACACACACACACACACATAACAGGCTTTGTACAGTTCTGTCTACTAACTAGATTCACTAACAAGGTTGGCCGACAGAAAGTGCCATGCAATAGAAGCAAATTTCTTAATCACATGCCTGTACTGTATAGCATGGACAGACATTTTTTTCTATGATAATTAAAATAAAAAGTTGATAAAGATACATACCTCCTCTGCTCTTTAAATTGGCTGAGAACCCAACATTTTCTTTGGCTAAAAAGTCCAAATGTACTGATGTCATTGTGAAACTGCCATAAAAAGGAAGAGAAAAAGCAAATCTAGATTAATAGTAGTTGATAGCTTTTGCTACCTATATGACCTAATTGGTTATGTAGGAAGTCGCTCTAAAAGCATAGCAGCTAAAATAAGAGCAGGATGGAAACAGTTCAGGGAGCTACTACAAAAGGTAATAATTGTTTCTACTTTTGGCACAAGGCCAACAATTATCCCAGTGCATTACTGGTGTTTTATTTTATCGACCCCATAAGGATGAAAGACAAAGTTAACCTCGGCGGGATTTGAACTCAGAACGTAAAGGGCCATAACTATACTGCAAAGCACGGTCTCTGACGCTCTATCGAATAATGGTGGAACAGTATGATGGCAAAAGCAAAGCTTAGAAAACAGATATGGAAGGACTGGCAAGATGAGGGAAGCAGAGAACAATACCAAGAAGCTAGGTGTCAAGTACACACTGCAAGAGAAGTAGAAAGGAAGGGGCTATGTAGCCGGTAAGAGTGTCCGACACCATGAGTGCGGCCCGAGTTAAGACAATTTGAACTCTTTGCCACCGTCAATTGTTAAAAAAACAAGTCAAAATCATTTAGTTGTCCATTCGTAACGTACGTTACACTTTAGTTACATACACGCACTACACGTAAATGCATAAACAGATACACACAACAGCAGGAAGGGGCTGTGGAATCGGATTCCACTACCCCTTTTATAATCGATCGCTGTTCCAGCATCGATCTGGGTAGGGAACTAATGTAGCGAAATCTGTCCGCGCCTTGAACATTGGGTGATACCTAAAAGTTAAATTCTAGATCAATACCCTTTTGGTGTAGACAGGTTGATGCGTTGGCTATCCCAAGGTGGGGAGACAGGGAGCGATAGCTATATAAAGCCTATATTTTCCCACTTTACACAGAGAGACATCAGAGCGATACGATACACAACTAACTATGTAAAGATTAACCGCTAACTTCAGACCCCAGAGGTCTACAGAAAAGCCAGAGACATCGGAGCATTACGCTAGCAACTATGTAAGGATTCACCACTATCAACATACCCCATGGGGTCTACAGATACACACACACAGATTGGAGCCCTATTACTACAGACCATGTACACAGTGGTCTACCACCAATTACAGACCATTCAGAGATATACAAACCATATCTCTCTCTCTCTTACTAACTACGGTCTCACAACTACTACCAAGGACTCCAAATTCCAACAACAATTATCTGTCGCTCGCTGTTTTCACTTCAACAAAAACAATTATCTATGGCTCGCTGTTTTAACACCAACAACAACAGCCTCACATCAGCAGCAATAACTACATTAACTCTCGGTAACTGTTTTATATGTACTTTATAATTGATTCACGTGAAGTAAACTATATAATAATAATAATAATAATAATGAAATTATTGTGTAAAGTGCTCAGGTGCACTACAACTCGTCAAAGGTGTATATATAGTACATAGAATAATACACAAATGTCAGGGAAGTACATGTGTGTATGTGTTAGCTGTAGTGTTGGCGGATCTCGGGAAGCATGGAGGCCTTAAAGGATGCAGTGTCTCGACAGCTAACAACTGATGCAGGTAGTTTGTTCCATGCTTCAGCAACTCTGAGCGTGAAAAAATGTTTCCGAAAGTCATGGGAACTGTGCTGTTTTCTTACTTTGTGGGCATGTCCACGTGTGTTAGACACATGGAAATCAAAAAGGTACTCAGGGTTGTTGTTGGCAACATGGTTAACAATTTTGTGGGTGTTTACCAAGTCAGTTGCCAGGCGTCGGAGCTTCAATGTATCCATGCCCAGGGAAGCAAGGCGCTCAGAGTATGGTAGATGCCTGATGGAGGGTATTCGCTTGGTTGCACGTCTCTGAACAGTTTCCAGGCGGTCAATGTTCTGAGCAAGATAGGGGTTCCAGACTGGTGATGCAAATTCTAAGTGTGGTCACACCATAGCCATGTACAGCCTTAAATAGATATCTGAAGAGCGGCTGACAAAGGTCTTGTTGAGTGATGCTAAGACACCCTCGGCCCTCTTGACAATTTTAGAGACATGCCTCGTCCAACGCAAATCGCTGCTGATCGTAATGCCCAGGTCACGTTCACAAGAAGACTTCTTGATATTAGTGCTGTGGAGGGAGTATGTGGATGCTGGGATTTTACTCCCAAAATGCATGGTGGTGCACTTGTCCACAGCTAGCTTGAGTTGCCAGTCTGAGATCCATTGTTGCATTGTGTCCAGGTCAGACTGCAAGCAAGATCTATAGTGTTCAGGATCTGTCCTCAAGGTACAGCTTGATGTCGTCTGCGTACTTTAGTACTGTGGCATTCTTTAAGTTGGCATCTATGTCATTAATATATGCCACAAACAAAAGGGGGCCAAGAACAGATCCCTGTGGTACACCAGATGACATCTCATATGGTGAGGAATGCTGTCCCAGAACCGTGACTACCTCTCTTCAACTGAGAATGAAGGACTTCAACCAGTTAAAAAGATCATCCTTCACACCCATTGCAGAGAGTTTTGCCATAAGCCTTTTGTGTGGCACAGAATTGAAGGCCTTCGCAAAGTCAAGGTAAACAACATCCACCCATGAGCCGCCATCACTGATCCGGGTGATGTCCTCAAGAAACTCTATAAGTTGATCACAGCAGCTGGAGTTGGGGATAAATCAAATTGCGAGGACCGGATAAGACTGTGAGAGCTCCAGAAGTTCCAAAGTGTTTCTCTGACACAGGATTCCATCAGTTTGGCGATGCAACTAGTAAGACTGACTGGATGATAGTTCACAGGTGATGTGTGGTCACCCTTTTTGAACAGAGGAATGACACTGGCAGTTTTCCACTGTTCTGGAGTAGCACTGTTGTTCAGACAGAATTGGAAGAAGCGTGATAACTGGTGCAGAAGGAAGTACCCACCACGTTTAAGAAGCAGGTACGTAACACTATCAAGACCAGGAGAGGCATGGTTGCGTTTATTTTTTTAGGTGACGTCGCAGCATTGCAGGTGTAAATTCCATGGTTGTAATAGAGTCCGGTGTCATAGGTGGTGGAGATGGTACACTCTGGTCTTCAATAGTGAAAATGCCTGCATAGCATTCAGCAATGAGCTCTGTGCATTCCTTGGGATCGTCAGTAACCTGGCTTGTGTGGGGATTGCGAAAAGGACCACTGGAGAGTGAAGCCTCTGCTTTGAGTGAACATACTTCCAGAACACCTTACTGTCAGGGCTGGCTGCTATGCGCTGCTCAAATTGAAGCACTGCCTTTTTTGTCACCTGTTTGAGGTGGTTGGACGATCTATTTCACCTCTTCTTATTAATGTCTGATTTGTGAAGTTTGTACTCACGTTCAGCATTGCGCCGTTCTTTTCTGGCAAGACGGACTGCTGCAGTCTCCCAAATTGCACTTTTGGGATGTTTTTTCCACTTACGTGGCACCGATGCTGCACATGCTGTCCATATTGAGCTCAGGATGTTCTGGAGTACAGTGTTGACATCTCCAGAGTCGTAGAACTCAAGCCAGTTTGGCCATTGCAACTCGGTGCAGTAACAGTTCCAGTCTGCTTTATTCCAGTCAAAGTGAGCAGTTTGGAGATGGTTGTGGTTCTTGTTACTGCCCATGAGGGATAGATTGGCAATGATCATAGCATGATCAGAGTCACCTAAAGGTTCCTCAGCAGTAACACTAATGACCGTTTCAGGAGTAGTGGTGAAGAGTAGGTCCAAAGTGTTGTCACCTCTCGTTTTCACCAAATCATTTATTCTTTATATTCTCGTTATTACACCTATTCTTCTTATTATTGCTATTTCAACTATTATTCATGTTAATCAAATAACAATAACTATTTCTTAATTCATTATCATACCCTTCGCTAAAGAAGTACCATCATGAGATAGTTGAATGCATGGGAGGAAGATAGTAATTGATAGATTTTGCTACCTAATTAGCAGCGGAGGAAATCACCCTGAAATCATTGTAGGTAAAAGTTCTAGTTCTGTAGGAGTTATTTCTATAAATTATGTACCATCCCAACTTATATATATATATAATAGATTGACAGAACTAGCATGGGTATCACTGCTAGGACCGGTTGCGTACACAATAGGTAATGTTAAATAAACTCCCAGAGTATACACATAGTTATTCTCTTCGATACAGCGCACGTAAACGGGTACATTCAATATATATATATATATATATATATATATAGTTAAAAGAATAGAAGTGTAACACACAAGTTATTATATATTGGTAAACGGAATAGAAAATGCTGACAAATTGTTCACAGTTGAAAAATGGTTTAATTAGGAATAAAAGAGTATTAGTGATTGTATGGGTTAGTATTCAGTTGTGGTTTTAAGTTTTTAAGTTTTTACCGGTTGCGCATTTCTAAATGCTTTTCAAAAATAATTTTGAGATAGAGTGTCCGTGCTGTTTGCTCTGATCGGCACGGACACTCTATCTCAAAATTATTTTTGAAAAGCATTTAGAAATGCGCAACCGGTAAAAACTTAAAACCACAACTGAATACTAACCCATACAATCACTAATACTCTTTTATTCCTAATTAAACCATTTTTCAACTGTGAACAATTTGTCAGCATTTTCTATTCCGTTTACCAATATATATATATATATATATATGGTTTTCTGAAGAGGAAGCTGAAAATAGGAACAGTTAAATAAAAATTCAGTACATTAAGTAGAGTGGGGACATAACACACACACATGATATCATCATCATCATCATCACCGTTTTACGTCCGTTCTTCCACGCTAGCATGGGTTAGACGGGTTGTCCTGTTGTGGGCAGTGTCTGGTCGGCTGACCATGCCTTGCTCATACAGGAACTGATCTGGCTTGATTTCTACAGCTGGATGCCCTTCCTAACACCAACCTCATTTACAGTGAGTGCTGGGTGCTTTTTCGTGGCGCCTACACGTCCACTTTACAGTGTGGGCTGGGTGCTTTTTTGCCGTGGCACCTCCACGACCACCTTGCGGTGGGGGGGGGGGGGGGGCATATTGTTTATATGCTTCAGCATGTACCCATGGGAGGTCGGGTACCCTGTATTACTGCGTGACGCCAGAAGTCACGGTCGTGTGTCATTGACTTTGAGAGGTGTAGTTGGGTAAGGTCGGCTTTTATCACCTCATCCCAAGTCATCTTGGGTCTCCCCACTCCGCGGTTTCCATCAACTTCTAGTGCTCTGCACCTTTTTATGCAGCTGTCATCCTTCATACGCATCACATGTCCATACCAGCGTAACCGCCTCTCCTGCACGCAGCATTTGATTCCTCTTATGCTCAGTCTCTCTCTCAATTCATTTATGCTTTGTCGTTCACGTATATTACTGTTACACATCCATCGGAGCATGCAGGCTTCGTTTCTCTCTAATCTACGTAAGTCTTCCACCTTCAGCGCCCAGGTCTCACTACCATGCAACATCGCTGTTCGGATACACGCATCATACAGTCTGCCTTTCATTCTGAGGGAGAAGCCTTTTGCAGCTAGCAGTGGTAGTAGTTCCCTAAACTTCTTCCATCCCGTTCTTACCCTAGTTATTGTACTTTCTGAGCACCCACCTCCGTTGCTAATTCGGTCACCTAGGTAGCAGAAGCTGTCTACTGTTTCTACAGGGCCCTCCCAGAGATTGGTGGTACTTGTTTCCTGTGGCTGTTTGCTTGCTGTTTCAGCACAGCTGCTGCATGTGAATCCTACATTCTTAATTAAGCTTCCTGAGATCCCGCTACATCTCTTGTGTACCCATTGTTTGCATTTGGGGCAAAGAATGGAGTTCCTACCTACACCTTTCCTACATACTGAGCAAGGCCATTTCCCTGAGGGGATCTGGGTTCTGTTTTCTCGTCTACTTATAAGGACCTTAGTCTTTGTCATGTTGACTTTGAGGCCCTTTCTCTCTAGTCCCTGCTTCCAGGTTTGGAATTTATTCTCTAGTTCTACCATAGATTCAGCTATGAGTGCGAGGTCATCAGCATACAGGAGTTCCCATGGGCATCCGGTCTTAAACTCCTCCGTTATTGCCTGCAGGACTATGATGAACAGGAGAGGGCTAAGAACAGAGCCCTGGTGGACCCCAACCTGTACGCTAAATTCCTCGCTATACTCATTGCCAATCCTAACTTTGCTGACTGCTCCCCTATACATGGCTTGTACCGCTTTCACAAGCCATTCATCTACTCCTAGTTTTCTAAGAGCCCACCAGATTACTGCACGTGGAACTCTGTCAAAGGCTTTCTCAAGGTCGACAAATGCCAAGTAGAGTGGCTTACTTTTAGCTAGGTACTTTTCCTGTAATTGCCTCACAAGGAAGAGCGCATCAGTGGTGCCTTTCCCTGGAACAAACCCAAATTGCATCTCGTCTATATTCACCCGGTCCCTAATCAGCTGTGCTATAACTCTTTCTGTTACTTTCATGACCTGGTCCATCAACTTTATACCTCTATAGTTTCCTCTATCTAGTGCATCGCCTTTACCTTTGTAGCAGTTGACAATGATGCTACTGCACCAATCTTTTGGTATGGCCCCCTCTAGTATTACCTGGTTAACGATACGTGTGGTTATAGTGTGACCTACAGACCCAGATGCCTTCAGCATCTCGGCAGCTATACCCGATGGACCGGTTGCCTTCCCTATCTTCATATCTCTGATTGCCTTACTTACTACGCTGCCGCTGACTTGTACTGCTGGTCCCTCTATAGGGTCTACGTGGGGTAGGGTCTCTTCTTCCCATGCATTCTCCTCATTTAGTAATCTATCATAATGACTCTTCCATGCATCTTTCTTCTCAGCACTTGTGAGGGCAAGCTCACCTTTATCATTCCGGATACACTTCTCTCCAATGACATCACAACTATCTCTGACACACTGCCTCGCAATCTTGAATACCTCCTGTTTCTGGTCCTCACGTTGTAAAACATGCTTGAATTTTCTATCCTCTGCTTCCCTCCTAGCTAAGTATACTTGTCGCCTAGCTTCCCTCTTGGTCTCTATGTAATGTACCCTGCTCCCCCCGTTCTTCCATTCTTTCCATGCCTGTCTCTTGGCCTTGACTGCTTCATCTACCTTATTGTTCCACCACCAAGTCACTCTCCTCCTGCTTGAGGTCTTACTCCAGCCACAAACCTCATCCGTCGCCTCTAGTAAGTTATTTTTTAGGAACTCCCATGATATATATATATATATATAAATACACACACACACACGGCGGACATCTGTCGACCAAATATTTCACTCAGAGCATTGGTCAATCCAAAGCGACAGAAGACACTTGAAAACGCCATTGTTGTTGCTGATTCACACATTGCCTATGCCTTCTGTTCACCGCCCCTTTCAAAATCGAATAATCATTTGTACCTCTGAAACAATTAATTAATTTCGTGTATCGCTGAGTATTGATCGGGCAGGCTCAGATAAATCGACTCGTGTTGCTATCGTGCAAATACATCGATACATTTCATATATATATATATATATATATATATATATATACAAAAGTTTTATTTAAAATTGTTGGTTTACAACAAGTAAATATTTTATAACTGATATAAAGCACTCGACAAGTTTTGGAGTAGATATACGATATTAAACAAATGGAAACTATATTTATAAAACCATATTTATTTCATTATACATATTTCGGGGATACCATATTAAAAATATGGCATGCCTTCTTCAGATAAAATACAATATATAAACAGTTTTATAAATAATTTTGACGTACCATAAATATTGAGCAACCGTTATGTAGGAAGCTGTTTATATATTGTATTTTATCTGAAGAAGGCATGCCATATTTTTAATATGGTATCCCGAAATATGTATAATGAAATAAATATGGTTTTATAAATATAGTTTCCATTTGTTTAATATCGTATATATATATATATATATAACATATATGTTATACATAAAGTTAAACAATGAAAGAATAACAATGTGGGGTATTAATTAAAATATATGTATATATAAAGTAGCAAAAGAAATGTTTTCCCACGGTGTTTTCTTTCGCCACACACACGCTAATATATACATATATACTTGTTATTAAGAGTCGCTGTTTATTTTGAACCAGTTAGTTATTAGCAAATAAATATACATACATACATACATATATAAAATTATTCATAAAAAACACAGCATGTTCAATTATCATGAAATAATAACTGCACACAGAGAGAAGTAAGATTTTAAAATAGTGTCCAAATATTTACCGTTACAGCAGAATAGCAATATGAATGAATGACAGACTGCTTCTGTTTAACGGGAAAATAATATTTTCAAATTTCGCTCGCCAATCAGATTTGAGGTAAACCTACTTATCTACCCTTGCTTGCCGGTTACACAATCACTTAGTTGTCTCTGTAAATTTATACCACATAAGGTTTTAAATATTATAGAAAAAAATATATTGTTAACATAACGATGCTGACCTTATAAATCCCAGACTTTTTGGCGAACCGTTCTTTCCCCATCCACATACATCGATTCAACCGAACAGAAATTGAAACGATTGCAGCTTTTTATCAAATGTTAGTTTATAAACACAGGGGCGGCGATTTAGCGTAGTCGTTCGAACGTCGGGTTGACTACTTTGCACTATTCGTTCCGGCTCTCTACTCTGTTCTCAAAACCCACTGCAGTCGACTTTGCATTTGATCCTTTCGGTGTTGATAGAAAAGAAGTACCAGTTCAGTACTGGGTCGATTTTTTATCTATATCGCTCTCTCACTTTTTCTTCCTCTCGGTTGTGTTCAAATCTGGAGAGAGTGTGAGGATGACACGGTATATGTCACTACGGCGGTGTTACCCTCTAAGAGTGTGTTATGCCAGCCAACATACTGCCAGCATTGCCACTGGTAACAGCGAGAACTGTTTACACTAGTTAGTTACACCACTTCAAATATGCTATTGATTCTTCACACATACTTCATCTTTTTATCACCTCCAAACCAAATAGAAGAAGAAGAAACATGTAAGCGGTCTCTCGACTTGCTAGTAATAGCAGTCAAATTTCCTTCAAATCAAGCCCTACCGTTTTATAAAAAAACAGGACCGACTTAGATAATGCAATCTAGCATATCCCTAAAATAATTACGAAGTGACAGTTGCTGGACGGTCTTTCAGCATAGGTATGCTCTTATCGATCAGACCTATAGCTAAACAACAACAGTTGGTAGAATCGTTAGTGCATAGTCTTGTGGTAGTTGTTTCTGTGTTCTGAGTTCGAATTTCACCAACGTCTATTTTCGACTTTCATCTTTTCGGAGTCGATAAAATAAAGTACACAGTTGGGAGGGAGGGATTGGCAGAATTGTTACAGCATGGGACGAATTGCTTTGCAGTATTTATTCCGATTATTTTTTTCTGCCTCTGTCCCATGAATCTCAGAGCCCTGAAAAAATCTGTTCATTTCATCAAATCTTTTTCCTCTTATGTTAGACTGATTTTATCAAGAGTGTGGTCAATTCGTCCTAATCGGTTTACTTAAAAGATGAAGGCGAAGCTATATGCCGCGTATGTTTGTACGAATGTGTGGGTTGGGGTAACTGATTTTTCAACTTATAAACATTACTCGAGATCAGGGGTCAGGAACCTGCGGCTTAGAAGCTATTCTGAAATGTTATTTATGCATTAGGGCAGTGCATTGGCAGAATCGCTAGAACGTAAACACAAAATGCTTTGCAGTATATGTTCCGGCTCTATATGTTCTGTGTTTAAATCAAGCTGAGGTGAACTTTGGCTTTCATCCTTCTGGGGGTCGGTAAAATAAAATACTGATCAAGCACTAAAGCTTCCTTGGTAGGCTTATCTGGAGCCCTCCTACGTCTCCTTTGGTGACCATTCCATCCTATCTGCCTCAGGAGTCCAACAAGGTAACCCACTCGGACCTGCTTTATTTGCTTTACACATCAATGGCATTACAAAGATAGGGGTTGATCTGGTTTGAATGTCTAGTTTTTTTATGATGGTTGTTTGGGGAGTGGCTCTAGATAGGGTCCTTGCCATTGCGAAGACGATGATTGGGGAACTTGGTCGTAAGGGCCTCCATGTCAAGAGCTCCACATGCGAGCTCTGGCTTCTCAACCACCGTTTCACATCAGTAGACTGTAGACCTGTTTACAGAATCCTTTAGATTCTTTATTTTCCGAATGATGGAAAAGGACTAGGCTGAATTATCAACCCATTTTACTTTTATAAAGAAACGTTATGCAACATAAAACTACAGGAAAGCAAAATATACGTAAAATAACAACACTTAGTTTCAACAAAGGATAAGCAAAAATAATATTACAACAACATTATTGTGTTTTAAAAATGTGTTTATTTTTTTTCACAAATATACAAATAAAATGTGTTTGCGGGTACTTTTACAATATACACATATCAAGAATGACCGTACACAATTTAAGAACATCTAAACAGTTCTCAGTAATGTTTATGTCACAGTATTTAAGCAAAGTTTATGAGTGTATAATTTCTCAGTTCATTACTTCATGTCTTCAAGCCTTGGTCACTTCGTTACTTATGACGAGCAGTGATTCCCGTCAGAAGTAGATGATGTGTGTAGTTTGGACATGATAGGTGAGCAGAGTTTCTGTGCTTCTTTAAATTTGTAGGTAAATTCATCTGTGTCTGCTAAACTGTTGGTGTCTATCCACTCTAACGTCTCGTTACACATATCAAGTGCCTGTTTCTTATCTTGCTCAGATAGTTTATCGTTGTCTGCATCGAGTGCTTGTTTCACATTGAATATGTATTGTTCCAATTCATTTTTAGCTGCAATACGTTGCCGTTGTTTTTCGTCTTCTGCCTCATATTCTTTAGCTTCGTTTATCATTCTTTCGATTTCCTCTTTACTTAAACGACCTTTGTCGTTGGTGATGGTAATTTTGTTGCTTTTTCCTGTGCTTTTATCAACAGCAGAAACGTTGAGTATTCCATCAGCATCCATATCAAAAGAGACTTCTATTTGCGGTACACCTCTGGGAGCTGGTGGAATGCCACTCAGCTCGAAACGTCCGAGACAATTGTTGTCTTTTGTCATTGCTCTTTCTCCTTCGAATACCTGGATAGACACACCCGGCTGGTTATCTGAATAGGTAGTGAATACATTGGATGCTTTACACGGGATTCTGCTGTTGCGCTCGATAAGTTTGGTCATCACACCACCAGCCGTTTCTATTCCAAGTGACAAAGGTGCTACATCTACAAGCAATACATCTTTTATGGAATCGCTCGTATCTCCAGAGAGAATTGCAGCTTGTACGGCAGCTCCGTAGGCGACAGCTTCGTCTGGGTTGATGGATTTGTTGATAGGCTTTCCTTGCATGAAATCCTGAAGTAATTTCTGGATTTTGGGAATGCGTGTTGATCCACCGACCAACACAATGTCATGGATACTGGATTTATCGAGCTTGGCATCTCGCAGAGCTTTTTCAACTGGTTCTAAGGTGGATCGGAAAAGATCACTACAAAGATCTTCGAAGCGTGCTCTGGTAATCTTCGAGTTAAAATCGATGCCTTCATAAAGAGAATCCAATTCCACCGAAGCTTCTGTACTACTCGATAGGGTTCGTTTAGCTCGTTCACATGCTGTACGCAAACGCCTGATAGAGCGTGGGTTTTCTTTGATATTTTTCTTGTGTTTACGTTTGAATTCGTCGACAAAGTGATCAACTAGCCGGTTGTCGAAGTCTTCTCCACCCAGATGTGTGTCACCAGCTGTAGCTTTCACCTCAAAAAGAGATCCCTGGTCAATTGCCAAGATGGAAACATCGAATGTACCACCGCCCAAGTCAAAAATCAAAACGTTCTTCTCACCAGATAAGTTTTTCTCGAGACCGTAAGCGAGTGCGGCGGCCGTTGGTTCGTTTACAATTCTCAACACATTCAAACCAACTATATTGGCCGCATCTTTCGTTGCCTGTCTCTGTGAATCATTAAAGTAGGCCGGTACTGTTACTACTGCGTCTTTAACTTTACAACCCAGGTAAGACTCAGCTGTCTCCTTCATTTTATTCAACACCATCGAACTAATCTCTTCGGGTGAAAACTGCTTTTTCTCTCCCTTGTACTCCACTTGCACATGTGGTTTGTTACCATTTTTGTTCACTACCCCGAATGACCAATATTTCATGTCGTTTTGTACAGAGGTATCGTTAAAGTGACGTCCAATTAAACGTTTAACATCGAATACTGTGTTCTTTGGGTTGAGGGTCGCTTGGTTTTTTGCTGCATCACCCACCAATCTTTCGGCATCCGTAAAAGCTACGTAACTTGGAGTTGTCCTGTTTCCCTGGTCGTTAGCAATGATTTCTACTTTGCCATGTTGAAACACACCTACACAGGAATAGGTTGTTCCTAGATCGATACCAATAGCAGGTGCTTTCACCATTCTTTTTACTCTATGTAGCCTTGTGAAAACTTGTAAATAGCTTCCAAACTTTTTTTCCTTCTCGTTATCTTTTGGTAATGTTTGTATTTCTGTTATATGTATATATTAAATTAGATGTGTATAACTTATAACAAATGTTTCTTAAGTAAGATCCTTCTCGCCAGTTGTACACAGCAGAGCTTCCGTAAATATTTGAATGACACAGCTAAATGATTCAGGTTATATATATAGTTGAGAGTTACTTCCCCTACCTACTCTCACGCCATCGTATTTTAACTAGTTACTTCTACAATATTTTAAAGTGTTCAACGAGTTTCTGGAACTTTCCAGATGCATCGCCATAGTTCCATTACTTCTTTTACACATAGACGTGAATTTGAATAGGTTGTTTGTTAAAAATGTTTACATTTTAGCAAATAAAACCTGTTTTGTGAATATATTGCTCTAAAACTTCATACAGTCGTTTATAATTAGATATCGCCCCCACACATTGCTGGACATAACAGTTTGAAATACAGTCACACCACACATTTTTCGATACTTTGGATAACACACCTACGCCGGATTATACGTTTTGTCGGACTAACAGAAGTCATGTAATAATAATTCATAGTAAATTCCAAATAAACTATAGCCACTTATTAGTATGTCTCACTACCAGACATTATGAACACACATTTGTTTATTTATAAAAATCACACGAAAGAAACACTCTTCCTACCCACTCATTATTTTCCTCAATCGATATGGACTTATGTTTACGTTTTACACTAGTACTTACACTTGCACTGTTCTGGATAGCCATATCTAGGTATATATGTAAATAAAACACTGAGGCTGCAGTAGCCACCGATATCAGTATATTCAAATAATTACAAATAGCAAATAATCACGTTCCGATTAAAAGTGCCAAGCTATTAAATACCAGAAAACCCGGAGGATTACCTGTATTTGTATAGCAAATCTTTCCCTTTTTGACCAAGTTTCGCTAGAAATAGCAGCCAAATCTCTGTCCAAATTATATCCTAGCATTTTTAAACAAGGGAAAGAACGCATTGTATAATGTAGTTTTAGATATACTTCTTTTGGAGGAAGAAGTGGATTGTTCATTGTTGGAAAGTCTTTCATCGTGGGGTTAGACAACAACGAACTCATAGAAAATTCATGCAACCTTTAATAAACCTCGAAATCATTGAGCCTCACCAAGGTTTTTTTTATTCTTCGAAATTATTTCTCAATCCTTACGTTGTTGTATTTCCGAACTGACAAACCCAGCTCTGCCCACTGTAGTAAAGCTTCAGCCAACTCCTTGGTGGAACTAGTTCAAGTTGGGAAGGATAGGATGTAACCCACCAAAGGAGAGCAAGCGTGGGTGGAAAGAAAACAAAGTAGGGACAAAAATGTACACTTACGCAGACAGATACCTGCAAACCGTACAAATTCTTGTCGTCTGTCCAACGCTTCAACGTCCTAATATTCAGTGAGCACGAGGATTTGGTCAATGCCCGATTCTTCAGAGTCCCGTGACCAAGCTGTCTTATCCAAACGGTTTGCAGGTATCTGTCTGCGTAAGTGTACATTTTTGTCCCTACTTTGTTTTCTTTCCTCCACCCACGCTTGCTCCCCTTTGGTGGGTTACATCCTATTCTTCCCAACTTGAACTAGTTCCACCAAGGAGTTGGCTGAAGCTTTACTACAGTGGACAGAGCTGGGTTTGTCAGTTCCAGTTACTGATGAGGGTAGATAGAAGCAGCGAGTATGGAACAATCTGCGTTCGAGGGAAGCTTTCAACTCTCTCTTTGATCTTTTCGATCAATTTTCTAGGTACCGCTTACTTTCTGCAAGCGCAAAGTTCTCAGGAGACTGGATTGATGCCCTCGCCATGGCCAACATTGGTAGCCTTCTCAGTCAGGACGAACTCTGCATCTCCATTGCACTTCGAGTGGGAGCCGGCGTCTGTTGGAGTCTGAGAAGCCGCTGTGATAGGTCCCTCGGCTCCACGGCTTTACATGGTTTGTCCTCTCGCTTGAATGCTGGTCGTTTTGCCCTTCATACCGAGTTAAACTTGATCATCAAATGGTCCGCATCAAATATCCCCACAGTTCTGGAGCTAGCTGCTTTATCCAGGAGTGATGAGAAGAGACCAGACGGTCTTACCCTTTGTCTCTTTGTGAGAGGTATGTGTCTCATCTGGGACGTAACAGTCAGTGACTCTTTTGTTCCCTCCCACATCATGGACGCCACGGGGAATGTGGAGGTCACTGCTTCCGTTGCCGAACGGAATAAAATTCGGAAATACCTGAACTTATCAAATAATTATCTTTTCCAGCCTGTGGCGTTCGAGATGTTTGGTGGAGTTGGGCCGCTGACAGCGAAGTTCTTGTCATCATTGGCGGCTCACTTGACTGAGGTGTCAGGTGATGCCCGTGAGTGTGCCTGTTTATTTGAGCGCCTTAGCTTCGCCATCACCCGTGATAATGCTGCGAGCGTGTTGGCTTGCCTGACCTGAAAGTGTGTAGTTAACCCCTAAGGTGTGAGGTGCAGCCGATTATCGCATTTGGTGGTGAATCCCCCCCCCCCCTCCAATCCTCTTTTTTTTCTTTCCTTTGTCATTATTGTTCAATGAATTATATTATTATATTTTTATACACGTTGAAGAATTAATAAAATAAAATACAACAGAATTCTGTTGCAAATCTGGAATAATAGTACCATTGGTTACATATTTCCAAAGGGCCAATCAAATTTGTTTGGTAGGCTTATCGCGAGCCCTCCTACATCTTTGGTAACCATTGGCGTATGATTGAGTGTATGCGGGTCTTCCGATTTTTTTTCCTTCATTATCTCTCCACTTTCTTTTTTTTTCTCTAAGTACTAAGTTTAATTAATTTCTTTTTTAATTGTGTTTATCAATAAAGATAAAATCATTTCAAATATATCTATTAATTGATATACTTCTCCCCCACGTTCTCCTAATTCCGTAGAAGAAAAATCATATATAAAAGTTATATTGACAACTCTGTGTTCTATTTTCTCCTTAAACAGATCTACAGCTATCAATGGCTATGCTGAATTATTAACCCATTTTCTTTTTATGAAGGAACATTATGAAACATAAAACTACAGGAAAGCAAAATATACGTAAAATAACAACACTTAGTTTCAACAAAGGATAAGCAAAAATAACATTACAACAGCATTATTGTGTTTTAAAAATGTGTTTATTTTTTTCATATATATACAAATAAAATGTGTTTGCGGGTACCTTTACAATATACACATATCAAGAATGAATAATGACCGTACACAATTTAAGAACATCTAAACAGTTCTCTGTAATGTTTATATCACAGTATTTAAGCAAAGTTTATGAGTGTATAATTTCTCAGTTCATTACTTCATGTCTTCAAACCATGGTCTCTTCGTTGCCTATGACGCGCAATGATTCCCGTCAGAAGTAGATGATGTGTGTAGTTTGGACATGATAGGTGAGCAGAGTTTCTGTGCTTCTTTAAATTTGTAGGTAAATTCATCTGTGTCTGCTAAACTGTTGGTGTCTATCCACTCTAACGTCTCGTTACACATATCAAGTGCCTGTTTCTTATCTTGCTCAGATAGTTTATCGTTGTCTGCATCGAGTGCTTGTTTCACATTGAATATGTATTGTTCCAATTCATTTTTAGCTGCAATACGTTGCCGTTGTTTTTCGTCTTCTGCCTCATATTCTTTAGCTTCGTTTATCATTCTTTCGATTTCCTCTTTACTTAAACGACCTTTGTCGTTGGTGATGGTAATTTTGTTGCTTTTTCCTGTGCTTTTATCAACAGCAGAAACGTTGAGTATTCCATCAGCATCCATATCAAAAGAGACTTCTATTTGCGGTACACCTCTGGGAGCTGGTGGAATGCCACTCAGCTCGAAACGACCGAGACAATTGTTGTCTTTTGTCATTGCTCTTTCTCCTTCGAATACCTGGATAGACACACCCGGCTGGTTATCTGAATAGGTAGTGAATACATTGGATGCTGTACACGGGATTCTGCTGTTGCGCTCGATAAGTTTGGTCATCACACCACCAGCCGTTTCTATTCCAAGTGACAAAGGTGCTACATCTACAAGCAATACATCTTTTATGGAATCGCTCGTATCTCCAGAGAGAATTGCAGCTTGTACGGCAGCTCCGTAGGCGACAGCTTCGTCTGGGTTGATGGATTTGTTGATAGGCTTTCCTTGCATGAAATCCTGAAGTAATTTCTGGATTTTGGGAATGCGTGTTGATCCACCGACCAACACAATGTCATGGATACTGGATTTATCGAGCTTGGCATCTCGCAGAGCTTTTTCAACTGGTTCTAAGGTGGATCGGAAAAGATCACTACAAAGATCTTCGAAGCGTGCTCTGGTAATCTTCGAGTTAAAATCGATGCCTTCATAAAGAGAATCCAATTCCACCGAAGCTTCTGTACTACTCGATAGGGTTCGTTTAGCTCGTTCACATGCTGTACGCAAACGCCTGATAGAGCGTGGGCTTTCTTTGATATGATTCTTGTGTTTACGCTTGAATTCGTCGACAAAGTGATCAACTAGCCGGTTGTCGAAGTCTTCTCCACCCAGATGTGTGTCACCAGCTGTAGCTTTCACCTCAAAAAGAGATCCCTGGTCAATTGCCAAGATGGAAACATCGAATGTACCACCGCCCAAGTCAAAAATCAAAACGTTCTTCTCACCAGATAAGTTTTTCTCGAGACCGTAAGCGAGTGCGGCGGCCGTTGGTTCGTTTACAATTCTCAACACATTCAAACCAACTATATTGGCCGCATCTTTCGTTGCCTGTCTCTGAGAATCATTAAAGTAGGCCGGTACTGTTACTACTGCGTCTTTAACTTTACAACCCAGGTAAGACTCAGCTGTCTCCTTCATTTTATTCAACACCATCGAACTAATCTCTTCGGGTGAAAACTGCTTTTTCTCTCCCTTGTACTCCACTTGCACATGTGGTTTGTTACCATTTTTGTTCACTACCCCGAATGACCAATACTTCATGTCGTTTTGTACAGAGGTATCGTTAAAGTGACGTCCAATTAAACGTTTAACATCGAATACTGTGTTCTCTGGGTTGAGGGTCGCTTGGTTTTTTGCTGCATCACCCACCAATCTTTCGGCATCCGTAAAAGCTACGTAACTTGGAGTTGTCCTGTTTCCCTGGTCATTAGCAATGATTTCTACTTTGCCATGTTGAAACACACCTACACAGGAATAGGTTGTTCCTAGATCGATACCAATAGCAGGTGCTTTCACCATTCTTTTTACTCTATGTAGCCTTGTGAAAACTTGTAAATAGCTTCCAAACTTTTTTCCTTCTGGTTATCTTTTGGTAATGTTTGTATTTCTGTTATATGTATATATTAAATTAGATGTGTATAACTTATAACAAATGTTTCTTAAGTAAGATCCTTCTCGCCAGTTGTACACAGCAGAGCTTCCGTAAATATTTGAATGACACAGCTAAATGATTCAGGTTATATATATAGTTGAGAGTTACTCCCCCTCCCTACTCTTACGCCATCGTATTTTAACTAGTTACTTCTACAATATTTTAAAGTGTTAAACATGTTTCTGGAACTTTACAGGTGCATCGCCATAGTTCCATTACTTCTTTTACACCTAGACGTCAATTTGAATAGGTTGTTTGTTGAAAGATGTTTACATTTTAACAAATAAAACCTGTTTTGTGAATATATTGCTCTAAAACTTCATACAGTCGTTTATAATTAGATATCGCCCCCACACATTGCTGGACATAACAGTTTGACATACAGTCACCACACATTTTTCGATACTTTGGGTTCCAGACCTACGCCGGGTTATACGTTTTGTCGGACTAACAGAGATTATGTAATAATAATTCATAGTAAATTCCAAATAAACTATAGCCACTTATTAGTATGTCTCACTACCAGACATTATGAACACACATTTGTTTATTTATAAAAATCACACGAAAGAAACACTCTTCCTACCCACTCATTATTTTCCTCAATCGATATGGACTTATGTTTACGTTTTACACTAGTACTTACACTTGCACTATTCTGGATAGCCATATCTAGGTATATATGTAAATAAAACACTGAGGCTGCAGTAGCCACCGATATCAGTATATTCAAATAATTACAAATAGCAAATAATCACGTTCCGATTAAAAGTGCCAAGCTATTAAATACCAGAAAACCCGGAGGATTACCTGTATTTGTATAGCAAATCTTTCCATTTTGACCAAGTTTCGCTAGAAATAGCAGCCAAATCTCTCCCCAAAATATAAATGAAGGACGCATTGTATAATGTAGTTTTAGATATATTTCTTTTGCGGCAAGGAGTGGATTGTTCATTGCTGGAAAGTCTTTCATCGTGGGGTTAGACAACAACGAACTCATAGAAAATATACAAAATCAAATAAAACAGAATTTTGTTGTATTATTGTTAATCTGGAATAATGGTGTCTGCAGCTTGATATGAAATAAATATCCCTTGAGCCCTGGTTATTCTGTCTCACTCATGTTTACATTCATTGCTGATACATCTTTGGAAGTTATGGTATACGCCTATATACAGTTGTTCCCCGGTATTTGCTGGGGTTATGTTCCTAGAGCACCTTTAACGAAGGGTATAAATAAGAAATGTTTAGAATGATTTAACATAATTGGTTTACTTTATTTCAATCAAAAAAGTACAATAAAACAGTTACCAAAAGTTGAGAAGGTTGACGTTGTCGTCGTGAGTCTGAGACCATAGTGAGTGAGAGAGAGTAATGGTTTGTATACCTCTGTATTTCTGTAGACCACTGGGATCTGTTGATAGCGGTGAATCTTTACATAGCTTGTTGTAATTCGTAGTGCTCCGATGTCTCTGTGTTTCTGTAGACAGCGGTGAATCTTTACATAGTTAGTTGCTAGCGTAATGCTCCGATCTTTCTGTTCAAGGGAAAATATAGGCTTTATATACCTGTCGCTTTCTGCCTCCCACCTTTAGGGGATAGCCTACGCATCAACCTGTTCACACCAAAAGGATGGTGACCTAGAATTTGACCTTTAGGTGTCACACAAGGTTCAAGGCGTGGACAGATCTCGCTACACACCAGTGATAAGTGAAAAACCGGGAATATTGGACGTGATCCATAAAAATGCCTATAAACGTCGAAACATAACGTAAAATATAGGCCAGCAAATACGGTATATTGTTATTAATAACTAGCTGACATACCAGACTTCTTTCAGGTAAACAGATGATAAGAGAAGACAGGTAGAAGAGAAAATGACTGTATTGGATGTTTGTCTGGTTTACAGTATGAGGCGAGACTGCCGTGTGTGTGTGTTACAAAAAAAATAAACAGTAAAAAAAATCTTCCAGATACACTAGATTATTCGTTTTGCCTTATGCATAGTATATGAAGACCTCTAGGTGTTTCCACTCTTGAACAACCTACATATGTCCATGGGTAAAAAGCGATTATCTTGTATTCAATTCTAAAACTTTGAAACTGAGCCTGAGCTTTATGTACAGTCATAGCAAAATTAGCTCTAACAGGGAACTGAAGTCTTGAGAATTTGAATGGCAGCTCGGTAGAGGAAGAGAGAAAAGGAATCTTGGGAATAAATTCATTTTCTCCTTGATGGTTGCCTTCAAGAATAGTGACGTCTAGGAGATGGTTCATCATCTTTCGGGCTGTAAAACGCGTGCCATTGAATAGAAGTAGCGGGTCCACGTTTCTCAAAAAGATGATGGAAGTTCAAATATTTTATATTATATGTAGATACAGATATATAGATAATTTTATATAAATATGTGTATGTGTGCGAACCAGCGTCTGAATTGTGTGTTTAATTCTCTGTTTCTGGTTAAGTATTTACGTGAATATGTGTGTATGTAACTTACTAAGGCGTAACGCACGTAACGAACACGCAAACATACACACACTCATATACAGAATGTGACGTTGTCATCGTGTTATAAAATACCTGTTTGCTTATTTATATATCTAAAACTGAGAATGTCTCTGTCTGTCAGCTCACTAAAACTCGAGAACCACCTAACCGATTGTTTTCAAACTTTACACGTGTAATACGTATGGTCCTGTGAGTGTTTTGAGCAAAAATAATTTCAAATTTTTTGAATGCCCTAGGGACCGCATTAGGCGATTTAGCGATCTCTCTATATAATTCTTAGTCTTTCTTTTTAGAGATACATAGATATAACGTCGCACCCTTATATCTGTCTATATGTCTGCATTACGTCATTATGATGCAATCAGTGTGTGTGTATATATATATTCTTATGCCAGGGAACGTCTTCACGAACCAAAGTATCGTCTTCCTGTTTTCATTCGGTTGCAACGTTTTTCGAAATATTTACTTCTGCGTTCACAGATTGATTTTTTTAGTTTCAGAAGATCCCGTTAAGGGTGAAAGCAGCGATTCTTTGCTTAAACTTTAATCTGTTATTTTAATATATATACATATATATATAATTATATATTCGTGTACAGATATTTTTGCATACACAATAACAAAATATAAACAAACGTATTTATTTTATGAGGCTCGATAAGGATAAATATATATCAAATATATAAGAACCCTAGAGCAAATTCCGAGCCATTCTGCTAGTAGTTGTCTATAGTAGCTTATTTTAGTTAGTGTGATATTGTTTTAATCCAAATGAAAATAAAAATTATGTTGTCACTCCCAGTGTCTAATACTATTATCACCTTGTAAAATTTGATTTGATTTGGTCAAGCCATTTGGGAATGCATA
>OZ024741.1:179345405-179392905 GCA_964016885.1 Eledone cirrhosa
AAGGCATTTTGTCTGACTCCCTAACAATTTTCCAATCTGCTGCCCTAATATTATTTTTATTGTTATTATCTCCATCTTATTAAACAATTACAGAAAGTCTATGTGGAGGGCACGGGTTATACATATAAATAATAACTTAAAATAACTTAGATGGATTTGACGTTCAACTTCATTATCCGAGCACACATTTTCAATTAAAACATCTTTAACGCTTAAAACAGTATCAGAAAAAAAAAACAAGAAAAAAAAAAACGAACAAAAAACAAAAACAACAAAGTTAAGGGTTGTAAGGTGGAATGTGGTTAAGATACAAATTACCAATTGTTAGGTTAAAAACAAAACAAAATATATTTTAAAAAGGGGGCGACAGAAAAACTAAATTAAAAAAATACAAACAAAAGGGATGGAAAAAGGAAATAAAAAGATAAATTAGGTTAATAATTAGTAGAGGCACAAACACAGCATGTTTGAAAATAAAGGCATATATGTACACATAAACAGTATATTTATGTATATAAACATATGGGGTACTAATGCTGTGTTTGAGAATAAAGGCATACATGTTCACATATACAGTAGGTCTATGTATAATAAACACATATGGAGTACTAACATGATGTGTTTGTGAATAAATGTGCATATGTATACATATAGAGTATGTTTATGTATAATACACATACATATAGTTGTTGGTATTGGTTCGAACAATGAATGATCCAATTGTTTGATAAACGAAACAGTCTGCTTGTGAAATTAAGTGGCTGAGCATTCCACATACATATATAACCTTAACGTAGTTCTCAGGGAAATTCAGCATGACACAATGTGACAAGGCTGGCTCTTTGAATTACAGGTACAACTAATTTTTGCCAGCTAAGTGGGCTGGAGTGACATGAGATAAAAAAAAATACTCAAAGACACACTGCCTGAAATTGAACCCATGACCTTAAATAGCATGTCAAATACTCTAATCACTAACCCATGATCCTTCACAAATATACATACAGTTTTACTGTAAGGAAGTATCTGCTGATGAAGATATAAGAGTTCTTGAAATATCAGTATCAAGCGTTCTGACATAAATATTAAGGTAGCTATGATCTAATCACTGACAGCGCGTCTATATGTATGTTTATTAGACATAAACATTGCATATGTGTTCATATACACCTTTCTTCTAAGTTATTCATTTTAATGGTAGCACTAACAACAAAAAATAAATTTTTAAATCTGAAATTTCAAACATTTTTAAAGGAGAAATTCAGTAAAGTTGAAAAAAAAAAGAAAACAAAAGGTTTATTTTGCAGCATAGCTGTAGAAGTGTTTAGAAGAGGTCTTAATCATTATTATTATTATTATTATCAATGGCTTCTAATTTAGGCACAAGGACAGCAATTTGGGAGGTAGAGATAAGTTGAATATATCAACCCCAATGCTTGACTGGTACAATTTAATCTACTTTTTCCTCCCTCAAATTGCTGGCCTTGTACCTAAATTAGAACTCATTATTATTATCATTATTATTGATTTCTGATTTAGACACAAGACCAGTAAACCGTTTTTATCAACCCCCTAGTGCTTGACTGGTACTTTATTTTACCAACTCCAGAAGGATGAAAAACTTACTGAGGTTAAATTTTGTCCTTTATCCTTCTGGGGTCAATAAAATAAAGTACCAATCAAGTACTGTCATTGATGTAATGAACTTTCCAATTCCTTTAAATTGCTGACCTTGTGTTAAAAAAATTAGAAACTATTACTTTAGAATGTGAAGTGACAGTTATTGTTGTTGATGTTGTTATTGTTGGTGGTGGTGGTGGTTGTCGTGATTGTAGTGCCAATTACAGTGTCTACTTTGGATTATACACTAGAAAAGGGCAAGCTAAACAATGCGATTGTTTTTAGTTTATTTTTGTTTTTTGTTTTTTTTTTCATTGTAAAAAAAGTTTTTATTTAGACCCCACCCACCCAGAAAAAAAGAAAAGAAAAAAATACCCCAAAACATATTTCCTCTTATTTACACATGTATATATTTAAAAGTTTACCGTGATCTTGTTTTGTTTGTTTGTATATTTGTTTAATTTTAAAAAATTTTTTCCGTTAGATTGAAAAATGTTCAGATTTTATCATTCATATCTTCTTTTTGTTGTTGCTGTTGTTGTTGTTTTCAACCAAGACATTCTTTCAATAGCAGAAGCTTAGCAAAAAAAAAAAAAAAGTTAACTTTATATCTCCAAATTTCTTGTTTTTAATTTTTTAATTACAAAATAGAAAAAAAATCAAAAACAACTCATGGGTTGTTCTGTTTGTTTTTGTTTATTTTTTTAAAATTTTAATTTCTTGGGAAATCTCGCATCTGCACATCTTTCCCACGAGCACCACCTTTTGATTTTAGTCCCTGGGAATCATAGCGCGGTCCTCTGCCATGTCCATAACGTGGCGCTGGATAATTTTCACCAGGGTAGGGAGGTGGAGACATCTAGAATAAAAGAAAAAAACAAATATATAGATATATATATAAACAATTTCATATATATGCATTCAATTGGCATTTTAAATCTATCTAGCTATAGGTACGTGTTAGACTAGAGGTCCCAAACCACCGGCCGCAGACTGGTACCGGTCCATGGATCATTTGCTACTGGGCCGCAAAGAAATAATTAACTTGTTTAAAATTATACAATAGATAAATTGAGAATTGGACTTTAATTTTAAAAGATTTACATGAGAGTTAAAAGATTATACACTTTTTCTTTGCTTTAATAAATTTCTCTCTTTATCGAAATGCACTTAAATAACAGTCCGCGGAAAAATTGTCCGGCATGAAGCCAGTCCATGGTATAAAAAAAGTTAGCGACCACTATGTTAGACTATAGGTACTGGATATACTTGTGCACAGTTTGCACCTTTTTTCAGAAAAATACTAAGAAAAACCAGCACGTGACTTATCTATAGCACCTGTGAAACCTCCAATTCAAAATATATACTACATTGATGCCTGTAAAACAGAGGCATGTATATATACATATATATATATATACACACACACATCTGTGTATAAGTTGTTGTTTTCCACAAATTTTCTTTTTAAAAAAAAATCAGCATGTGATTTATCTACTGGACTTAGAAAACTTCAATTCAAAATACATTGTAGATGCCATATGTAAAACAAAGGTGTGACTTATACACCATTATATATAGCAATTAAAAGAATGGAGCACCTTTAAAATTAACACTATGCTATCGCAATGGTAATATTTGAGTAACTTAAACTATACAACAGAGAATTGGCCGATAGGTAAAAGCTTCATATTAAATGCCTTGTAGTATTTGTTCTTGCTCTCAAATCCCACCAAGATCAACTTTGTTTTTATCCTTTCAGGTTCAATGAAATAGAATACCAGTCCAGGATGGTGGATTGGTGGAATTGTTAGATTAGAGCATTTGATGGGATGCCTCGTGACATCAGTTCTGGCTCAAGAAAATCTTAAACTTATACATATAAATATTTATATCTTTCGTAATAAATACTCATATATAACTTTGTTTTTCATCCTCTTGAGGCTGATAAATTAAGTGCTAAACCAGTACTAGGGTTGATTCTTCCTCAATCACTCATTCTCTGGAAGAAATTGGCTGTGTTGAAACCTGACGAGATATAGGCTCTGCCAGGTTTAAGTGTCCACATCATGATGGCACCCTTACAACTCCATCAGAAGTTAGGGGCCCATGGAAAGATGGCTGGATATATATATATGGCTGACTGAACACACAAATGCCGCTGCCCCCCCCCCCCTCCTATTTTTCATTCCATTCCTTCCTCTTATCATTCTCTATCTTTCTATTTCTTCTTTTATTTCTCAATCTATTTTCTAATGATGGACTAGTGTCTTTTCCTACTATATATATCAAGTGTTAAACTAATATATTTATTCATTGTACTGTACTGTTTGCTTTGCTGTTTCCGTTTACTTTTTGTATATATATATATATTGATATATACTGGTCATGCAGCAGCTACTCAGCCATACAGAATGGACCAGCACATAGAAGTTAACACATTCCAGACTGTTGGCGTTGGCCATATATGTATGATATATAAAAATAGTAAATCAATGCATATTTACTAAAAAATATTAGGAAGAATAATGAGATTTGATGTACTGATGGTAATATGTTAGAATATACATTATTGGAGTGATTCTAGTGTTGTGCCAATATTGCAAAAATGTCAAAAATCTGCAGAAAATGCTAAGTATTTACAAAGAGAAAGTGTGTGTGTGTGAGGGGGGGGGGGGTGCAATAGATGTTGGTAGAAAGTGCTACAACTATATATTGCTTATGGAAATAAGGAAAAATGGGAAAAGACGTCAATAAATTAACCCTCTTGACACAACCACCTGAAACTGCCCCTGGTTCTATGGGTTTTAAAGTGTATATATTTATCTAAAAACCTTCCATTATAATTTTAGATAGGAACTTTTGTTATGTTCTAAACATCAACTTAATAGTGAATGGGTTAAATTAAAACCTTCCATCATGATATTATCTAAGAATCTTTGTTAAGTTATGCTCCAAACACCAACTTAACGAGAAAGTTAATCCTGCTCCTCCTCATCCAACGTCCATTTTCCCTGCTAGCAAAGGTTGGACGAGTCTTCAAAGACCAAATCAGTACTGAAGCGGGGATACTGACCTCCCAGACAAGCCGGTGGGTTTGCATCTCGCTTACATACAGTTCCATGTTCAACCGAGTACATTTTATCACACGACCAGCACTAGAGAGGTTGTCATGTATTTAACACAACTGGAGAGTCCTCCTAACCCTTTGTTTGGCAAGCTTTCTATAGCTGGATGCCCTCCCTATCAAAAACCACGTTAGAGTATGCACTGGGTGCATTTATCATGTAGATCACCAGCATTAGAGAGGCTGTCATGTCCTTGACACAAAAGCTACCAAAATTTTTATTGAAATTTATAGATAGTGACTTTCATTAGAAATATGGTAATGAAAGTGTTAAAATATTTATATATAAACAAACCAACATTTAAAAAAAGATTGTTTAACCTAATTCACTCCAAACTACCTCCAAATCTATGTAATAAAATTATCCAAGGGTTCCTATTTAAATTAAAATCTTCCAATATAATTTTATATAAGAACCTTTTGTTAAATGATGTTATAAGTAATATCTTAATAATGAAACAACTATTTATTTCATGAAACCCCTCCAAATTCCTCATTGATTAACTCAAATACAGTGTATTTCTTTAGAAATATGGTTAGAAAAGGGTTAACTAAACAATAATAAACAAGTAGATAACTTTTGGGAAATAAGATAAATTGTTTCTACTTTTGGCACAAGGCCAGCAATTATCCCAGTGCATTACTGGTGCTTTATTTACTGGGAAATATGATAAATTGGCAAAACTAAATACTACGACTAAGGTAGTGGTAGTAGGGTCATCTGTGTAATATTGTCTTACTTGCACAACTTCAGAGCAGCCATAAAATACAACTGTAAATAAAATAAAATATTTGGCTAAGTCTAATTAAAAGAATTTTCCAAGTCATCTTGGATCCAATAAATTAGTATAATATCTGTGACCATCATAACGCTGACATACTTGATGTCTGGAAGACATTTGCCTTCCTTGAAGGCGACTTGAAGAGAGACTGAGTTTTCTAGCAGCCGGCTTGCGTGGATTGCTGCTGGGAGTATGTACAGCACAGACTTTGATGAATAGAGCCATGAACAACACCAATCCGATACACATTAACATCACAGCCCACCAATGAATCTGAAATTAACATTGGAAAATTGCCTTCAAAATTGTACAATACAAACAAAATAAAGTTTAGAATTAAAATATTTTACAAAAGAAGACAACACAATAGTTATTCAAATCTGCATTTTCCTCACTTTCATTCTTTAGATGAATAGTTCAAGATGTCCTTTAGATAACTCTTATTGGATAACTTATGGATTCTGAACACATACACATGCTTAGGTTACATTAAGATCAACTGCAGGAATTGGTGATAAGTTACAAAAAATGTGCTGATCAATGACCTAGAAGTTGACTTACTATGAGATTAGTCCAAAGAATAAAACCCAAATCATATGTTGACGAATATTCATACTCTCGGCATGTTAATTGTAACAGGCCATCTTTGAGAGTAGAGTTTATTTCATCGATATTTTGAGGTGTAGGATCGTGGGAACATTAACCCGAATTAAGAAGATGTAACTTCTCCCCCATTATTGACACTTTGCAACAGTGAACGTTACAAGGCCCTCTTTAGAGCCAACACTTCCGATTGTTTATCCGACTTATTATGGTGTGTTTTCTCAGGTTATATCTACTATAGGGGTAAACGGGATGGTTTCATTGAATTGCTTCAGTCATTCGAAAGGCTTTACAAACGGTGATATACAGGGTGCTTCAACAGTACCTGAATCTGTTCACTCTGTTATAATTTCTTCAATAATTGCAATGACTTCCTCAATTGTTCTGTGTTTGTTCTTGAGCGCTAAGGCAATAAGTTTGCTATTCTTATACATAAGTTTGTTGAATAAGTTCAATACTCTTCAAGCTCAAACTTCCCCAGCTTATTCACTCTGAATGAAGAAAGCTGGATGGAAGAAGGACTTATGATTTAAACATCCATTGATAGTTCCACACAAAAAATTGATTTGCCATAAACACACCTAGCAAAGGTTGCTATTGAAAATCCAGTATGGGCACCCAGGGTCGCTAGCATTTTCAGGCGCACTCTGGGAACTGTGAATAACCCCACCTTTCTCTGGTATTATCAGGTACTGCAGCTAGTAATCTATATTTCTACTATTGCTATGGTAATATATATGAATGCCTCTTTTGAATAAATTTTCGAATTTAGGTACAAATTGTGCCAAAATATATTTAGTTGTTTTAAAGCGTGTTGTCAGTAAAAACAAATGAAAAAAAAAAAAATTTGTGAACCACTGGTAGCCAGGATTAAAAACCCTAATGAAGAGTATAAAAAAAACACAAAAAAAACCCTTGATAAGTTGATCTCTACCACTGATTGCATCTGATGGGAATTTTCTAATAAGAAATTCAATTCCCACAGCTGTGTGGCATTTACTAACTCATGCAATGAAATCCCCTCAAAAACATTTGGAAATATAATACTACAAAAGGAAAAAATAATTTATAGCATAATTTCTGAAATATAAACAAGACCATACACACTCACACACACACACATATATATACATATATAAAAGAAAAAGAATGACTTCACTTGTATTTCTAAACAAATTCATTTAATTTCATAATATTATAATATTATGAGTTAGTAGATTTAGTAAGTTCTTTATTAACTTCGGTGGGAAGATTTTTAAAGATTCCTGGTTAACTTTCCTGGAGAACTTTCTTGCATTCGTTGGTGGTGATTGTCAAACTGAGATCAGGTTGTGTTGTGATGGTTGACTCTATATATAAGAGAGATTCGGATGTGTCTGGGGGGAGTTAATGAGTGTGGGAGTTAATGAGTGTGGGAGTGAAGGAGCGTTGATGAAGATTTAAAGGAATTAAAGCATAAACACACAAATGTGCATACATATACATATATACACAGAAAATGGTGAATGTTGACAGCAAGATAATGGGATGGGGGTGTTTAAAAAAGGGGATGTAAAAGTCCCCTCCTGCTGGTTCCATTTCAATAACTGACCTTTAAGCCTTTAGCATTTAAACCGGCCATATCCGGCCAGAATTCTCTCACCTCTTTCTGTTCAAACTGGCCGTAACCGGCTGCTCATATGTATGTTAACGTATTGTTCTCAAAATAAATAATATCAAAATCTTGTAGATTCGATATTATGTGAGATAATTATGTAAGATAAAGCCTTTACTGTGAAAATACAATAGTAAATACAGAGTAATGTAAATGCTAAAGGGTTAATGACTATAATGGCAGGATGTTTTTCAAATTCGTTTCTTATAGCTGAATCAACTCTTTTAAATTTATAAAGAATACCTTCAACAATTTTATATATTAAAGATGCATTTATGTGCGTGTCTGGTGGTGGTGGTGGGATTAATGAGGTGTAAGATACATGTCTTTTGATAAGAATGGGATGACAGGAAAGAGAAGAATAAGGATAGTTTTGGAATATTTGTCAGAATGGATTGCTGCTGGGAGTGTTTACAGCACAGACTTTGATGAATAGAGCCATGTGCGTGTGTATGCTTTAATTCCTTTAAATCTTTATCAACACTGCTTCACTTCCACTCATTAACACTGCACCCCACCCCCCAGACACATCCAAATCTCTCTTATATATAGAGTCACACATCACAACACAACCTGATCTCAGTTTGACAATCGCCACCGACGAATGCGAGAAAGTTCTCCAGGAAATTTAACCAGGAATCTTTTAAAATCTTCCCACCAAAGTTAACAAAGAACTTACCAGATCTACCAACTAATAATCTATATATATAAAGCTGTGGTTGTCTGTCTGTCTATCGATTTTTGGCACACATCTCCTCTTAGAATCTCTTACGGAATTGCACCGAAATTGCTATACTTGTACATTGAGCCCTAGCGAAGACATCGGAAAATAAATATTTCAAATTGACCCACCCTATGTGACGAAATCGAATCTAATGTATCGATTTTTGAGCGTAAGTGACGAGTTATTTCCCTTTGTTCTGTTTACATTGAGCGTCTTACGTAAAAAATTACGCTGGCTTTCTCAGCGTTTAAAATGACATTAACACAATACACGAACAGTTGTCGAGCCAGCAAAATATTGACCTGCAAAATTCATCAGTTCGAACACTAAGCTTCCGTTTTGCTTCATTTCCATTTAAAAGCCTTTTAAAACAATATTTTTACTTGAAAACAAGTCTATTTAAAGACTACGTAAAACAAGCAAATATTTCGTAAAAAAAAGCAAAAATTATATAAGTTTATTTAAAATATATGTATCTGTAAATTTCGTTAGGCGTGCAGACAGACAGTTGTGCAGAGAGGTGATATACGCGTGCAGACAGACAGTCGTGCAGAGAGGTGATATACGCGTGCAGACAGACAGTCGTGCAGAGAGGTGATATAGGCGTGCAGACAGACAGTCGTGCAGAGAGGTGATATAGGCGTGCAGACAGACAGTCGTGCAGAGAGGTGATATAGGCGTGCAGACAGACAGTCGTGCAGAGAGGTGATATAGGCGTGCAGACAGACAGTCGTGCAGAGAGGTGATATAGGCGTGCAGACAGACATAACTGATAATTTGGTTACGCTAATGTTTTTCTCTGCGTTGCAGTGTTTACATTTTCGATCTTTGTTAATAAATAACCAGTGCAGTTTTTATCCCCAGCATCCTCTTTTGTTATAACATTCGGGTTATCGTTATGTTTTCTTAACTTCATAAGGCATATTGTTGGTTGAGGGAATATTAATCAAAAACACCACATGCGAGTCTGCACAGTAGACACTACAGTTTTTAAGCCAAAAAAGAAACTTAACATTGTAACTTTAACACAGCTACTGAGCGACCCCGAGCAACGCCGGGCTTTACTGCTAGTATATTATAAAATTAAATCAATTTGTTTAGAACTACAAGTGAAGTCATTCTTTTCCTTTTTTCCAAATATATATATACACACACATACACATATATGCATATACATACGCACACACATACACATATATATATATATATAGCATCTTTTAAACTTATACATACAATAATCCATTCTCTGATTGTTTGAAGAGTTTTAGGGTTAAATATCAAATTCTTCAAACGAGCCAGGGGTCCTTCCGCGTCTACGCGTCGACAACGGTGGAAGACATCACAGTAGCCTCGGAAGTTATCGCATGGAGATCCTGTTCAAATAAAATACATAGAAATAATTTGTTTAGAATTCTGTTCTGAACCCCGAAGGTCGTCAAGCCAGAGTTTATCATAGTTTCATTGGCATTTAAATGACAGAGTACGACATCTCCTGAACAGGATGCTCGTCCACCACAAGGTTAAAGTCTGTTCCAAGCTAAGAAAGTCATCAGGTCAGTGCTTATACTGTGAGTACAAAACACCCTAAGGCCAGCAGCTCATCAAGCCCAAGCTTATCCCCGTTTCATTGGTATTATGAGAGTAGAAGTCTTCAGTAACTCTCGACAGGATGCTGGTCCAGTGCAGGGTTAGCTCCCAGCTTCATGAATACAATGTACCACTTGGCCCAGGAATTGAACCCACAATATCACGATCATAAATTCAACGCCTGTACAGTGGTTTGTGTTAGGAAGGGCATTCAGTTGCAGGAACCATGCCAAAAGGCTTGAGAGGACCCTTCAGTCATGTAATGGTCATGACAACCTCTTTATTGCTGGTTCCACAATAAAACACACTCAGTTCACTCTGTAAAGAGGTTAGTGTTATAAAGGGGATCCAGCTGTAGAACCCATGCCAAAAATGCTGAAAGGACCCTCTACTTGTGTCAAGAACATGCCAATATCCCTAGTGCTGGTGCCACGATAAAATCCACCCAGTATACACTGTAAAGTGGTGTGTGTGTATATATATATATATATATATATTAATGGATCCATCCAGTTCCACACTGTAAATGTGGTTGGTGTTAAAAAGGGCATCCAGCTGTAAAATACCCAGCCAAATTTACAGTCATCAGAGCAAGGTACGGCATATTAATTCTGGCCAGACTTGCCTCCCATCTAACCCATGTAAGCATGGGAAAATGGACGCTAAACAGTGATGATGATGATGGTGATATAGGTGTATGTGAGTGAGTTTGCTTCCATGTGGTGATGGTGATGATGATAATGATGGAAATTTACTTACCTGCCTGAAGTTTTAATGGTCTGTAGTTACCATCTGGGCTAAGTGTTTTAAGTAAGTTTTGAAACTCTTTATTTTCAGGTAGCATTACCTTTTCTTTATCTTTAGAGCTAATGCATTCTTTTCCTGTCTTGGCTGAAACATAAGTTAAATTTTTGTTTTAATACACTTAAGTAATATATATATTATTTCAAGGTCCAAAGTTACAGGTACTGATTACATTCATACTCCCTTTTCTCATTAAGGATTCGTAACTCAGTCTGGACCTGTCGATCTAACTACCGCATATACTGGAATATAAACTGAGGAATGTGACCAAAGAATTGATGGTAAAATGGGGAAGAGGGGGGAATGTCCAGCTTATATTCGGGGTCTATATTTTGACGATTTTCACCAACTTCAAATTCTATTTAAATAAAATGCTAACATGTCTGGAGTGACTATTTTACAATGAAACAGTTTTTCTACATTTACATCATTATTGATTATTTATGCACTCCCTTGAAAATATTTCCAACAGATTTTTTTATAATTTGAACTTTTTAATACATAAATATCCCTTACACACACATATGCATACACATGCGTTTTTCTCTGATGTGTTACTTTTCTTTCAATCTCATGTAAGATTGAAATCTTACTTCCGATTTTATTTTATTTTATTGCTCTCGTTCTCTCTCTCACTTCCCGCACTCTCTTTTTTTTTGTTCTGCTTCTCTCTCTCCCTTCCCCTCTATGAATCCCCATACAAAGTTCTCTTATTTGATCTCTAGCTTTCAAAGTACTTCTAGCATGTGAGTGGCCAGAAGTAAACAAAAATTTGAGAAACTTGTTGAAATGTAATCAAACTCATTATGTAATAGAGTTGTGAAACAACAACTATACTCTAAACAACACTTAAAACATTTTAAACATCAAAATATTAAAACTTCATGAATATATTTTATACTCATGAGAATTTCAAAACCATGCCATCTAAACATGTGTTGATTAGCTGCCTTGGCTTATAAACAGGATTTGGATTTTCGCCCATCTCTCAGATATAAAATATGATGAAGGAGTGGTGCTGATGGAGGTAGAGTGGCTTATATTCGAGTATATACGGTAAGTTTGATCCTGAATCTTATATTTTGTCTCTTTAACTTAAACCAATGATTCTGTAGGATATATTTCAAAATATGTTTTGCTCTATGCAAAGCTACCACAATGTATAATTTTATTTACAAAATAGTTAGGAATATGTCGAGCATTTACTAGAATTTGCCGTATTCTTTGGATACTATTGCAAGATGTATATTATATCATTATATTTCATACAATACAGATGAGTACTAATTTTATTGCAGTAAAGGAACTATGCCACAAAAACTAGCAACTGCTATCTGTATATCACAACACAAGTATTTTAAAGCCATTTTGTCAGTCAAAGCAGGAGTTGGCCTTGTGGGCCCCAATGACAGGCTCCATTCTCATCATGGGCCTTTTTTTAAGCAATATTTTACAGGAGAATGCCTTTCCTGGTACCAACTTCATTGGTTGACTCTTACAACCAGCAGGGGTACAGTGTACTTATAAACTCATACACAGCATTACTTGCATTTTTTAATACAACAACAATTGCTTTAAAGCCATTTTCCCAATTAATGCCTTGTGGGCCCCATGACAAGCTTATCCATTTCCAAAATATAGAATGTATGAGTAAGATGTGGTCCTCTTGAATTCAACCTGTCTTAGACCATGATAACCCATCCAACCCAAGCCAGTGTAAAAAACAAACATAAAACAATGATAAGGATAATAATACATACTACAAGAAACGTAACAGAGTAGTTCACGATCAAATTTATCATCGTTATCAGGAGGTGTCAGAAAACATTCTTCCCAACTAATATTCCGACATACAGATCCAATGCAATGCTACACGAAAAACAAAAAGAACAAAATAAAGAAACACTAAAAAAATTGCACATTCTTCAGAAAATAATGTGATTCTAGTTATCCATAATTTTTAAAAATCAGCAGGGAAAAAGGGTACAACCCTTTAGCATTTACATTACTCTATATATGCTATTGTGTTTTCGTAGTAAAAGCTTTATCGAATCTATGAGATTTTGACATTATTTATTTTGAGAACAATACCTTAACATCAGTATGAATGGCCAGTTACAGCTGGTTTGAACAGAAGAGATGAGAGATTTCTGGCTGGTTACAGCCAGTTTAAATGCTAAAGGGTTAATTAATAGGAAAAAGGGTGCATTTCAATAGAAATATGGCCAGGAAAGTTTTAAATAAAATTCTATATTTCTACAACAATAATAATGGTAAAAACAAATCCAAAGCTAGAAGAAAAGACCAAAGATTTCAATACTTACACCTGCAATACACACTTTGCTGTTGTAGTTGCACAGTGACATGTTTGCTTTAAATGCTGGAATTGGGCAAGTTGCAGTAACACCAGTAAGATGCAGTTAAAGAAAATAAATTGAACTTGCAATGGCATTTCAAGATTACAGAGAAAGTAATCCAAACAAAATTTTCGGAAATTTTATAAATGAAAATATAAACAAGAATAATTATATTTTGTAAAGATTAAATCAATTCCAGTATTTATAGTATTTTATCGATCCCCAATTCCTTCCAAAAAGTAAAAACGGGTGCAGGCGCGACAGGTTTTGAAGTGAAATCGTAAAGCATGTAACTGAACACCACAAGATATTTTGTCCCATACAAAGCCATACATTTCCAGTTGTTAAATCAACGGAAGAGCTTGCTTATGAAATTAACATGTAAGTAGCTGAGCATTCCACAGACATATGTAACTTTAACATAATTCTCCAGGAGATTCAGTGTGTTTAAGGGTGACCCTTTGTATTACATGTACATCTCATCCAACAGACATCCAGACAGTTTCCAACTATCCAATTTCACTCTCTCGACACAGGTCAACGACATTTGCCTAAGATGCCACACAGTGAAATTGAACCTGGGACCTAATGATTGCAAAACTAACTTCTTAACCACACACCATGAATACCTCTATTTAGTCATACCTCTATTTTATTTTCAACATTTACAATGAACCATATAATTTGAACTGAGGTTTTGTAAGTCCAGAAGATAACTTCTTTGATGGTTTTTCCTGTTGTATGTCCATGAATATAAGACTGCCACTCCTGTGAGCCTGTACAGCCACAGCTAATGCTGTACTTCCATCAGCAACTGACACAAAATTCTCCAGGTGCAGATCCATTGTCTTTCAAGACTGATGAAAACCAATAGAATAGATGTGACTTATATACAAGCATATGCAGTATATATGGTAAGCTGTGAGCACACACTCAATAAAGGATATTTACAAGAAGAATTATAAGTGCATCCCTCCTCCTCTTCTTTATGACACAGTTTATCAGATATAAATTCGCACCTATCCCCATTGCAACAAGGACCTGAAGTTTCACTGAAAATAAACAAAAAAGAAAATTATTTGTAGTTGAAATATACTCAATATAAACAGTGTAACTATCAATCTATAAAACAATGTCTAAAAACAGGTTTGTTAATTAAACAAGTTTATAGTATTTTTACTAGCAAACAGATTGATATGAAAATTTTCAGTATTAGAGTGAAGACTTTAATTTTTAATTAACAGGAATTTATTTTATTCATCCTAGAGAGACAAAAGTAAAACACCACAACGTTTTTGGTCCACCAGTCTATTACTTCAGTTTTAAAAAAAAGTTCAAGTCTGTCCCAAGCTCAGAGACACATCAATCCAGAGCTTAACCCAGTTTCATTGCTGCTACAGCTGGTACTCATCTTTCCCCATCTAACTGGACTGAAGCAACATATAGATAAAGTGTTTTAATTAAAAACACAACATACTACCCGGTCTAAGAATCTCACAATAATGAGTTCAACACCTTCCCAACGAGGCAGCATACTTTCATTTCAACAACAACATAAATTGTTTGCAACAAAGACACAAGCCGCCCAGTCTGGGAATCCCATACTGGACTTCCCAATGAGTCCAACATCCTCACAAGGTCGCATACCTTGATTTCAAAAACAATAACTAAGACGGTTTGTAAGTCAAATTAAAGGAATCACCTGCAATTCTTTCCTGCTTTCAAAGTACACTGTGTTCCTATTGTACTACCGCGGTAGTGACAGCATTTGTTGTTAGAACAGTCTTCTTTATAACCACAGTCACATTGCTCTCCTTCTTCAACAAGCTTGTTACCACAGAAAGCTGCTGTTGAGGCTACAGAACAATATAAACAATATTAACCCTTCAACTATTTTGATGCTAAACCACCTAAAACCACTCTTGGTTCTTAGTTTTAAAATGTCTATATTTATCTTAAAACTTTCCATCATAATTATATGTAAAGAGATTTGTTAAGATGTGCACCAAGCACCAACTAAATAATAAGAAATCTCACCAATTTTTTTTTCAAAACTTATTCAAAAAATGTATTTCATTAGAAATATGGTAACAGAATGGTTTATATTCAAATTTAAATTCAAATCTTGGTGTGAAATCTCATGATTACATGCAAGATAATATTAGATTTCATCAGTAGTTAAATATTTTTCATTTATCATTAAGTTGAAAGTTAGTTATTTTGCTAAACTTCTTATAATTCCTGAGTATTTTCATAATTAAAACAAGTTGGAATATGATGTGCTTAATTATCTCAACCTAACAATTTGAAAATAAAATTAAAAAAGAAAAAAAGATTTTCATCTTACTTACAGACAAAACAATTTCTTTTACCATTCTTTTTATTAACAACAGCATCAAGTACTCTGGTAATATTATCTTTGCTACAAGGTGAAAACATACTGTTGTGTTTCTTATCACCAGAAGTGGCACTAGCGTACATAATATAATTGCCCTCATTAGCATCTTTTTCATTAGAGCCGTAGGGAGCACATTCCACACTTTTGTCATGCTGTAAAGATAATAGTTAAAATAAGACAGTTTTATTATAAAAATACCCACAACAATACCAAAAAGTGTAAATATGAAATTTATAATGGAAAACAAAGTGGGAGAGTGGACAGAAGTTTGAGGTTAAAAAAACTATGTACTACTTCATGGGCTACTTAGGACTGACTTTATACTTAACTATTCTTCTACACCTAATACACCTGATATTCTTGTCCCCTAAAAGTAAAATCACCAGTATTACATGACCCACACAGCTCCTATTCCTCAGATTAAATAAAATCATCATCATTTTTCGTCATCATTTTACGTCCACTTTTCCCTGCTTGCTAGGGTGGGACGGGAACTGATTCTGGCTTGATTTCTACAGCTGGATGCCCTTCCTAATGCCCTTCCTAAAGACTTGCTTCTTCATATTTTTACAGCTGAAGTGTAAGGAGAGGATTTCCAACTTCATAATATGATCTAGTGAATTATTATATAGTTCAGCAAAATGGACGATCTTGCAAGGGTCTGGAATCAAAGGTGTGGGAAAATCGGTATTATCATCATCTTTTAACATTTGTTATTCTAAGCTAGCGTGGGTTGGACAGGCCATTACATACTAAGTCAGTACTTAATTGGTGCTACTGTCTTCCCAGATGAACCAAGTGCCATGTCTCACATATGTCCTGGTCTTACAGGGACTATGGAGCCTACCATGTTCTTGACTCAACTGAAAAGTTCCCTTAACAGAATCTATTGGGTGCATTTTTCATGGCACCATAATTAGAAAGGTTGTACCCTTGACACAACTGAAGAATCCTCTCAACCCTTCGTTTGGCATGGAGTCTACAGTGTCTTATTAGAAATGAGGTAATGAAAGTTAAATATTATTATAGAAGAAAGGCAATAAAACAAAAAAATTCTTACCGGTGAGCCAAAATTATGACCGATTTCATGGGCAAAGGTTAACTGAGAGACTTTTGGTGGAACTCGTCGATTGAAATTCACAAGAGTTACAACTCCAGTGTTTAAGCTTTTAGCAACTCTCTTTGTACCTTCAGGAAATGGTTGGTACTTTTCACATATACCTCCCGCAGCTGCTATTGAAAAAATAGTTTTAACCATCTAATATTAGAGGGAAATAGATAGAGGTTGAGACCTGAAAGAAGCGATGCATGCGACAGAAGTGTGTAGCATGCAACATGGGTGTAATACAGCTGGCACTAAAATGGAAACATTAACCACAAAATACTGATACTTATATAAAAGCTGGATAACACTGAATTGACTATAACCTGCAATACAACAACAAGCATTTTAATACCGTTTTCCCTGTTAAAGTAGAAGTTAGCTTTGTGACGCCCTTCGACAAATTTCTCTATTTTGCACTATCTTTTGTATTCCCTTTCACCACCACCCTAGCTTTCATTTCCGCTTCCTTCAACAATAGCTGTCTTTGTTGGTCTTATCTCTATTTCTTTCATGACACAACCATTTCCATTTCTCTTCACAACATTCATCACTGGCTCTATTCCCATTAGCCTCTGCAATTCATTGTTTATTTTCTCTCTTGCTCCATCGTCATCATCGTTTTAATGTCCACTTTCCCTGCTAGCAAGTCAGTACTGAAGCAGAACTACTGATCTCCCAGACAGGCCAGGGATCTGCCTCACTTAGTACCTGCTTGTAACAGGCAGAGATACAGTGCATCAAATCTAAACCAAATACACACAGTGCATATCTCAAATTACACCCAAATATCTTAAGAAAGAAATAACATATGAGACAAAATATTTCCAGACATCAGGATCATCATCAGTTTTATGTCCGTCCCTCCATGCTTACATGGATTGAATGGGTCTTCTTCAGCACAGCTTCCCTTCATTTGTTGCATTTCTTCATACCTCTTCTGTGAGGTTCAACATGTTGAAACTAGCTCTCAACAATTCAGCCCAGATTTTCCTTGGTCTTCTTCTGCAACTATCTTCCACTGGTATTTCCTGGCACTTCTTTGTCTTATGATTATCATCCATAGCATACCAGTGCAATTTTCTCTCTTGAATGCAATATCTGATTCCTCTTATGTCTACTTTTTCTCTCAGTTCCTCTTGCTTCATCTTTTATGTGCACAAACATTATACATCCACTGTAGCATGCCTGATTCATTTCTGCCCAATCTTTACATATCCTTTGCATTCACTGCCCATGTTGCACTATCATACAGCATTGCATTTCACAAGCAGGCATCATACAACCTGCCTTTCGCTTGAAGAGAAAATCTCTTGGCTGCCATTGTTAGGAAAATAAGAACCCAGAATAGTCAGTTAATCTATAAGAGGAAAGAAAGAGAAAGAGGAGGAGAAAGTTTGTGTGGGAAATAGAAGAAAGAGGGTAGGGGGAAATGTGTGGGAGAAAGAGGGAGTTGGGAGTAGTGTGTAAAAGAAAGAGAGAAAGTGGGAAATGAGTGTGTGAAAGACGGAGAGAGTGTATAAGAGAAGGGGAGAGAATATGTGGGAGAAAGAGAGAGACAAAACTAGAGAAACTGTGGTAGTTACAAGATACCAACATAAAAAATCAGTTTCCATGGCAATATTAAGAGAAACAGTATAGTTCACATAATAGAAATATAATAAAAAATACAACACAACATTAAACAACAACACAAATAAGAAAAACAGCTGCCTTACTGTTGGGAGATCCAACCCAAGCAAGTCCCAAGGTGCCACCATTGAAATCTCTGTATGTAAATATGTAGGCCAGACAGAAGTCATCATGGGAGGTGAGTGAATTTTGATTTAGAAAGTTGCTCACGTCAATATTTGGAGAGCAGAACTGACTTGGGGTTTTACCACTGCAATTTTCAGTTTCAGGTGTCATAATCTGTAGTTAGATAGACAAACATTGACATTACTGTCATAAACTATAGTAAGATAAATATTGACATTACTGTCATAAACTATATTTAGATAAACATTGACATCATAAGCTAAAGTCAGTGAAATATTACTGTAATAAGATATAATTAGGTAGTGAGGTAATAATTGAGTCAGGCAAATATTGACTTCATAAGTTAATGTCAGTGAAATATTACTGTCATAAGATATGGAGAGACAAACATTCATGTCATTAACTATAAACATTGATCTGGGAAACTACAATCGGACAAACATTGGCCTCAGACTACAATCAGACAAACACTGATCTCAGAAGCTACAATCAGACAAACACTGGCCTCAGGGGCTACAGAAGCTACAGATGTTTATAGCCTACAATTAAATATATTTGGGTGTTTATAAGCTACAATTAAATATATTTGGGTGTTTATAAGCTACAATTAAATATATTTGGGTGTTTATAAGCTACAATGAAATATACATGGGTGTTTATAAGCTACAATGAAATATATTTGGGTGTTTATAAGCTACAATTAAATATATTTGGGTGTTTATAAGCTACAATGAAATATACATGGGTGTTTATAAGCTACAATGAAATATACATGGGTGTTTATAAGGTACAATGAAATATATTTGGGTGTTTATAAGCTACAATGAAATATACTTGGGTGTTTATAAGCTACAATGAAATATATTTGGGTGTTTATAAGCTACAATGAAATATACTTGGGTGTTTATAAGGTACAATGAAATATATTTGGGTGTTTATAAGCTACAATGAAATATACTTGGGTGTTTATAAGCTACAATGAAATATACATGGGTGTTTATAAGCTACAATGAAATATACATGGGTGTTTATAAGGTACAATGAAATATACTTGGGTGTTTATAAGCTACAATGAAATATACTTGGGTGTTTATAAGCTACAATGAAATATACATGGGTGTTTATAAGCTACAATGAAATATACTTGGGTGTTTATAAGGTACAATGAAATATACTTGGGTGTTTATAAGGTACAATGAAATATACTTGGGTGTTTATAAGGTACAATGAAATATACTTGGGTGTTTATAAGCTACAATGAAATATACATGGGTGTTTATAAGGTACAATGAAATATACTTGGGTGTTTATAAGCTACAATGAAATATACATGGGTGTTTATAAGCTACAATGAAATATACATGGGTGTTTATAAGCTACAATGAAATATACATGGGTGTTTATAAGGTACAATGAAATATACATGGGTACAATGAAATATACTTGGGTGTTTATAAGCTACAATGAAATATACATGGGTGTTTATAAGCTACAGTAAAATATACATGGGTGTTTATAAGCTACAGTAAAACAAAGATTATTAGAGAAAAATATAGTTCACTAGAAAGTAGACATAAAAAATATAACAACAAAATGAAGTTGAGTGTAACATAGCTGTGTGTAATCGACAACACTAAATTAATTCTGTTAATATTTATATTTTCAGCATTGTATAGTCAAATTATTGATTTAACACTTTCATTACTATAATTTTCAATAAATTTTGAAAATAATCAAGAATTTGAAAGGATTTAGTAATTCAATTAATTTTCTCATTATTAACCTGGCATTTGGAACATACGTTATCAAAGGTTCTTACATAAAATTATGATGGAAAGGTTTTAGATAGATATAAACACTTTAAAACCAACAGTTTTGTATTGTAGACAAAAGTGATTTCAGGAGGCTTGTTATCAAAAAGGTTAAATCAAATGTATTAAATTTGTTGTCAAAATAGTTAAATTTACTTACAGTAGTCCGTTGTACAACAAAGCTAACACCAACGTATTTTAAGGAGCCATCATAGGTTGTGAAGTTAGTGTCCTCATAGATTGTTTTAACTGCATTCACATGATTTACGAATAACCCAAGTATTTCATCTCTGGCTTCTGTAGGATTCTGTAATGAAAATTGACATGGGTAATTGCTGGCCTTGTGCCTAAAGTAGAAACAATTATTGACACCAATGTCATTGACAGAGTCATCATCATCATTTTACATCCACTTTCCATTTTGAGTTGGATGCGCTGTCCTGGTCTAAGACTAGACAGATCGAAGAGACCTCAGCTTGCTCATAAGTTCTCCATATAGCATGGTTTCTACAACTGGATGTAGTTTCCAATGCTACCCACCATAAAAAGTGTACTGGGTGTATTTCAGTGTGGCACTAGCTCTGCCACTTTACAGAGTATACTGAGTACATTTCATTGTGGAACAAGTATTAACACTTTACAGAGTATACTTTACAGAAGTCATATGATTGGCCATATAGTGTCTACATTTGATTGTCAACCATTTTAATAAGACTACCAACTGCACTCCATTGTGATACAAACATGAGAAAGATTGTCAGATACACAACAAGGCCAGAGAGTCCTCTCCACTCTATGTTTTCCCACACAGCCATGCTTGCAAATAACAACTTTTTTGAAAAATTAATATTGTCTTTATAGAAAAAAATAAATGAAATTTACAGCGCACATCTGTGCAGGTTTAGCTGGCATCCTACATGGTTGTATTGCAAAAGAAGGTTTCTCAGGTGTTTTTACAAGCCCCAGTCTGATCATGAAAAGCAATGTGAAATGAAGCGTCTTGCTCAAGAACACAATGTGCCACCTAGTCCAGGAATCAAGCATGTAACCATATAATCATAAGTTCAACACCCAAACCACTAGGACACACACATTTATATATTTTTTATTTTTTATTTTATGTCCGCTTTTTCCCTGCTTGCAAGGGTGGGACGGGAACTGATTCTGGCTTGATTTCTACAGCTGGATGCCCTTCCTAACACGAACCACATTTACAGTGAGTGCTGGGTGCTTTTTTTTTTTGCTGTGGAATGATATGGACCCCAGTCCCTATCATCTCATTTCTACAGCTGAGTAAACTGGAGCAATGGGAAATAAAGTGTCTTGCTCAAGGAAACAACACATCACCCGGTCTGAGAATTGAACTCACAACCTTTCGATTGCAAGGCCAATGCTCTAACCACTAAGCCATGTGCCTCCATATCTTGTCTTTATAAATGTAACGTTCATGTAATATTATATATTATTTACACCATTAGATTCACATAGATTGTGCTACCTTTTTATAAAACTATGATAAAGTTTCAATTGAATAGTCTTAAGTGTACTTACATATGTTAATGTCATATATTTCCATAATTCTGGATCGGACTGGAGAAATAATGTACATGTTCGGTTGCGTAATGTATTCTTTTCATACTGATTAGCATTCCTAGCATATCGTAACTTGCCTTCAGACTCACTGGAAACCTCCTGTAAAAGATAAACAATAAGAAACAGATATCAATTAGTTCCATTTGATGGTGTTTAACAGGTAGCGGGATTATGTCTACTACCCTTGTTAATAAGGGTTTCTAATTTTGGCACAAGACCAACAATCTGGGTGTCTACTACCCTTGTTAATAAGGGTTTCTAATTTTGGCACAAGACCAACAATCTGGGGTCATGGAAAGTTAATTATATCAACACAAGTACTTGACACCAGTACTTTAATTGGTGCCTGAAAGGGTGAAAAGCAAAGTTAACCTCGTCGAGATTTGAACTCAGAATGTAAAGGGCTGTGGCTGAATACCTCAAAGCATTTATTTTGTCTGATGCTCTGATAACTGCCAATCTACCACCTTACCTTTGTTAATGATGGTTTGCTGGAGTTGTTATGTGGACGAAATTTCAAATATCTCAGTAAGGTTACCATCATCATCATTTAAACGAATGTAAAATGATGATGATGATGATGATGACGATGATGACAATGATCTTATTGGGAATTTTTTAATTTCATCCATATAACAAATCTGGCAATCTATAAATTTTTAACAAAATAATTTTCTTTTATTCTTTTACTGGTTTCAGTTATTAAACTGTGACCATGCTGGGGCACCACCTTGAAGGGATTTAGTCAGTCATACAGGTCCCAAAACTTTTTTTTTTAAAGTCTGGTAATTATTTTATCAATTTCTTTTTTGTATGTCAAACCACTATATTCAGTACATAAACAAACAGTAAACTTAAACACAGACATTGATACATACACACATTTATATAATAAGGGTAAAAACCTAAAAGACTAAGTGGGGAAAGTTAAGCCAGCAAATTTTCAAGCACAATGTGGTTCAATGATCAGTACAAAGATATGAATCAATTCATCCAAGGTGCAACCAATATGGAATTAAACTTTGAGTAAAACAATCCAGGGTGTTGTCTGAATGTAGGTGCACAGAGCATTTAACTCTTTAGTATTTAAACTGGCTATATCCGGCCAGAATTCTCTAGCCTCTTTCTGTTCAAACCGGCCATAACCGACCACTCATACTGTTTTCAAAATAAATATCATCATCAAAATCTCATAGATTTGATATTATGTGAGATAAAGCCTTTACGAGGAAAATGGGAAAATACAATAGTAAATATAGAGTAATGTAAATGCTAAAAGGTTAAATAATAGACAAGAATGATGAAGAAATTTAAGACATTTTATTCGTCTTACACATGTCTCAAAAGGAGAAATACGAAATAAGAAAATAGCAAAAATTTCAATTAAGCTTCATTTTTAATATATAACAATATATATGCACATTATAATCTGAGTGAAATTGGGTGGGCAGAAACTGTTTAGAAGCCCACCAGATGGACTGTACCTGTAATTCAAAGGACCAACCATGTCACACACTGTGCGATGCTGAATCTCCCTGAGAATTACGTTAAGTGAACATGTTTCTGTGGATTGCTCAGCCATTTACATGTTAATTTCATGAGCAGGCTGCCCCATTGATCGAACAACTGGAACACTCATCATCAAACCGACCTATTCCATATATATATATATATATATATGCGTGTGTGTGTGTGTGTGTGTGTCAGAATAGAGAAGTCATAATTTTCAAAGTATATACCATACTATTCAAGCCTTACCCGTTTCTGTCGACCATTTGATTTTATCACAGATAACTGAACTGATTTCATCCATTCTTGGACATCGTCATTAGCACAGCTTCCTAAATTTTTATTGTACTTCAATTCTTTCTGTTCCTTTTCTCTTCTTTCTCTGTAGAAATAATTATATATTGGTATAGTTGTTGCAGTTAAGTGTTGTTTAAAGCAATGGGAGAAAAATCCATGTTAGAAAATAATGAAGTAGCAAAATATTATATTAGTTTAGAAGAGTATAAATGAACAAAATATATATCGAAACAAAGGTAGACAGACAGATATAAAGATAAATAGACAGTCAAGTGGATAGATAGATATGGATGGATGGATGGAGGACAGATGGATAGACAGAGAGATAGATAGATACATAGCTAGGCCTTAGAATCTTGAAATAAGTTTAAATGACAAAAAACACACACCATTTAATTAAATGATAGGTCTGACAATCTCTGACAAGACATACACCATTTAGTTAAATGATAGGTCTTACAATCTGTATAAGCATTTAACTGACAACAACAATACATACATCATTTAGTTAAATAGTGAGCTATATAATATCTAAGTGTACATGACAACAATGTCACATTTAGTCAACACTGCATCATAAGTATTGGGCTTCCTTTTCAAATCCAGAAAATATGCTGACCATATACAAATACAACATACACTCCAGTACTATTCCTAAATTTGGGGTGGTGCAACCATCATTCACACTCATACACACACATTCCAAGTATCATCACTCCAACTACCACCAACCATCCTCTCAACCAATACCACTACCACCACCTACAAAAATAAACAATCAACTTCCTGATAAGTAAAGTCCAACAATCAACACTAAAATCACTGGCTAACCACTGCTATCCACCCTCTCTCTTCTCTTACTAATACATTAGTCTCTACTTCTCAGAATTGCTAAAACACAATGCTCTGGTTTGGCATTACTCATCATATTCATACTAAGTATTATATTACACTGTAATCCTTTCCTTACCCAGATTTCCCTTCCAAACACCAACTTGCAGCAGTTCTTAAATGACTGAAGCTCACCAGGTCATACCTAATGAGAGATGGAATGGTCCCGTGTTGGTTTCAACAATAAGTGTCCCAGTTGTCCAATCAGCAGAGCAGCCTGCTCTTGAAATTAACATGCAGATGATTGAACATTTCACAGACACAAGTGCACTTAAAATTCCAAGAGATTCAACGTGACAGTATGTGACAATGCTGACCCTTTGAATTACACAGAAAGTCCATCTGACAGGCTTCCAAACAGTTTCTGTCCATTCAATTTTAAATACAAGACTTGAGTCAACCCAAGGCTATGGTAAATGACACTTGCCTAACATATCCTCTAGACACTTGATATATTATACTAGTCATGAGGTCCGTTTTGAGGTATTGTTTTATGGCTAAATGCCCTTCTTGGTGCCAACTCTTTTAATCGCCCCACTTACAACACACATAAAAATATCATGTACCTATTCTAAACTAAATACATAATTTATAGAAGTGAGGCATAGGTGATGAACAAGGAGTGACAGAGAAGGCTAGAAAGAACAGAAATGAGAATGATCTGATGAATGAGTGGAATATTGCAGAGAGGGAGGAATACAAACAACGAATTGCAAAAGATGACAGGACTAGCAGTAGTGATGAATGTGATTGGGTGACAGGAGTGAGGGAAAGGAACATAGAAAGAAGTAAAGGGATGGGAAGACCAAAAGGGGCATGGCTAAAAATGGAAGTGTGAATGGAAGTCATTAGTGACAGAGGATGCTGATGATAGGGCAAAATGGAGAAGCTTGTTATGGGGCCTGCAAGGCTTTAGCATGGAAAATGGCCTTAAAACACTTGTTGTTCACTTGGCATATTATCTAGACACTAAATATTTTATATGGGCATTAAATCATCATCATCATCATCATCCTTTAACGTCCACTTTCCCTGCTAGTAAGGGTTGGACAGGTCTACATAGACCAAATCAGTACTGAAGCAGCGCCACTGACATACAGTAATTTTAGAGTGCAGAGAAGTTGCGTCTTTTGATACAAACTGAAACATCCTCCTAAGTCCTTCTTTGGCAAGCTTTCTAAAGCTGGATGCCCTTCCTAACACAAACCACTTTCCAGCGTGTACTGGGTGCTTTTATTGGGTAGATCACAAGCACTAGGAATAGGAAAGGTGCCATGTCCTTGACATAACTAAAGGATCCTCCCAACACTTTATTCGGAAATCTTTCTACTGCTGGATGCCCTTCCTATCACCAACCATTTTACAGCATGTACTGGGTGTGTTTATCATGTAGATAACCAACACTAGAAAGGTTGTTGTGTCTTTGATACAGCTGAAGGGTCCTCTTAACCCTTTTAGGCATGATTTCTATAGCTAGGTGCCCTTCCTGTTGCCAACCACCCATATGGAGTATACATTGGCACCATCACATTGTTGGTCATAGACCCAACTGTAAAGCCCTCTCAGCTCTGGGGAACAAGATAAGTATCAAGGTGCTTGTGAGGATGGGTAGGGATGGCCGATTAGTGTATGGGGATGTAGTGGTGTGGGGGAATGTGCTCAATAGAGAGGGCAATTTGTGGTGGAAAGATAGAAAAGTGGGTAGTGAGGGAATAAGGGATGGTAATGGAGAGTGAACAAGGGGTAGAGTGAGTAGCTACTAGAGTGTAGTGGTGAGGATATCTAAAGTCTATATCCATATCAGTGCAATCTTCTCTCTTGCACACTACATCCAATTCGTCTTATACCAAGTTTTCCTCTCAGTTCACTTATGCTACGTCATTCATACACACTAACATTACACATCCATCAGAGTGCACTTGCTTCATTTCTCTCCAGCCTTTGCAGGTCTTCTGTGGTTAAGGCCCATGTTTCACCACCATGTAGCATTTCAGTTTACACACAGGCATCATATAATCTACTCTTTACACTGAGTGAGAAGCCCTTTGTTGTCAGGAGAGGTATTAGCTCATTAAACTTCTTCCAGCCTGTTCTGATCCTGATTATCATACTTCCAGGGCATCTTCCCCACTGCTAATTTGATTGCCAAAGTAACAGTTGTTGACAGCTTCTAAGGAGCCTCCCTGTGGGCTAAAGGAATCTACTTCACATGAGTTCTTAGTGTTAACTTCTCCTGTGCATCTGCCACATATAAAGTCTATATTTTCCATTAATCTACTTGCGATCCCACTACATCTGTTATGTGTCCATAGATTGCACTGTGTGCATCTTATAGAATTTCTGCTCACCCTTTTCTGACATATCGAACAAAGTACATCAACAAAACACTAAATATATTAACTAGACACTAAATATACTATCTGAACACTAAATATACTATCTGAACACTAAATACATTATCTGAACACTAAATACATTATCTAGACACTAAATATATTATCTAGACACTAAATATATTATCTAGACACTAAATATATTATCTAGACACTAAATATATTATCTAGGCACTAAATATATTATCTAGGCACTAAATATGTTATCTAGACACTAAATATATTAGAGGTATATATGGAGATATATACAATAAGTTTGTGTATAATAAACATATGTAAGTCTCATTATGAACCACACTACATTATTGCAACTGATAACTAAATACATTATCTGGACACTAAATATATTACAAGTTCCCTTTCAAAAGAGATTATAGCAAACTTTCCATGCAAAGGCATAGTTGGATGACTAAGGAGTTCACTCTCAGTGTGTGACACCTTAAGCATCTTCTATAGCTTCATTGTGAATGAAATGTAGTACACAGAAGTTCTTCTTGCATGTGTGTGGGTTTGCATCTCTTTGTATCTGTATTGATGTCCCATAAGTTCCCAAGAGAGATCGATAAAATAAGTACCAGACTTAAAAAAACAACAACTTAGTACTGGGATCAATATGATCGCCTGAATCTCTTTAAGGCATTGTTACAGTATGGCCACAGTCTAAAAGTGAATAGTCAGAGATATTTTTGGTGTATATAAATAATGAACTTGAAACAATCAACATGTTGATTTTGGCTGCAGAAGTACAGTTTACAGAGACCTCTAGATACAGAAGTATCTGCTAGGTTATTGGGTGGCTGGGCGGATATGCAGGTAGATAGGTTGGTGGGTGAGTAGGTAGGTAGATAGATAGGTAGATAGATGGGTAGATAGGTAGGTAGGTAGGTAGCAAGCAGATAGTTAAGTAGATTTGGCAAAGACGGATGTGATTATTTAGGCAGGGACCCAGAAAATGCCAAAACAATTGAGAAGGAATGAAAACTGAAAATATGTAAAACCACTCTAACCCTTTTATCACCTAATTGCCTCTATTTTAACAATTTTTTCTAACATAGGCACAAGACCAGTAAAATTTTTTTTTTGGGGGGGGGGGCATGCAAGTAGACTATACGGACGCCAGTACTTATTTTATTTTATCGACCCCAGAAGGAAGAAAGGCAAAGTTTTCCTCAGTGGGATTGGAACTCAGAATGTAGAAATTCATAACTAAATACTGCAAAGCATTTTGTCCAATGCTCTACTGAAACTGTCAATTCACTGGTCTGGGAATCATATTAATAATCAAAGTACAAAGACAGTATATACTCTTGTTAAAAACATTTTCACAAAAAAGTTAAAAGCAAAAAAGTAAACCACTTACTTATAAGGATCAATGTTGAGATCTTTTTCAGAGTAAATAATTGAATGGAATGGCTGTGTGGTATTGAAAAATCTTGTAGAAGGCTCTATGTGATAAGTGGGTTCATTTGGGATTGCAATTTCTCCACGAAATAATTTTGCTATAATCACTCCAAATACTTTGCTGTGTGAATAACCTAAATAAAGTTTAAAAAAGATCATCATAATTTTTGTATGAAGCATTAGAAGATAGGTATCAAAAAATGTTTTAGGAAAGCCTGTACAAGTTAGAAATAAAGGAGTGAAAGTAGGAGTGAAGTAAGACAAAACAAAACAACAGTTTACATATTTATTTTATATTTCCAAAAGAAAAATAAAAGGAATGAGATAGTTGTGGCCAACTCGGCTCTTCTGTATTGCAAGCAGTAATTAAATAATAACTAAGGTCTAGGAGGGAAGATGAGCACTGCCAAGTATTTCAGGGGCTCACTGAACTGCCATGATGGACACAATCAAACACCTAAAATGTCACCCTAACAATTGGCTGCACTAGTTATGGGAACTTTATTGATTTTTAACTGAATATCTAAGGTGGTGAATTGGCAAAAATCATTAAAATATGAAATTAAAGGCTTTGTGGTATATGTTTCAGCCGACTGCAATCTGAGTTCAGGGTAGTGAATTTGTGGAACTGTTACCACAGTGAAATTGATTTATAGCAGTATGTGTCCCAGCTCTGTGCTGTTAAAGTTGAGATTACATACCCTTGTCACTGGAAAATATAGTGACATGATAGGAGTGAGACCCTGTCATTAAAACAAACATAAAACGTCTTAACAAATATGAACTCATAGGAGGCCAACAAAGCCTGCACAGGTGTGACCCGTAACAACAACAAAAAAACTATTCAACTGATACTTCATTTTAGCAACTCTAGATTAATGAAAGGCAAAGCTGACAAAGAGCAAGGTGCTTCCATGGAATTTTTAAACATAAAAAGATGTATTTTTCAGTGGATTGTTGAAGTACAAGGAATAGTAAAGAGGCAAAGAAAAGACTAAAACTATGGCTATCACATGCAATCAAGGATGACTTGGTAGTATGTACCATGTTTTTTGTTAAGGATTTTAGGTACATATAGACATTAGACACCTTCTCAATCCAGTGGAGCATACAGAATATGATAGCTGGAAGACGATAGGGTTTCACCAGCATCAAGCTGGTACTTTCTTCACTGACCCCTCGAAGATGAAAAGGCAAAGTGGATGTTGATGAGATTTGAACTCTGAGCCCAGAGCCAGAACAAACATCCAATGTGCTAACAACACTACCAAATCAACCAGAACTGACAACAAGTATATATATATATATATATATATAAGGAGCGCGATGCTGCATGGTAGTGAGACATGGGCAGTAACTGCAGAGGATATACGACGGCTGGAGAGAAATGAGGCAAGCATGCTCCGTTGGATGTGCAGTGTAAATTTGCGTGAACGACCCAGCATAAATGTGTTGAGAGAGAAACTGTGTCTGAGAGGGATAGAATGTAGTGTACGGGAGAGGAGACTGAGGTGGTATGACCAGTGATGCGCATGGAGGATGACCGATGGGTGAAGAAGTGCCAGGAAATGCCAGTTGAAGGAAGACGTGGCAGAGGTAGACCACGAAAAACATGGGCGGAGGTGGTGAGAACAGACCTCAGATCATTGAAGCTCTCAGTGGAGATGACGAAGGACCGTGACGAGTGGAGAGATGCTGTGCTGAATAAGACCCGTCCCACCCTTGCAAGCAGGCAAAAGCGGACGTAAAATGATGATGATGATGATGATGATGATATATATAAATATATACTGTAGAGTGTGTTATAGGCAGCAAACTGGCAGTTGTTTGAGTGTCAGGTTAAAATAACTTCAATGAGATTTGAACTAAAGTGCAGAAATACCAAATTATTTAAGCCAATGACAAAAAGCACCCAGCCCACACTATAAGGTGGTTGTGTAGGTGTCAAGACAAAAAGAACCGAGCCACACTATAAGGTGGTTGTGTAGGTATCACAACAAAAAGCACCCAGCCCACACTGTAAATATGGTTGGCATTAGGAAGGGCATCCAGCTGTAGAAATCTAGCCAGAAAGTTTTATATGAGCAAGACACAGTCACCCAACCCAACCTGCCTCAAATGAGACAACCCAGCTAACCCATGCTAGCGTGGAAAAATGGACGTTAAATGATGATGATGATGATGATGATGATTATCTGACGATTTTGCCAATTTACCAACACCAAAACTTCAAAATTTTTACACATAGGCACTCAATTAAACACACAGATTTAATCACAGTAGAAACAATACCAATTGATAAAAATAATTAATTAAAATTAGTTGAATTAACTATCTATAGTAAGTAGATGATATATATAACTTTTTTTTATAATAATAATTGTTTCTACGTTAGGCACAAGGCCAGCAATTACCCAGTGCATTACTGGTACTTTACTTTATCGACCCCGTAAGGATGAAAGGCAAAGTTAACCTTGGCGGGATTTGAACTCAGAATAGCAAGGGCCGTAACTATGCGTCAAAGCATAAAGGTTTCTGATTTAGGCACAAGGCCAACAATTTGGGGGGAGGGAAAGTCAATTAAATCAACCCCAGTGTGTTACTGGTACTTTATTTTATTGACCTCGTAAGGATGAAAGGCAAAGCTAACCTTGGCAGGATTTGAACTCAGAACGTAAAGGGCCGTAACTTTTCCAACACTCTATCGATACTGCCAATCCACCAATAATAATAATGATGATTATATTACATAAAAAATTCATAGATATTGGTAAAGTAAAAGGATTTAACAGATTAAAAAGACCCTCGTCTCCTTCCTCTTAATTTTCTTTTGCTTCCTATGGAACATGGCGTGATGAGAGATTTCCATTTCACACAATTTCAAGCTTTGTGATAGGCCTGCTACCAGGTCAGGACCATAACTTCCTCCAAAGACCTAAACCAGGTTTTAACCGGCATGCCTTGTTTCCTATGCCCACATTCTGACTTCCATTTGAGGGAGGATTTCATTGGTCTTTGTGCACATGCATAGCACATAGCCAAGCATTGACGATCTGTTCATGGTTTTTGTAGCAATTTTGATTAATGGAGGTTGGTAGCTAGCCTCCTGCTCCAGTCTTCCTCCCTTCTCAAGACAGGCCAAAAACTAACCAAGTGTTTTGAAGTGTGTGTGGGGAGGAGGTGGGGCATAACACTGAACAGGAGCCCATTCCAAGTACTGTCAGCAGGAGCCAGCTGAACCTAGGATTCAAAGCACCTCACTCTACTTTTAAAGGGACATTAGAAACAGTTTTGAAATAACGTTTATTTAAATCACTTCATTATATTTTCAGAGAGATAAGTACCTCTAAATACTGACAAGCCATCAAACCCTTGCAAGAAGGGAAAACAGATGTTAAATAATGATGATGATGATGATGATGATGATGATGATTGTATGTGGGTTCACATATGCATTTATTTTGAATCACAGTTAGTGCTATCACTAATCAAACTTGTCACCTTTAGCATTTACATTGCTCTATAATTACTATTGTATTTTCACGGTAAAGGCTTTACATCACATAATATTGGATCTATGAGATTTTGATGTTATTTATTTTAAGTTAAAGTTGGTATGAGTGGCCAGTTATGGCCGGTTTGAACAGAAAGAGGTGAGAGAATTCTGGCCAGATGCAGCCAGTTTAAATGCTAAAGGGTTAATACTGTTTTCCTACAAGTTGAACGGTGGTGGTGAATTGGCAGAGTTGTTAGAATGTCAGATGGAATGCTTTGAGATATTCATTCCAGGTCTCTGAGCTCAACTTTGCTTTTCATCTTTTTGAGATCAACAAAAAAAAAATGTACCAGTCCAGAAATGGGGTCAATTCTCTCTCCCCTTTTCTGGAAGGAATTGGTTGTTCTGACCTGGAGAGGGAAAGGGCTCTGCCAGGTTTAAAAAATATGCCTAAGACATTATTAAAGCAACCCTACAACTCCATCAGGAGTTACAGGTCCATACATACCTACATAGGTTGAATGAGCCCAAACATTGATACATGATGCAGTTGTCCCTTAAAAGAATGCAATGTATGACTAGTTACCTAATACTGATCCTTTGTATACAAATGATGTGTCAACCTCTTCTTTAGTACCATTTGAATGTTGGTGGGTGTGATCTGGAGCAAAAATTGAATCATCTTTTTCAAGTTTCAATCTGAAGTTTCTGTAATAAAAAAAAGAATTGAGAATGGCTTAGTGGTTAGAGCATTGGCCTTGCAATCGAAAGGTTGTGAGTTCAATTCTCAGACCGGGTGATGTGTTGTTTCCTTGAGCAAGACACTTTATTTCACATTGTTCCAGTTTACTCAGCTGTAAAAATGAGATGATAGGGACTGGTCCCTATCATTCCACTGCAAAGAGGTTGTGGAGGTGCCACGAAGATAAAAGCACCCAGCCCACACTGTAAAGTGGACGTGTAGGCGCCACAGAAAAAAAAAAATACCCAGCACTCACTGTAAATGAGGTTGGTGTTAGGAAGGGCATCCAGCTGTAGAAATCAAGCCAGAATCAGTTCCCGTCCCACCCTTGCAAGCAAGGAAAAGCGAACGTAAAATGATGATTCATAAAACAGCAAATGTAATCAAGAATTACAACAAGCATTTTATGACCATTATCCTTGGAGTCCTTTTTGAGGTAATGTTTTACAGCTGGATATCTTTCCAGACATGAACACTTTTAGTTGCCTCTCATGACATGCAAGGGTACATTTTACCTCTTCCAAGCCAGATACACACAGATCTACCATAATCATGGATTAAACATATCAATAAAAAGAAACAAAAACTACTGAGCAAATAGATCTTAGATAGCAATGGAAATGGTAAATTATGTTGTTGTTATGTTTATAGCTTTCTTCAGCAATATTGTTCTGACGAGTGCTCCAGTTGATTCAATCAACAGAGCTGCCTACTTGTGAAATTAATGTGTAAGTGACTGAGCATTCCAAACATAAGCACCCTTAAAATAATTTGTAGGAAAATTTAGCATGACAGTGTGTGTGACAAAGCTGGCTCCTTGAATTTAATTTACAGGTACAGCTCACTTTCGCCAGTTGTGTGGACTGAAGTAACATGAAATAAATTGTCTCGCTCAAGGACACAAGGTGCTGCTTGGTCCGTGAATGAAACTCATAACCTTTCGATTATGAGCAAAATGCCCTAACCAAATATATGACTTTACCACAGCAATACTAGCAACATAATTTCCAAGGGGAATGTACGTTCACATCTTTTAGAAACAGAAACTCTTTGTAAAAATATACAATAAAAAAAAAATTAAAAAAATAAAAATCTATGTTGGCTTTTTGATACTTATTGTATTAAATAGGTTAACTCCTTTATTACCATATTTCTAATAAATGACACTATGATTTTCAAATAATTTCAAAAATAATCAAGAATTTTGAGGGTTTAGTAATATAACAAATTTTCTCATTATTTATTTGATGTTAAGAGTGCCAGCTAACAAAGGTTCTTACATAAAATTTTACAGGAAGATTTTAGATAAATATAAACACCTTATGACTAGTTTCAGGTGTTTTGGTATCAAAAGGGTTAACACTATCTTTAAATCTGTGTACCACTGGGAAAGGGGTATCTGATGTTTTGAACAAAGTCCTTCAAGGGAGAGAAAGGAAGATTTTTATCCTTAGTCTATAGTAGAGAATAACATTAAAAAAACCCTTATCATATTCACCTTCAGAATGTAAAAAAAATTAAACGGAAAAAAAGAAAAGTGACATTTAAAGCTCACACGTAGGCAGGTTTAGCAGACCTCCTTTAAGGTTTTATTTATAGGTGGTTTCTCAAGTGTTTACGAAAATTTGGAATAAATTAAAGACTTTAATTTTTAATGTAATGCAGTCATAGTACTGTTTTGTATTTTTCATGCTAATGCAGTTACAAGCAGTACAGGACAACATTAAGGGTTAAAGTTTTAAAATAAACTGAAGAAAGATATTCGCAGTTAAAATATCTTTTATTCCACTTACCGATTAAAGGCATTGAAAGAAAGTAGAATATGGTTACTCAGTGAGCGTTTATAACGTATATGGTTTCTATCGAGTTCGTGATGATCATAGCTGACTGGATGGTAATGTGTTATATAATCATCTAAAATATTTTTGCCTGAAATTAGAAAGAAAAAAATTAAAACAATCTATATTATAATAACCGTATGGCTTTTTTGTACGTCTGCCACACACAAATGTTACAAACTTTAAAATGTTCCCAAAAATTTTATTTAGAATTCATGGAACACAAATGTATGACAAAATGAAAAGAAGTAGTGGCAAATGCTAAATGTTTTAAAACATTCTCTCCCAAAGGTGTTTCTCTCTCTCTCATATATATATATATATATATATATATATATATATAGATAGATATAGATATATAGGAGTGCTCATGCACAGAGATGCTATAAAATAGCTTATAAAATTGGGTGAAGATTCTAAGACAAAAAAGTTGCCATCGGCCTCTATGAAATATATATATACAGTATATGTCTGTCTATTAATTTATCAATCTATCTCTCTAAGTATGTATGTGGTGGTTACACTGATTATATAGGAGACCAATGCCAATTACATAATGGTGTAGTAGTCGCTACAGGGTAATATGACGGCTGCAGCCTGATGACAGCCGTCACCCCCATGCCAGTAATTGAAGCAAGTTGGCTGTTGTTTTATTGAGGGCTGGGATATGGTTTTGAAAGACGATTTTGAACTGAATTTATGTCTTGTATGATGTGCCTTGTGTGTGGATTTGATTGTATGATTTCGATTTGTATTTGTGAGAGTTCATAGATATTATGGGTTTGGTTTAGATTTGTTTACAATCTAATTAAGACAATTGACAATCTTAGTTATGAATAAGTTAGTATTAAATAGATTAAAAAAAACAAAAAAAAAAACAAGAGAGGGTTGGTGTCAGCATGGAAAAATGGTCATAAAATAGATGGTGGTGGTGGTGGTGATGTTTACTGACACATTCCATCACTACTTAGCTCGGATTCTACTCTTCTACTGAGTTACAAACACTATTCAACAAGACGAATTTGTGTGTGAACCTTTCTAAGAATTCTTGAAATGTTTTGAAACAAATGAAATGTAATCACAGAAGCTATCATGTTAGGCTACTTTAACTGTTGTTTTGTAGATGTTTTTCTCACACCCATTTACATGTAGATTAGGTCTTTACTAAGACAATAACTAGTTTAGTAATTTGTTTATTGTTTTTCTTTTATAAATAATCCATTGTTTGACAAAGGGAAGAAATGATATTCAGTTTTATCATATTTCTTTACATAAGTACACACACACAAAAGCATGAAGACATTTATATCACATACATACAGTAACAGTGTGCATGCGTGTGTAAAATCGCCAACATCAACATTTTTTTGTGAACTCTTCCAAAGCTGGCATGGGTTGGATGGGACCTATTAAGGCAATGTTTGACAGCCAGGTGACCATCGTGGCTGTAACACTTTTAGTCACTTCTTATCACACACAGGAATGCAATGTACCAATCCTAAACTGGATACACAATGTTGTGTGTGTGTGTGTGCGTGTCTAAACAGCTTGACTACCATTTACAAAAGAGAGTTACAAAAAAACTCTTCAACAGTACTCTCTGCAAATAACATATCAGTTTTATTGCCTTCTATTAAACTCGGGTGCTTTTATTCACTCCACTGCTTCCATACTTTCATAAACACTTCAGAAATTTCTATCTATCCAGATTCTCCCAGCGATTAGCCAGCAATAAATTACATGGGAGGATCATCATCAACACACACACACACATTATGTATTCTACATGCCGCATCAAAGACATTTTGTGAAAACCAGTATCTTATAGCATAGTGATAATAACCTTACTGATAACAGAATTTTCAGTTTTGTAATTTCATGCAAAAATAATTTATGAAAATGCTTTGTGAATATTCTGCTATGAATTTATTCAAAAACATTTTCACTCACATGAAAAATAAACACACACACCCAAAGACTATATATAGATATATCATCATCATCATCGTCATCATCATCATCACCGTTTAATGGCCATTTTTCCACACTAGCAAGGATTAGACGGGTGTAAAATGATTATATATATATATATGAATATACATACATAAATGTGTCATACATATAATACATATATATGTTTATCCTGGGTTCAATCGGGGGGGTAACCACAGTAAGGTAGTCAATACATAGCAGAGTATAAAAATTTAATATAGAAATGGCTTCTACAAAACTAAAACTGTTTCATTCTGGGGAAATCATCAGGAAAGCCTGGGCATTCCTGATGATTCCTCCCGAATGAAACAGTTCTAGTCCTGTAGAAGCCATATTTTATATATATATATGTGTGTGTGTATATATATATATATATAATATGGAGTGTCTGCAATGCGAAGACTGGGGAGATCACAAAGAGTATATATATATATATTAATGTGTGTGTGTGTTGGCGTGGGTTGAGGAGGCACTTGAGCCACGTCAAGGACATGACAACCTCTAGTGTTGGCACCATGCTAAAATGGTAAACTCTGTAAAGTGGTTGGCATTAAGCAGGCCATCCAGCTGTAGAAACCATGTTAAATACATGCCAATTAAATAGTTGCCTGGTCTGTAACAACTATACAACCCATGCAAGTATAGACAATGGGTGTAAAATGGTGGTGATATATATATGAATGTACACATACGCATACATATATCTACAGACATACATAAACTCACACACACACACACACATATATATATATAATGGAAGATGCATGATACCTGTGTATGTTATATAATGTTACATGTTTGAGCAAGACATTGTATACAGAGGATGTGAAAAGGTTGGGAACAAATGAAGCAGCCATGTTTTGCTAGGTGTGTAAAGTGAATAATGAAGCTGCATCAACTGAGAGAAAAACTGGAGATAATATAGGAATATAGGGTTGAGAGAACTTTTCAGTGTTGTCAAATACATGACAACCCCCCTAATGCAGGTACCATAAGATGCACTCATTATATTCTTTGAAGTGAATTGGCAGTATCGGTAGAGAGTCGGATGCCCTGCTTTCCAGCATAGTTACGTCTCTTTATGGTCTGAGTTCAAATCCCGCCGAGGTTAACTTTGCCTTTCATCCTTACGGGGTCGATAAAATAAAGTACCAGTAATGTACTGGGTAATTGCTGGCCTTGTGCCAAAAGTAGAAACAATTATATTCTTTTGAAGTGTTAGTGTTGGTGTGTCACAATAAAATGCACTCAATACACCCTTCAAAGTATTAGTGTTCATGCCATGATAAAATGCACCCAGTACACTCCCTAAAATGGCTGGCATTAGGAAGGACATCTAACAGCAGAAACCATGCCAAAATATAGAACATATGAGCAAGGTGTGGTTCACCAACACATGCCAGCATGGAAAACAGATGGAAAATGATAATGCATGATCATGATGATATATATGAGCAAATGAAAAAAATAATTGATTATATTTAACTGTTATGTGTCTCTTGATAATATTACAATAGTAAAAAGGATATGGTTCCACAGAAACAACCATTCTCTGAAAGTATCACTTAATTAATTATAGAACAATCAGTGGAAACAACGCAAAGGAAATTGGCATTTCCAAGTTAACTAAAGGAGTTTATCATTACATTGATTATTCATGAAGTGAGCACATTAAGTAATTAGCTGCAAATGGTTTTATAATCTTGGGAGTTAGCTGATTATTATGACATGGCATCAAATCAATAACCCCTTTCTTCTAACACTATTTACTGGCCCCATTTACAGGGGATTATATATATATGTGTGTTGTGTATATATATATATATATATATATATCCTTGCAAGCGGACGTAAAATGATGATGATGATGATGATGATATATATATATATATATATATATATATATATAGTCAACTAGGACTGTTGTGTCTGATTAGTAATAAATGTAGATAGGAAGAGATGAGATGTGAAGTGACTGAAATAGATGCATCCATGTGGTATGTTGTTAATGTAGCTGCATCGTCATATTAATCCATGGCAGGGCCTCTAGGTTTTCAAGTATTTCAGGCCCCCTCTGACACTTCAATCTTTCACTTTACTACAGCTGACTGCCTGGGTAATATTAACCAATTGCAGGCCCCCTAGACTTATATGTATTTAACTCCTCTAGTACTTCAAATGTTTACTCCATTACAGCTGACAGCCAAAGCTTGATATGGTATATCTAATATAATAAATTAACATAAAAAATTGAACAATATACAGTGAAATAACATTTGCAGTTAACCATTGGTACCTTAGGGTACAAATAACAGTGCCTTAGTGAAAAAAGAAATTGTCAGGACCCTAGCTGACCCCTCGTCAGCCTTATGAATAACATGGACCTGTGTAACATCTAAGTTTTATACAAAGGAAAGGAATCCATTCGTAAAAAACCTACCAAAGAATCAGGAGGACTGTTCAGCTGTGTCAAAAACATGACAACCTCCCTAGTGCAGGTGCTATGAGAAAATGCACTTGGTAGAGCATGGGAATGTTTATAAGTGAGATGTGGGCTCCCTGGCCCAACTGAGAGACCAGTTCTTCTTGAGTAATGACACAGTTTCTGACAACCCATTCCACCCTTGAGAACAGGGAAAACTGATGTATGATGATGATGATAGCAACAGTGTAAAAGCTATCTATTCTCAAAACCAAATTAACTTCAGGGAGTTAACTGACTGTTATGGTTAATGAAACAGAATATTAGAACAAAGTAAAATATTACACTAATATATATTACTAGACGACCTGTGAGCCGTTGGGTCACGTTCACTTCAAATTATTTTTTTGAAATCTTGTTTACTTAAAAATAATTTTTAAATAATTAAAATATACACAGACATGTATATAATGTGAAATGAAACTGGAACGCCCATATATATATATACACGTGTGTGTATGCATATATATAAATGTGTGTGTATAGATATGTATGTGTGTGTGTGTGTGTATATATATATGTGGTATCTGGGATCTATATACACTGGTCATAGACACTTACACACACATATATATATATATATATATATATATATATATATATATATATATATATATATATATATATACACACACAACACCACCACCAGCTCTCATTCTCTCTCTTCTGTCTCTCTCTCTCTATGTCTCTCTTTCAATCTACTCTCTCACAACCACTATCTCTTTCTCTCTATCCTTCTCTCTCTCTGTTTATGAAGGTACCCAGAAAACCCCATATCTCGGGAACCCGAGCTTCGATTTATGCGAAACTTGTTTGATTCCATTTGTATTCCCATTCCAGGGGCAACTTCCTTTCAAAGTATTTTCCCATCATGCGCCCTTTTTGGTTGCATTACATTACAGACAAGCAAGCAAGCAAGCAATTACAGAGTTTTAGTAACATATAGATAGATGTAACTATTTTCTCTTTTGAGACCATATCATTATCATTCTACATCTGTTTACTATGATGGCTTGCGTGGAGTGGGTTGTCACTGCCCCAAACTAGATGGGTCAGAGAATTATATCTTCCTCATTTTTGGCATAATTTCTATGGCTGGATGCTCTTCTTAATGCCAACTACTTTACAGAGTATAACGTGTTCACTTTATCATGGCACCAATACTACCACTTTAAAGAGTGTACTGGATGCATATTATTGTGGCATCAGAACCCAACTTTACAGAGTATAATGGGTGCATTTTATCATTTTACCAGCACTACCACTTTACAAAGTGTAATGAGTGTATTTACTTGTGGTACCAGCACTACAATTTTATAAAGTGTAGAAGGAGCATTTTGTCGTGACACCAGCTCTACCACTTTATTGGATGTATTTTATTGGATGTATTTTATCATGGCACTAATACTACCACTTTACAAAGATTTATAAGTGCATTTTCTTACAGCACCACCAATAAAGAGACCATTAAGCCCTCAGCTAATTTAAAAGATTCTTCGAGCCATCATGGGCCTCTAACCATAATGAACTCCAACCCAAATGTGAATCTATGCAATGAATATGATGAAATGGACAACATATTTTTTTTTTATCAAAGAAGATCTATAATGTCCCCAAAACAAATACTGAGTTGCTATTTCATTTGCTTCAATAAACAATTTAATCTATCAGTTTGTATGTACACACATAGCACTAGATGAAAATTTGCTTATATAGGAGAGTGTCATTCCTTCACAGCACACAACCACTCATATATATTCTGGACTGTATCCAACAGGCCATTTAATTGATTAACAATTCTTCACTCCACACCAATATGCTACTATCAGTAACATACTGACATGTGTTAGGAGTTACCATTGACAGATAGTATCTTCATAGCTTCTTTGTTCCTGTTGGGAGTTGCTACTAGCAGATAGTATCAGCATAGTTTCCCAGTTTCCTTGGTCCAATCTCGCAGTTGCTTTTTTCTTCTTTTTTTTTTAATATTTTAACCACAGCAAATTTCTCTCCTCTTCTGAACTTACAAATCATATATATCATAATTATCGTTTAACATCCATTTTCCACGCTAGCATGGGTTAGACAAGTTGTCCCACCGAGAGACAAGTCAGATCAGGTGACCTTTATCTTGTTCATACAGAACTGTATGAGCAACATTTACAGTGTTGACTGGGTACTTTTTCATTATGTTACCAGCATGACTACCTTACAAGGTTAACCAGATGCTTTTTGTTGTGTTACCAACATCAACACCTTAGGCTGGGCTGGGTATATATAAACATCATCATTGTTTAATGGCTGTTTCCCATAGTTGCATGAGAAATAGATGGTTGTCATGTTATGAGGCTAGGCATATCAAGTAACCATGTCTTGCTCATACGTTGTTTTTGTGATGACTCCAGCACAACCACCTTACAGAGTGGACTCAGTGCTTTTTATTGTGATACCAGTATAACCACTTTACAGGAGGGACTAAAAGTTTTTTAGTTTTTTTTTTTTTTTTTTTAAATATGTTCCTGTCCTGTTGAAAGAGTTCCCACCTAGATTGTTCTGAAAACCACCTCAAGCACCAAACCCTAGTGACAGGCCAGGGCAGAGCTGAACCCCTCTCCATGTCTGAACACAGCAGCTTTCTTCTGGAGAAGGAGAGCGATGGTGAGAAAAAATGAGAGGAGATATTGAGGAAGACTCAAACTAGTATTAGACTTGTACTTTTTTTTGTTAATCGACCTTGAAAGGATGAAAGGCAAATTCGACCTCAGTGGAATTTGAACTTGCAGAGAGACAGAACACATACTGCAAAGTATTCTATTTCACTCTTTGAGTTTAAGTAAATATTGTTCAGAGATGACAAACCTTGTAAAGGAGTCCCACATAAAATCTATTTGAATGGTACCAAGATATGTTGTTTATGTCTGGATATTATAAGGTTTGTCATCTCCGAACAATATTTACTTGAACTCAAAGAGCAAAATGTTTAGGGGATGGCTCCATCTCAAAACCCAACTGCTTGCTAAGTGAAAATATTCAACAAATTCGGCTGATTTTGAACCACCTTAATTTGATTTATATACTTCTGTTATATCATTCTTTCTCTTTCCACACTTACATAATACAATACACTTTCTATACTACTATACTCCATACCTTAATAAATATTACCATCTCTATATTACATTCCACCACATAATACAATACTTCTGCTATAGTATAAGAACACAAACATATGGTCGATCTCAAATTTCAAAATTTACATCTTGGAGTTATTTCCCTTTGTTATATTAGGGTCTTTTTCATAAACACGCGCTCTTCACAAACTTTACTTTTAACAGTATATTATAAACTTGTATAAGTCCCTGAAGAAAGGTCTCTAATTTGATGCCTTTGTATTCTGGAAGTATGGTCAAGTTTGGGCCTTGAAACTTTGTTCTATGCACAAACATAAAAAAATAATATAACATTTCTGCTCTTTTCCCTATTGAGCACTGTTTTCCTTTTCACACCTACGGATATAGACACACACACAAAGTGGCTAGCAGCTGCTACAGAGAATTAAATTCTTTAAATATCATGGGCGCTGTCCTTCCCTTTCTAACCACAATTTCCAACAGAGAATCGAAAAAGCTATGCATTTTGTGAATGAATAAAATTGATTAAATCAATTCCAACACTTAATTTATCAACCTTAGGAATGTACAGGCCTTGACAAGTTTTGAACTGAAATCAGAGAAAGTGTAACTAAACACCACAAGGCATTTTGTCCCTCACAAAGCTATACATTTTTGAAAATAAAGCAATCAATTAAGTCAACTCCAGTGTAATGGTTTGGAAGTCTGTCAGAAGGATTATAATTCAAAGGGCCAGCCTTGTCACACTATCATGTTGAATATCTCTGAGAATTATATGAAAGGTACACTTGTCTGTGGAATGCTCAGCCACTTAGGCTGTTCCATTGATCAAGCAACTGGAATACTCATATCATCATCATCATCGTTTAACGTCTATCTTCCACGCAAGCATGGGTTTAGACGGGAATTGTCCCACTTGAGGTAAGATTGGTTGTCTTGCTCGTATAGAATCCCTGTTTATATATATCTAGAAACCTTCCATCATAATTTTATTTATTAATATTTTTGAAGTTATGTTCCAAACACCGACTTAATAACGTGAATGTTATATAACTAAATCCCTCTAAATTCTTGATTATTTTCAAAATTATTTGCAAATTCTAAGCAGTATCTTTCATTAGAAATATGGTAAAAAAAGAGTTAATAAAAGTGTGAATATTAATATATCTATTATGAAATAGTTTAACAATTGTGGGCTAGTATGACCATCAGATCATCATCATCATCATTTAACATCCACTTTCCCAGCTAGCGTTAAATGGGTTGTCATCACACCAGATGGAGACTCAAAAGGAGCTACTGATCAGATGAGCCAGCAGCCTGCATCTCACATACATTCCCATATTCTACTGAGTGTTTAGACTGGCCAGCGGCCCACAGCTTGCTTACATACAATGCTATGCTCTACCAAGTGTATTTTATTGTGTCACCAGCACTATGGATGTTGTCATGTCTTTGACACAGTTGAAGGGTCCTCACAACCCTCTGTTTGGTCCTTACCCTCATCAGTCACTTTACAAAGTGTACTGGGTATGTTTATTGTGAGGTTCATCAACACTAGAGAAGTTGTCATATCCTTGATACAACTGGAGAGTCTTGTCAACCCATTTTTGGTGTGATTGGTGATCATATTTCTATGTATGAGGAAGTATTAGGCAGGGCATCCAGTCATAGAAACTATGCCAGATCAAAGGACTGACAGGAGTCTTCAGTTGCATTAAGGACATGACAACCTTCTTAGCGCTGCTGTCACAATAAAGTGCACCCAGTCACACTGTAAAGTGGTTGGTGATAGGAGAGGTATCCAGAACCTTTGTAAGCGAGATGAGGCCTCCTGGCCTTTCTGAGAGAACTTCGATTAGGTACTAACTTCATCAGTACTGCCAACGTGCAAAAGTGGATATTAAACAATGATGATGATAATGATATAATATATTTAGGTGTGTATGTGTTTGTTTATTTCTCTATGTCATAGTTATAAGATTTTTATTTTCATTTTGTATGTGTCATGAGTTGGTATGTATATAGAGTAAATTGTCATTTAATAGATACTTAGGTTACGTAAGCGAAAAATACCGGTTTCTTTAGAACACACAAGTTATTTTTATCAAAAAGGATTGTCCTTCGTAATCTTTTTTAACAAGCTGTTGTATCATAAATACCTTTTTTACTTTTTGCATACAATAGATCACCTCATGGTTAACAGATCACCTCATAGTTAACAGATCACCTCATTGGTGAATACTGAATATATATATATTACATAAATATACCAGTTGGTGACTTCTCAAGGCATGCTATTGAAAATTTTTTTTCAGTGTTGTGTTGTGGCATTGATAAATCATGTGGAATGATTAAATCATTAACAGCATAATCATTATCGTTAGTATTGTCGTCATGACCATCATCCGTGTTGTCATTTTAGGTTCTGATTAAGTAAGGAGGGGAAGGGGTGTCATTGCAATATCAGGCCACATTATATTGGCATACATGGCAAGAGAGAAAAAACCTGCCAATTTGTAATGCTATCTATACTATTCTATTTATTTATTTATTTATTTTATAACTTAAAATAAAGTAAAAATAAAAAAAATATCTTTAACATATTCAAGTCTGTTCAGGGAGTGATATTTGAGTTGTTGGTTTTGTAACTTCTGTGAATGTTGTGTGTGTATGTATTTATATATACATACATATATATATATATATATATATATATATATATAAAAAGGTATGACCCCGACGGCAGAGCTCAAGCCGTTTCGACAGCTATTTCTGGACGCAGTCCAAAAATAGCCGTCGAAACGGCTTGAGCTCTGCCATTGGGGTCATACCTTTTCCTATTCCCACTCTACTACCTTAAGTATTGACTACTCTGGTGCGTTATGGTCCATCTGGTTCCTTACCACAATTCCTTTATTATATATATATATATATATATATATATATATATATATATATATATATATATACCATTTATGTTAGGCTGTTTACCAATGGGTAGAACTGGCGGCTCCTGTTTGTATATATATACACACCATAACACACCAGAGTACTCAATACTTAGGGTAGTAGAGTGGGGTAATTGGAAAAGATATATATATATGTCATCACCGTTTAATGTCTATTTTCCTTGCTTACATGAGTTAGACAGGCTGTCCCCCCTTACAAAGTGGGTTGGGTACTTTTTGTTGTGGCACCAATACAACCATCTTACTTTTATATAGTGGTTGTTGAACCTCCATTAGCTCTGCCAAGGAAAATTTTAGTTGTTTGAACAACAGAACAACCTGCTGCAAGGAATTGAATGCTCATTGAGCTGAACACCCTTAACTCAAACCCCCATGCCTTTATATATATATACTTATGGTAAATATTGATGCAATTCAATTCAAGCATTCAACATACTTTTTCCACATAGGAATGATGGAGTATATTCAGAATAAGTTTCAGATGTTAAAGTCCTTTATTGATAAGGCCGTGATACCAACAGTGACCACACAATTCCGCATACCCAGTGCCATGATCTCATCAGACAGCTTCTTACATAATAAGGTTACGTTCTCAAGGAAATCCAAATTAAAACGACAAGGGAACGGACAAAGATGATGTTCTTAAAGCCTTCACCCGTTCCCTTGTGAGCCCTAATTGTTCTCTCTCTCTCATATATATACAGGGTGCGGACGATGTTTGTTATGCAAATTTTTTTTACTTCCGTTGTCACTCTTGTCTTCATAAAAACAGTGACTATATTTCCATTATTTATTTTCAGAATAATTGATTATGAATAATTTTGAACCTCCAAATTCGTGGAAGAGACACAGAGTTCTTCTTGGAATCCGCGCCGGGAGGACAAATAAGGAAATTTCAGAATTTCTCAGCGTCAGCAGGAGAATGGTGGAAAAGATCAGAAAGGAATTGGAAGATTCAGGATTCGACTACGAAGCAACATCAAAGAGGAAAACACATGATTGACGATCTGACGCCCGAGTTCATCGCTGAAGTTCAGGATATCATCAACAATGAACCTAGCAAGTCGATGCGTGCCATTGCAAGGGAGAAAGGCGTGGATGAAAAGCTCATTAGGCTGGTGGTACATGAAGACATTTGCTATGTTTCATACAAGATGAGGAAAGGACAATTTCTTTCAAAAGCGATGCAAGAAAAGCGACTGAAGCATGCAAAGAAGCTGATCAACAAGTTGAAACACCCACTGGAGCCAGACATGCTGTGATTTTTCTCCGACGAGAAAAACTTCTGCCAAGACCAGAAGATCAACTCCCAGAACAACAGGTGGCTTGCTGTCTCATCCAAAGACGTGCCCAGAGTCATGCAGACAAAGTTTCCAGCAACAACATTGGTCTTAGGTGTCGTCATGCCACCTCCCTTCTTCCCTGAGGGCCTCAAGCTGAACACCAATGGCTACATCCGCGTTCTGAGCGAGGTAGTAAAGCCCTTGATAGACCAGGTAGCTGCAGGTAGGCCGTACGTGTGACAGCAAGACACAGCGCCCTGCCATACCAGCCGAAAGACCCAAGCCTGGCTGTCAGAGAACTTCGTCGACCACACTTCACCTGACATCTGGCTTCTCAGCTTACCTGACTGCAGCTCGCCTTGACTTCTTTGTGTGGGGCACAGTGGAACGAGACACCAACAGATCTAGCTGCAAAACGAAAGACGATCTGAAGGCCAGGATCACAAGTGCCCTTAGGCTAAGTCGAGGGACGAAGGCCTGTAACCGGTTCCGAGGCTGCCTTGAGGCCGTCATCAAAGCCAATGGCGGGTTTATCGAGTGAGATCGAAAGAACAAGTCATGAAGACAAACTGATCCAAATTTGATAAATATATCTTAAAAAATAAAACTACTTTGTTATTTTTTCCTAGACAGTAATCTTGCGAACAAATCTCGTCCGCACACATATAATTCAGGAACGATCGACTTTCGTCAAATCGGACCGAGGAAACAATGTTTCCGTTGGTCTTTCCAATTGCTAATACTAGCTATCGGTCACAACTCCAGGTAGAAGGAGCAACGTGAAATAAAGTGTCTTGCTCAAGGACATAACACATCGCCTGGTGCAGGAATCGAACTCACACCCTTACGATTGCGAATCCAATTCTCTAACCACTCAGCCACACGCCTTCACACATATATATATACATATATATATGTGTATATATATATATACATACATATATATACATATATATATATATAAACAAGGTTTAGTAAATAATGAAAAAGTTTCAAAATAAATTTTAAAAAATTGACTTTACCTACTATAGTTACCTTTACCGATCGGTTTCGAATCCCAAAAATTACTACTACCTCCACATACGTTGAGAACAAACCGGGTCATTCCGACTGCTGCTGATAACAGCGGTGGCTAGTTCGACCTACCTCCTTT
>OZ024741.1:179402905-179432905 GCA_964016885.1 Eledone cirrhosa
GTAATATAACTTTCTCATTATTACTCTGGTATCTGGAGCATAACTTAACAGAGGTGCTGACATTAAAATTATGATTGAAGATTTAAGATAAACAAGTTTATATCAGAATCAGTTATGAATATTTTCTTTATGAGATTTTGCAGAGATTAGGTTTTTATGACAGTATTTCTAATGTCTATGTATTACAACTAATTTTTAAAATAACCAAAACGGAGGAATTTAATAAAATAGTTTTGCATTAGTAACTGCTATTTAGAACATTACTAAAAAATGTTTGCAATAAAATTATGATGGAGGTTTAAAATGAGCAGTTTTGTATCATAAATATAGGGCAGTTTGATATCAAAAGATTTAAACATATCAAAAGGTTTAAACTAAATTTATCACCTACGATAACAGTCAAAGAAATTTTTATAGTTGATTTCAAAAGAATTTGATTATTAATAACCAAAGACTGCATAAATACAGTAATTAACTGGAAGCCTAACGAAAGAGGATCTAGATAGAATCAACAGGCATTCATCATCATCATCGTTTAACATCCATTTTCCACACTAGCATGGGTTAGACGGGTTGTCCCAGAACTGATTTTGGCTAGGTTTCTATGGCTGGAAGCCCTTCCTAATGCCAACCACCTTTACAGCATGGGCTGGGTGCATTTTGTTGTGACACCTACACAACCACATTTACAGTGTGGGCTGGGCACTTTTTGTTGTGACACCTACACAACCACTTTACAGTGTGGGTTGGGTGCTTTTTGCCATGACTCCTACATGACCACTTTATAGTGTGGGCTGGGCACTTTTTGTTGTGACACTTACACAACATCATTTACAGTTTGGGCTGGTGTTTTTGTCATGACACCTACACGACCATTTTACAGTGGGCTAAAATATGATGGTAGAAATGAATTAAAAGAAATTAAGTCTTCATCGACATTATAAGAATCAAAATAGTAATGATAATCACCATTTTTCCCACTTTGGCAAAAGGCCACAAATCTGCAGGAACGGAGTATAATAAATTATATTTTGATAATTGATTTTGTCTTTTTTTTTTGTATAATGCACATACATATTAACTAGTGTGCTGAGTTTTATCAATGCCGGTAAAATTATCAGCTCAAAATGTAACTAAAGGACACAAATGAAATTAAATTCAACTAGGCATTTAGTCTGACACTGTATTTGTTTTGCCACTAATGTGTTTTATTTGGTTAATGTTGGATTGAATAATATGTGAGATAGAGATAGATAGACAGAGTTGTCCCACTTTTTCTCTCATGTCTGATGAAAAGCATTCTAGCACTATGAGTTTCATATCTTTTTTTTTTTCTTTTTTTTTCAATTTCAGGCAGTGGGCTGCATTGTCCAGTGTATTATTCATTTTTCAAGATGGTAAGGTGTAAATTTGGGAAAGATTGGGCTGCTATTTCTAGCAGGTCAAACATAGAGGTTCATTTGTTAGCGTGTGCTCTTAAATATCTCAGCGTTCTACTTAAAGCATAACTAGTTTAGGGTGTCCCTCTATGCTGGTCTTGTTTCCTCATAAATTTCTTGGACAGCATTAATGATGTCTATCACTTATTTTTAATCATTTTCACGTGTCAATAATAAACAGAAACTATATGGCTTCTCTTATGCTGACCATTGATTTATCAAAATTCAAATTTGCCAGTTTGTATCATTGTTCATACAGTAATCATTGTATATATGGCATACCAGTCCTGGACTTCAAAAATCAAATATGTTCAATGCTATAGAGTCAGTATTGACAGCACAGGTCCACTAGTAAAAATACAACACTGTGTGACGTCTTATAAACAACATGTTAAAACGTTTTTCAACAAACCACACCACTATAAACTAAATGTCTCTCTTATTCTGCACTGTTTCCTTCAGACTACCAAAAATAACACAAACAACAAGCTAGCAGTAACAACAAGTAGTTAAAGTAAAATGGTAATGATAATACTTTAGCTGGGAAAATATAAAATATCAACAAAGAATCATGTATACATTCACAAGAATAAGATTATATTACAGCCTTCATGTTTACTGATTCATGACAGGGAAAACAATATGGATATTATAGACAATGGATCTCAAAATAAGAAAATGAAAATAATTTGGATGATTCACTGGATTCTTTTTGAAGTAAATTTTTACTAATAAACCCATCTCCCTCCAGTTAACTAAAAGACAAATAATTTTCAATCAATTTTATGGTCAGATTTGTTTGACACATCAAAAACCATAGATAGGAGAAACTTACATTTCACCTCCAAAGTAAGACAGGTGTAATAGTAAAAATTGACCCTTTTTTGCATGCTCTGTTCATTATATTGCAAACACAAAGTCCAATAAGGAAACACTAACTCAAGCAAACTGGAATTATAACCTTAACATGTATATATGCAATGAATTTGGTGAATGAGAAGAGATTTTTGCTTTCATATTTCAAGACCTATTTTCAAGGACAAATATTTATGTATGTGTAAGCAATGAAAAACATATCTCCAGAGATTGACTGACAAGTTGAACTGTCTGTGTTTCATTCGTTTTTTCTGTTTTCGCCCATATTTTTTTTTTAATGTGTGTGTGTGCGTGTGATGCATGTGTGCAAAGTACGATGCTGCATGGTAACGAAACATGGGCAGTGACTGCAGAGGACATGCATAGTGTGGAGAGAAATGAAGTTGATGGATGTGCAATATAAATGTGAGAGAAACTGTGTTTAAGATGAATCTCTAAGTGGTGTGCATGAGAGAAGACTGCATTGATACAGACATGTGATGCGCATGGGTGGTGATCGTTGGATGAAGAAGAGCCAGGAAACCCCAATGGTCGGAAGCTGCAGAAGAGGTAGACCAAAGAAAACTTGGGTGGAGGTGAGGAAAGCTGATCTCAAAAACGTACATGAAAAACGATGATGATATATATATATTCAATAACAGTTTCGTTATTTCCATGGGCTATGGCTTTTCTGATACAAACTTCCTGGCATATGGCATCACACCATTAGATTATATAGTTTTTATGGCTTATATTTTGTCTCGGTGGCTCATTTATAAGAGTTTATTTATAGTTCAAGAGATGTAAAGAAAAGGTGGGGCACAACCTATTATATAATGAGGTTGCTGCAGATAAGAGTTTTATTACACAGAAACTACATAATATGATGACTGTAGTTTGTGGTGGCTGGTGCAGGTCTTTAATTGGTTTACGGAATATAAGAAAGAATACGATAGTGAATAGTAGCAAAAGTGGGGTTCCTCTGAAGGATCTTTAGAATAACGTTACTTGATAGAGTGCGTAGCTCGAAGATCACAGAGTCACCCAAGGTATAGCCACTACTTCTTCGAATTAAGAGATCACAGCTCCGATACTATAGGCATGTGTTTAGAAGGTCTCAGGAAAGAATCGCTGGACAGATTTTACAGGCAAAACCAACCAGCAGGAGACCCTGGGATAGACTCCAAACAAGATGGTTGGACAACATTCAGGAGCTTGACTGGTCTTGCTTGTGGATACAGCCAGACCAGTTGGAGACGGTTGCTTCTGACAGGACCCGCCGGAAGGAGTGTCTGAGGACTCTGCCCCCACGACACTCAAAGGAATAAGTGGACAAAGAAGAAAAAAGAAGTGGTTTAACAGGAGTTTTGAATGTGAATAAGTGGTTGGTTTAACAGTATTTCTGTGTGTTTTGTTTACGGGTTAGGGCTATTAACGGTTATATATATATAAAGGATAGGGTAATGACCCCCTTCAGTCATGAATGATCGTGAGATTTGCACCTAGAAAGTTCCCCTCTGAGGCACATGTCTGGGCAAGATTGCACCTACCTCACCAACATCTTCGACAAATGCAATAGCGTCATTTTGGCTTTGCAGGGGAAGAAGATCACCTTGCTTAAAGCAAGGAATGCTGTGAAAACATTCCTGGCCAAATTGAATGTCATCGAAAGGAATCTTTGTTGACGGGAATTCTATAATTTTCCTAGTGTCGCCAATGTTCAAAACATTGTAAGCGATGACCAACTCCAAATTTATACCACTCACCTCCGTGCACTACAAGACAACATGAGAGAATGGTTTGTCGACCTTTTGCCGATGGCCATGCCAATGTGGATAGCAGATCCCTTCATAGCTAACGTCGATGATTTGGACGTTAAATTTCAAGAAGAATTCATTGAACTCAAGCAGATGACATGATCAAAATTAGATTTCCCAAAATAGGTGAACCGCTTTTTGGGATGCAAGAGGAAATTCAGCGTTGATTTCCACACCTACATGCAGAGGCTAAGAGATTTGCTCTGCGTTTTCCAAGCTCATATTTAGTCGAGAGGAGGTTTGGTGCTGTTTCCAGACTGCACAGTAAGTCTCACAACCGCTACAATGTAATTACACGTGGAGATCTCTGGCTACATCTTAGGAAAATTCAGCCTCACGTCAAAGAGTTAGCTAGACTCCATGAAGCTCAAGGGTCCCATTGAAATGAGGTCAAAGTTAAAGTAAGTTAATTTATCCGAAAACTTAGATATGCTATTGTTACAAAGCAAACTGACAATTTTTTTATTTGTAGTTGCAGTCTGACTGGACTGGAAACCATCTACTACAATTCAATTACTCATTTGTTGTATATATTTTACCATTTACTAATAAATATACCCTCCCGCGTGGTCATGAAAACTCTCTTCCATGGTCTCTAAGCTCACAAAGCAGAGGGGACATCAAGTTAGATATAAACATTTATTCTGTCCATTTCATTAAAGGGAAAATTGAAAGCCTTGAAATGATATAATTGCCACTTTCTTCCAGATACTACTCTTGGGGTAGACAGAATTGCTGTTGTATAAATGTTCAAAATAGCTAGTATCGCCTGCTGGGAATATAACAAATTCAACTGGTCCTTATTCATAAAAAAGAACATTTATTTTCTTTTTTTTTGAAATTTATATATTTCCCTTCAAGGAATGTATTTATACTCTCAGCTGCCTGCAATGGTATCTTTGGAATATTGTTAATCAATTTTTTAGTAATCTACTGATATCAAAATCAGTAGTATATTGAAAAATGGAAAAATAGGGTAGCAGGGCGTTTCGTGATTTCGAGGGACAAAAGAGGGCGTTTGGCCTAAATAGGTTGAGAACCTGTGCTCTAGACCATAGATCCCAAAACATTCTAGACCACTGACCCCATTCATGGAATCCTTAACACCCTCTCATTGATCCCCTTCATAAAATTCTTGATACCTCATTGACTTCTTCCTGGAATCCTTGGCTGTCAACCTCATTGACCCCAGGCAAATAAATAAGTAAATAAATAAATCAGTAAACAGAATATAAAATAGACAATAAAGACTAGTTATATATAAATCAGAACCCTGTATAAGCAAGTAGCAAATTATTGTATTGTTTTACGTATTTTCATTTCTTATACAAATATCAGGTTTTTGCCCCAAAAGTTCAATTGATCCCTTAACCCTTTAACATTTACATTACTTCATATTTAGTATTATATTTTCATGGTAAAGGCTTTACCTCACATAATATCGAATCTATGAGATTTTGATATTATTTATATTCAGAACAATACCTTAACATCAGTATGAGTGGCCAGTTACAGCCGGTTTAAATGCTAAAGGGTTAAGTAATCCCATCAATCCCTGGAGGTTGATATTGACCATAGGGATCTCTAGTAACAAATGTTTGCTAAGCCTGTTAGAAACAGCAGCCAAATTTCCTTCAGACTACATATTAGATAATGCAGTGAGCAAAAAGCAGGGGATGGTGTAGGCAGGAATGTATTTATTTAATCCTATGCCTGTTTGTTCAGGGCTTGATTTGAGACTAAACAACAAATACAAACTGTACAAAAAAATGTGTTAAACTGGCCACGATGTTGTAGTTTAGCGCCAGCACAACACTTATTGATGGGACATGCAATGAAAGGTACTCCAGCAGTGACCATCCCATCTTTTTGGAGTGAAGGGATAACTATGATTTCATCATTTATAATGACAGGAAGGTGTGAATTAAGCGTGACTTGGATGCTATGTCTAGCTGATCAAGCGGGCACATAAAAAAAGCTTCCTTGTTGGCTGATCCCGGATGTCAATGAAAACTTCTTAACGCTCTCTTTAGTTAATTGGGACATTTTCTTAGTATTAATTACAGGAAGGATAAAGAAAGAGAATGAAAGGAGATACAGAGAGAGTGGGAGGGGGGATAAAAGAAATGATATAATACAGAAGTAGAAAATGGAGAGAGAGAGAGAGAGAGAGACAGAGAAGAGGGGGAGAAATGAAGGAAGAGAAATAGGATGATATAAAGAGATGGATAGATAAAAATATATACTATGAACCGTATAGTCAGAGAGAGAGAGAGAGAAACAGAAGTAAACAATATAGAGTGGAGAGACATGTTAATAAAGGGAAAAAAGAAATGCTATAGGTTAACAGTGTGTTGGGAGAGGGATAGTGAAGAAAAAGAACAAAAATTTAGAGAGAAAAAAAAACACCAACGGATGAAAGACAAAACGATATAATATTTAACTGTCAAATATTACATTGCGTGACATTTTGTTTCTGGTTTTTGGAATATATATATATATACATGTATATAGGGATACAGACACACACACATATATATAATCATCATCATCATCATCATCGTTTAACGTCCATTTTCCACGCTAGCATGGGTCTGGACGTTTTAAACCCAATGAGTGTCATATAACCTCGCAATATATATATATACATCATCATCATCATCATTTTACGTCCGCTTTTCCCTGCTTGCAAGGGTGGGACGGGTCTTATTCAGCACAGCATCTCTCCACTCGTCACAGTCCCTCGTCATCTCCACCGTGAGCTTCAATGATCTGAGGTCTGTTCTCACCACCTCCGCCCATGTTTTTCGTGGTCTATATATATATATATATATGGCTGTTTCATTCAATGAAATTGTGAGTATTTTAACGTTTTTCATATGTTAATCTGTCGATACAATAATTACATTGTTTCCATAGCTTTAAGGCTCTGGCTGGGATGTTATATTACAATTACTCCTTCGCATATGCTCCAAATGAATTTGAGAAAATTGTAAACAACAAGATCAAAACAACATCATCACTGTTTAATGTCCATTTTTCCATGCTATTTGAAGAAAGTTGAGGTCAGATGACCATGTCTTGCTCATACATGGCTTGGTTTCTATAGCTGGATGCTCTTCCTAACGCCAACCACATTTACAGTGAGTACGGGACGCTTTTGGTCATGTCGCCATCACAACCACTTTAGGATTTAATGATCCTAATAGTCCTAAATAGAACAATGGTTACAATTATATCTGCATACACACCTCAATCTGGGTAGTTAGTGACTATTGATAGAGCTAGACAAACTTGGAGACAGACAACCTGGAGAAGATTATGGAAGTTAAAAAAGCCCTCAGCCAGTAACAAATTCAGAGGTATTTTGCTGCATGCTTATGACAGTAAGGAAGAACAATATAAAGGAGCATTGGGAGTTCCTGAAAGGTAATCTGCTGATTACTGAATGAAGAGAATGCATGGAAGCAAGATGGTCTACCCTAAGTAGATCCAACAGGGGATCCAGCTGTACAAGTCAGCAGCAGCATAGTAAAACAATTAAGGATATGAAGACAGGAAAAGCAGCTGGTCCATCAGGGATAGTCGCTAAGATGTTGATTGTAAACCAGGTAATACTAAATGGTGTCATACTTAATGATTGGTGTAACAGCATCATTGTCAACCGCAACAAGGGTAAAGGAGATGCACTAGATAGAGAAAACTATAGAAGCATCCAATTATAGAACCAGGTCATGAAGGTAACAGAAAGAGTTATAGTACAGCTGATTAGGGACCAGGTTAACCTAGATGAGATGCAATTTGGATTTGCGCCAGGTAAAGGTACTACTGATGACCTCTTCCTTGTGAAAAAACTACAGGAGAAGTACTTAGCTAAAAGTAAGCCCATCTACCTGGCATTTGTTGACCTGAAGAAAGCTTTTGACAGAGTCTACCATGCAATAATCTGGTGTTCTCAAAGAAAATTAGGAGTAGATTAGTGGCTTGTGAAGGCTTTACTGATGTTGATACAGTGAAAGTCTAGATATTTTTGTTAGGGATTTAGGAACAACCTGCAAAGGGTTCATTACAGAAATATGAAAAACAAAAAGACTTCAAAAATACATGTCTCCAAGAAAGGTTTTTCCACACACACACACACTTTATATATATACACACAGGCCTAGAAAAACCTGGGACGAGCTGATAAACTCCGACCTCACACACTTACACCTCTCCAAGACAATGTCACTGGACCGAGACCTTTGGCGGTACTCAGTAATAGAGAAGACCCGCCTTACCTAAATACATAGTAAAACCTACTACAGTCAGTAGGCATCTCTAACAAAATACACCCACGTCCCACCACCCCCACCCCATCCACACCACCCCCTTCTATGTAAAGTTATGTTGGTGCCACACCATCCAGGCCGAAACAAATGAGATCGTGTAGGTGTCACGACAAAAAAACACACAGTCCACGCTGTAATGTGGCCGTGTAGGCAACACGGTAAAAGCCTCCCAGCCCCACACTGTAAATGTGGTTGGTGTTAGGAAGGGCATCCAACTGTAGAAAACCTGCCAGACAGTCCTATGCGAGCAAGACAATCACTCTTGCCTCAAGTGGGAAAACCCCCGTCCAAACCCATGCAAGCGTGGAACACGGACGTTAAACGTTGATGATGATGATGATGATGATGACACATACACATATTGGATGGCCTCTCTATGTGTGTCAGTCAAAATCAAACCCCTCACTCCAGTGTTTGAGTACAGACCAGTCTGTGACAAAGTGTTCCAATGTGTGTTGACAGATAATAGTTGTTAGATGATGATGATGATATGTATAAATTATCAGTCATGGCTTGGGTTGACTGATAATACTGAGGGAATCAATAGATAACATATGAAACTTTAATCCTTCATTATCTCATCCAGATTTAGCAATAATTCTTTTCTGTTACTGAAAACTACAATATAAATAGATGCAGATTTTTGTAGCTACGTGCAGGTTATACACATATATATATCATCATCATCACTTAAAGTCCATTTTCCCATGCTTGCATGTGTTAGACAAGTCGGCCATGTTACGAGGCATGTCTGGTGAGTTGGCCACTCCCTACCTTGCTCAAACGGAACTGTATTTTGACTGGTTTTTTTACATTGTGGAACTGGGTGGTCTCGTTATAAGAACGGTCTGGCCAGTTGATCACGCTGTACCCTGATCACAGCAGAACCTCATTTTGAGAGCTGGGTAGTCCCATTAAGATAGAGGTCTGGCCAATTGGCCATTCCATACCTTGCTCACAGTAGATCACGTTTTGGCTGGGTTTTTGCAATGTGATATTTGTTCTGGCTTTATGATGTTCTGAGTTCAACTACCACCAAGGTTGACTTTGTCATGACTAGTCCACTCAATACAAGAGTTGATTCTTCTTCACTTTCTCATTCTTTCTGGAAGCAATTGACTGTGTTGAGATCTAAAGAGGCAGTGGTGGGCACCACAATGTTTTAAATACCCAAGATGGCACCCCTACCACTCCATCAGGGATTTAGATTATCATGGTGGAAACAACTTCAATGTTCTTATTGGGACTATTTCAGAAACTTTACATGTCATTATACATTTTAATCTGTGGAAAATAGACAGAAAATAAGAATGGTGAGGATGACGGATCCTTATCAGACAATCTTTAACCTGGAAAACTTGCAAAGTGAATATGTTTCACTGATGAGATCTAATAAAATCAAAGCATGTCAGTTGCTTTCACCAAGTTGACTTGTAGAGAGTTCCAGAAGATTATATCAGCCAGGTCTGTAGGAATTATCTCTCTTGTTTGCTTCAATGTACTATGTACCTCTAGATTCAGACTCAAGCTTAAAATTACAGATAAATAATGCTAGACATTAAATTGACTCAGCAAATGAAAAAAACACGCTGTAATCGTTGCCTAGGAATACAGTGATAGCTTCCTTCTTGAAAGTTGCCCAATACTTCATTGTCAATGAAACATCAATAACAAGTAGTGTGCCCCAGGGAACTATCTTGGGACCACTACTGTTTGTGGTGGCTCTCAGACATTCCCTCTGTAGTACAGACAGCCTCCCTCACTAACTATGTTGATGGCAAGAAAGTAGCACAGGCAATCAAGGAATTGGCTGATGCTACTTTCTTACAACAAAATTTGGATGCCATCTACAAATGGGATGAGAACAACAATATGCAGTTTAATGCCGAAAATTTCAAGCCCTCCGCTATCAACCTACCACAAACTAAAGGCCACTACTACAAAACTACACTGGACCGGGAGGAATCGAAATACCGAATCAATCATCAAAATGCTGGCAATGTGCAGACACCGAGCAGATTGGATTCTGAGGACACTCATTACAAGAGTCAGAGGAAACCATGTCTATTGACTGGAGGGTATTTGTATTCAGTCAAGTGGACTATTGCTCTCAGCTGTAGTTATCCCACAGTGTCAAACTAAACATAGAACTTGAATCAATCCAATGAAGCTACACCAAAGAAGATTGCTCAATGAAGGAGATGAGCTACTGGGAGAGGCTGAAAGAACTAAAGCTCTACTTGCTGGAATGAAGACAGGAATGATACGCAGTGATATACATATGGAAGATCCTGGAAGAACTAACACCAAACTTTAACACGGAGCTATCGATCTAAATCCCTATTATAGTTACCCTGATAGCCTTGTCTTGTCAGTTACTTTAAAATTGATAGCTACTCTAGCAGAACACATGGGTATTGCCAGTTTGGCTTTGCCTCTCTTTGGAGATGATATGGATTTTGGGTTACTTTTAGAACAACTTTCTGTCCAAATTTCCTGATAACTTGTAATTAGCAAATTTTCCATGGGTCAAAACAGCACAGTCAAAGCATTTAAAATATAAGTCTTAACTTTTATCTGCTTTATGTATATACATAAATATATCATCATTATTTCATTTTACGTCCACTTTTCCCTGCTTGCAAGGGTGGGACGGGAACTGATTCTGGCTTGATTTCTACAGCTGGATGCCCTTCCTAACACCAACCTCATTTACAGTGAGTGCTGGGTGCTTTTTTGCCATTCTGTATTTATACAGATATAACTTTATCATACACTTCGTTCGGCTGCTAGTGCATCATCATCATCACCGTTTTACGTCCGTTCTTCCACGATATATATATATATATATATATATATGTATATATATATATATATATGTATATGTATATATATATATATGTATATGTATATATATATATGTATATATGTATATATGTATATATGTATATATATATATGTATATATATATATGTATATATATATATGTATATATATATATGTATATGTATATATATATATATATATATAAATATACATACATGTATATATATATATGCAAGCAGGGAAAAGCGGACGTAAAATGATGATGATGATATATATTTATTTTTCTACCCGCCGAAATGCGATTCTCGGTGAATTTATATTTGTATTAATCTCCCGAGTCTTACAATTAACCCGTTAATAATTCTATTGACAGATTAATTGCATAAGTTTATTTTTAAAACTATCCGGTCGAGAGCTTATTCGATTTGTGCGATTTATGCAATTTTTTGCATGGATTTACACATACTGAATTCATTTGCCAAAATCTGGACTTTTCCCCTGTGAGTTACACATGTGCTTTTACAAAACACTGTGTCATCTACAACACTGGCACAGAACAAAATACCTGTTGATAACGTGATATTCCTCGTTCGATCATTATACCAAATGATTATCATTTTAAGCAGACAGGGCGGTGGATTGGCAGTATCGGTAGAGGGTCGGACGCCATGCTTTCCAGCATAGTTACGTCCCTTTACGATCTGAGTTCAAATCCCGCCGAGGTTGACTTTGCCTTTCATCCTTACGGGGTCGATAAAATAAAAGTACCAGTAATGCACTGGGTATTTGCTGGCCTTGTGCCTAAAGTAGAAACAATTATTGTTTTAAGCAGACAGTATTATTGATTTAGGTGTCGCAGAAACCCTGTACTGGATTTTACCATCAATTCTAAGGGTCCAGGTTTGCTATATATATATACATATATATGTTTATATATATATATATATGAATATGTCATTTATTTTGTCTGATCTGTTTAGCTTGACTTGATTTTTGGCTTAGGTAGTTAATGGCTTCTTGACCGCCTTCTCAGTTTGTATGCCCTTTATAACCTATGTTCATTACTCTGGTCTTTTTAGCCCATGGAGCACTTGCCAGCATGACTCAGAATTTGCGTTACGTTTCGCTTTTTCTACCCGCCGAAATGCGATTGTAGCTGAATTTATATTTATATATATTATTATTATATATATATATAAGTTATTTCGGGTTGAATCGGAGGTAACCACAGTAAGTAAGGTACTCAATACATAGAGTATAAAAGTTTTAATATAGAAGAGCTTCTACAGGACTAGAACTGTTTTATTCGTGAGAAATCATCAGGGAACTCCCTGATGATTTCTCTAGTCCTGTAGAAGCTCTTCTATATTAAATATATATATATATATATATATATATATATATATAATATACATACGTGTATTATTTATATATATATATACACACACACACATATACATATATATATATATCAGGATAGAACCAGTTTAAAACTAGTTAGACCACCACTCAACAGAGTACTCGGTACTTGAGGTTGTAGAGTATGGCTATATTATAAAGAGTCGGGTCCCAACATTTTATAATATATATATATATATAAGGTTGGCATCCCAAAGCAGATCGGATTATAACTACAGTTAAATAAAGTACTCAATGCGTTAGCAGAGAATTAGCATATTTATTTTATATAGAAATGAAATAGTTCTAGTCCGGTAGTAGTTAATTCTATTATATATATATATACACACACACATTTATGAAAATGTTCAATACCCCGACGGCAGAGATCAAGCCGTTTCAACGGCTATTTCTGGACTATTACCCACTCTACTACCCTAAGTATTGAGTACTCTGGTGCATTATGGTCCACCTGATTCCTTACCACACTTCCTTCGTTATATATATATATATATATATATATATATATATACATACACACACACACAAGAGAGAATAATAATTTTAAGGTAGAATTAGTGGCCTGCTACACTGGAGTTTCTCCTGTATGATTGATTAATATATGATCAGACAACTTCCGGTAATTCCCCTCAGTGAAAATGACTATTTTAATAATAAACATAATCATAATCTACGAAGATTACGAATATGTTTATAATCACTAAGTCAAGAGGAGGTACTGAACTATAGTGTGTACGTGCGGTGCATTACTTAATATATATAAATACATAAATGTATGTATGTATAATGTTCAATAAACGGTATTACATGTAACATAGATGACTTTTTAACATATGATAAGCAAATCTAAACGTGTTTGTAAGCCATGTTATGGCAACTATGGTGACGGAAAATCGAGATATCTCCATTTTGTATTGTTGGTTAAATATAATTAGGATAAAAAGTAGATGGTTTTGTTTTCTCTCTGTTGGTAGGTTTGAAATAACTGGGAGATAGAGGAACAATTGATATATAGACTGGGAAAATGACATAGACATGTCAGTTACAAGTGTGTTCGTTTCTATTAGGCAAATCATGTAGGGCATGTCGGAAAGGCAGCTACAATTACATATAAGTACATCCTTATATAAGCGAAACTTGTGCTGTATATATATATGTTTGTGTGTGGTACATATGTGTGATTTTGTAAGTGTGCGTGTGTCTGTGCTGCATATATGTGCCTGGTGTATAATATATATACGTGTGTGTGTGTGTGTGTTTATTAATGTATGTGGTGTATGTATGCTCTCTCTCTCTCTCTGTATATATATATATATATAATAGGTGAGGTGTATGATATATATATATCTAATGGGTGTTTTAAATATATATATATAAAAGGTAAACAGAAATAACAACACAATCGGTACAGTATATGGAAAGAATATTGTGTGTGTGTGTGTGTATAACCAAATTAAAAGATGTATGTTTATAGAGGGAGAGAGAGAGAGAGGGCCATATATCGTAAGATATATGAGCTTACTTATTAAGAAACAACATTCTAAGCATATCTGTAGTTTTGATTTATCATTTGTATACATCTTAACTATAATAAATATATATAATGGGTGTATGATAAATATATATATATATATATATATATATATATAAATATATATAATGGGTGTATGATAAATATATATATATATAATAGATGAATGATATATATATATATATTATAGATGTATGATATATATATATATATATATATATATTATATATATAATATATATATATATATATATATATATATGAGTTACTCACCTGTAGATGCCGAAGTAAATACGAAACAGCCATGCCAGCAGAGAATCTGCAGCAACAGTATACAAAGCTTCAACAACATATAGCTGTTCCATGGACTACTTCCAGTTAGATCCAACATCTCGTTTAGGAAGACAGGGAATCATGAAATTGTCCTAGTTCACAGTTCTCACAGCTTTCATCAGCTGACAAATGTCATTAAATTTTATCGAAAATAATCCATTTCGTATATTTCCGCCGCTATATCTGTGCATAAAGATAGAGAAAGGAACGACTACATACACACATTATATAAATATACGAAGCGATTGTGTATATGAGTGTTTAAGTGCTTGATATTTTATATATATATATATATATATATATATATATATATATATATATGTGTGTGTGTGTATACGAGTGATTTAAGAGTATGTGTATTTGAGCGCTTAAGAGTGTGTCTGCGTGTTTATTTATATGGGTGTGTAATTCTAGATGTTTGGTTGAGCTCTTCCCATAAGTTGGTTACATACATTCACACTGTTGACTCACGATATGTCTCCAAAACTAGATTACTGACATATAAACTATTGTTGTTGTTATATCAGCAATTAAAATGTGTAGTTTGAAAGTTAAAAAGAAAGAGAAGGCAGAAAGAAATCCTTTTTTAAGTTACTATACTGTATCAACACTATTTACTACTTTATATAAATATATATATATATACATACCAAATATATACATATATATAAATATATATATATTAATACAGCAACTATGAATAAGTTAGTTCCTGCCTGAACCTTAATGTTCCTTCTTAGTTGGAGCAGGCGCAATCGTTCCCATCCGGTAGTGAACATGCAGCAAGTTAACAAGAGTTATCGGTCTTTACTAACATGCTTTACTACAATTGTTATTCTTTCTTACTCATCTGGTGCCTTAATTTAACGAAACTAATTGTTAGTATTTAATTAACCCTTAGCTGTTCCTGATCGATGACTAGGCGTATGGTCAAAGACATTCAAGTCGTGGACGTCACCAATCTTATTTTAGAGATATAATTTATCGACATCATTAAATATATCTTTTTGATATATATCTTAATGTGTTGAGAAATTGCTCGCGATTCTTTCAGAAAGATATATTCTTTCAATGTTACAATATTAAAGAAAATATAAAGGAAGGGGTGAACAACCGAGCAAACACCAGAGCGAAAGACAGCACGTCGCGAGGAGTACCGGGAAACCTCTCTAGTGATTTTTGAGGCAAGCCAGCACCATATTGAGAAATATATATTTTTCTTAATGTGTTGAGGCATGTTTTAGGGTAATCTTTCATATTAGGACCGTAAAATGAAGAGAAAAACCGGATACAATATGTGGTTAAAGATGTTCGTTTTTTAATAAGGTAATATGTGATTTAAGGAATTTGTGGGGATTTTTTCACATTACAGCCATAAGTACAAACCCGGAATAAAATACATAACTAAATTTGTTCACGTTTTAATAGAGTAAGCCGCAATTTAGGGTAGACATATATATATATATATGAAAATATTTTATTCACAGTTGTATAAATAACATTACAAATTGATCAGTTCTATTAGGATGAAGATATAAACATATATAACTGTTTCTACTTATGGCACAAGGCCAGCAATTATCCCCGTGCATTACTGTTGCTTTATTTTATCGACCCCCGTAAGGATGAAACGCAAAGTTAACCTCGGCGGGATTTGAACTCAGACTATGAAGGGACTTAACTCTATGATGCAAGGCATAGCGTCCGACCTTCTACCGATACTGCCTATCCACCAGATATAATGAATACAATTAACTATTGCTAGGAACCTTACAAATATACGATCAAAGCGAGAGAAAGAAAAGAAGGAGGGTGCGCAAAAACGACCATCAATTCACCACTAAATGCAACAATCGGCCGCACACCACAAAGGTGAACGGAAATTTTTGAGGCAAGCCAACACGCTCGCAGCATTATCGCGGGTGAGGGCGTGGCTAAGGAGCTAAAATAACCAGGCACCCTCACGGACGGGCATCACCTGACACCTGGGTAAGGCGAACCGCCAACAATGACAAGAGCTTCTCTGTCAGCATCTCCAACACCACAGACAGGAAAAAATAATTGTTCAATAGTTCCCTGTTGTGTGTATATGTGTGTGTGTTATACATGAGTATATATATATGTACTCACATATATATAACATCGTCATCATCGTTTAACATCCATTTTTTCTGCGAATCTTTCCAATCTTCGCAAGACCTCTGCACACAGCGCCCAGGCCTCACTACCATGCAACATTGCTTTTCGTATACATGCATCATACAATCTGCTCTTCATTTTGAAGGAAAAGTCTTTTGTAGCTAGCAGTGCTAGTAGCTTCATGAACTTCTTCCATCCATCTCACTCTGGGTACTTTACTTTTGTAACACCCACCCCTGCTACTAATTTGGTCACCCACATAGCAGAAGCTGTCTACAGGCTCTACCAAGCCTTCCCAGAATTTGATAGTACTGTTGTCGTTTGCTATTTACTGCTCTGGTGCAACAGCTATATGTAAAATCTACGTTCTTAGCTAAACTACCTATGATCCCACTAAACAAACACACACACTATATATATATATATATATATATAAAATATGAGAAGAATGAATACTGCGTGGTTGCACATGGGTTACATATGATAAAAATAGTCCTTCATCAGTGATTTTCCAACCTTCATTGGTATTTCATCGCTTTAAAAATCATATAGCTCCAGTTGGTGCGAGCAATAGCTAAATAAAGCTATTGGGACAAGTAAATCTCGTAAAGCGAGCGAGACAAGTAAACAAACATAGAAGGATAGCAACGCAAAGAGAACTTGGGGAGATGACCAAACACCAAGATAGAGAAGGGGGAGCTTTATGAACTCTGCATAGTCTTCTTGAGGATGATCTCCAGAAGCTGTACAGTCAGTAGATATTTAACCATCTCCTCCCTCTTTTGCTTATAAAAATCTTCCATGGGATCGTCATTATCCAGGATTATGAGACTTATCAATGGAGTCCCAAAATTCCTGGAACTTCTTTTAACATTGGGATACCAGGACCAGACGATGGGAAAAAGATCTTGAAAACTTTCTTCAAAACCAGTTTAAGAATGTGGTGGCAGCAAGCCAATCACAAGAGGGATTTTTTCTGAGCTGCTTCAATTTTCATGTTGGCTCCTTGGTGCATGCCAGTGTTATCAAACGACATACCAATTATTCTATCCTTAATTTTGATTCATAGAATTTCCTTCAAAACAACTTCAACAATTTGTAGTTTCCTTCCTTTTCCTGCCACTCATGATTTGTCTCAAGCAGCCAAATGACCTTTCCAGTTTCTATTTTCTTTTCTCTGTGGAAGATGAAAAGCAAAATCAATCAATTTTATTTTAACAAGACTTTAGGTTCTTAAATTTCCAGAATCCGTTCAGGCTATGAAAAGCAAAAAAGAAAAAAATTATTTCGTAACTTTATAACAATGAATGGACCTAGACAATAATCAGTGTTTACTACTAGCTAACAAAACCAGCACTGAACTAACAATGCAATGAACCTTGCATTGAAACCTGATTATTAACTCATTATCTTGCTGAATTGTCTAAATATAGAAAAACTCACCTCTTCACCCTGATACCAAATACTTCTTTTTACGAACTTTTATATATATATATGATATAATATATGTGTGTTGGTATACATATATATATATATATGTATGTATGCGTATATAAACATATATATGTTATATATATATATATATATATATATATATATATATATACACACACACATACACATGCATGCATGTATATAATGGCTGCATCTCAGTTTCGAGAATTGCCATCCCTTGGACACCATATCAAGGATTTCCATGTCCAGTATATATAAGAGTGTGTTTGTGTGAGTGTAAGTATAAGTATGTATATATATATGTATATATATATATATATTATTAAAAAATTATAAAAATTATAAAAAATAAACAAAGAAGCCTTCAATACATCAAAAGTCTTTATTAGCTGACAGTGTTTCGTCCCATTAATAGGGACTCATCAGAGCAAGTAAAGAGACAAGAAGTATTAACGGCCAGAACAAACCAAAACTCAGAAGAACAGGGAATTTATATCTATGAAAACTTAGGAAAGACATCATGTAAATATATGCTAAAGCTAAAAGTGTGTATTTGCAAATATAGACTATAGGGCAAGAGAGCGAGTAATATGTCAAACCCACGTTGAAAGTACAGTATAAGACAAATACATGAAACACAACATGGTAATACAATGTGAGAATTATAATAAGATATAGAATACAATATAATGGATAATGAATACAATATAATGGATAATAAGAAATAAAAAGCTTAATATATATATATATATATATATATATCCATATATATACACATTTACACAGACACATACTAACACTTATTTAAATATTTAAATATAAATAAACTCTTTATAATATAATAATCATTATAATAGAATAACCACCCTGACGGTGTGCATAAACAATACCAAAAACAATGGAATAATATACTGACATTACAAAATATATAAAACTACATCATACGTATCATTTAAGGTCAACAATTTGTATATAAAGTTTTTCACAGGGTAAGAAAAAATATCAAATAAAAATAAAGTATGGTGAAAAAAATATATATAAATATATATAATATTGACAATAAATATACAGAGGTATAGGCAGTTCAAATTCATAAAATATTACAAAACAGTACCTCAATATCGGACATATATTTATAATTCAATTACATAAAAATAATATGACATATTAATGTTAATATTACAATAGCAGACACAGAATCAATGGAAAATGCTTAAGACATATTTACGCGATGAACACAAGGAGACATATTATGAGACAATAACAGATGATAGGAAAACAGACAGCATGTGGTAGTAAAAAATAAATAAAATAAAAACGAAGAACAAAAACAAAAACAAGCACAGACACGTAGGCGTTACAAGTCATTAGGTAAATATAGATGATATTACTATTCTAAATCAAAGAATTGAATTGAAAATCTTATTAAATTAATTAATACTAAAATTGTTTAAAAGACATCATGGGTCACTTCACATTCAACAGAACCCAAGTCATCAAAGTCGAATAAAATCAAGATATTTCAATAAAAAAGCTAAAAGATCTATCAGGATATATTACGATCCGTCCCGACGAATAACGTTATCAAAGAAAAACTTAAGAATATTGTTAAGGATGTTAAAGGGAATAAGTCTATTCTTGTCCCGGCTGACAAGACTAAGAATCTTTACTCTATGGATTATATTGCCTACCGTAATTTTATTTATAAGGAGCTACATAAAAATTACAAAAAGACAACGCAGGATAATTTAGATCAAATTAATAATGAGGGCCTCAAGATAGTTTCCGATCTGGGTCTTGATAAGTATACCCAACCATATTACGCCAGGGAACCGAGATTCACACTTAAGGATCATAAGGTAGACTTCTTAAGTAATCCTACTGTTAGACTTATCAGTCCTTCTAAGTCTGATATAGCTATAATTAGTAAGAAAATTCTTGACCTGATTATACCTACCGTTAGGGAAAAGGTTCATTTTAATCTATGGGGGAATACTGTGGATGTTATTGATTGGTTCTCTGGTATTAATAAGCTTAAGTCTAGTAAGTTTATCCAGTTTGATATAGACGCCTACTACACGTCGATATCACCTATCCTCCTTAATAAAGCCTTAATTATGGCCATGCGAATGTCTAGTCTTACGAGACCCCAGATTGATGTTATACTAGCCGCCCGTAGGACTATCATCAAATTCGAGGATACACTTTGGACGCGTAAAAACACACCCAACAACTTTGACGTTACCATGGGTTCGAGTGATTCTGCGCAGGTAACTGATCTTGTTGGGCTGTACCTCTTGAACGAACTTTATGTTAGCTTTCCGCACCTTAAAGGTGGACTTTATCGTGACGATGCATTATTTGTGATAAACTCTAGTACTAATAGCATTGAACATACTAGGAAGAAGTTATATAAATTTTTTTTAAATGTTAACCTTTCGATCACGATTGATAAGAATGATAGAGCAGTTAACTTTTTAGATGTGACATTGGACTTGGTCACTAATGATTATAAACCCTTCCACAAGCCAAATGAGACACTCTCTTACGTTAATCCTAATTCCAACCACCCTAATTCTATGATTAGTTCTATTATTAATGGTGTATCTAATAGAATCTCCACACTCTCTAAAAATATAGGAATCTTTAATTCACATGCTGAGTATTATAATAATGCCCTAACCAATTCTGGTTACTCTGGTAGAATACATTATAAAGATGACAATCTTGGAATTACTCCGATTACCCATAATAACGTGATATCCCATAATATGGCTTTGAACGGGAGAAGAAAATTTAGGAATCATAGAAATTTTATAGATATATCCAAACCGAACCCTATGTATAGCTACCGCAATAGTAATCGTAATAGTCAGTCTAATGGTACACATTTCGAGATTAGTTCTAATAGGCACGATAGGCGCTATGTACGTTCACCCAGTGGTAATGTTTTAACGGCTTCTAATAGTGTTAATTCAACTGGTCCTCGTATTAACCCTGATCCTAATAATAGGATACGAGATAGAAATAGAAATAGTAAAGGTAAGAATAGGAGGAGGCTCAATACTTACTTTAACCCGCCTTATAATCATGAAGTATTAACTAATATCCCTAGGTCTTTCTTTTCTATTTTAGAGAAAAATTTCCCTCCTACTAATAAATACCATAGTGTCTTTAATAAGAATGTAATTAAACTCTCCTTCTCTACCACCTCTAACATTAATTCTCATCTAGCTAGTACTAATAATAGGAAAATTAGGGACAGCTACTGCTCTTTGCTTACCATTAATCTAGATAGCTCTAATAATAACTTACCACCCGAGCAGATCTTATCTTCTAATAACCCTAGGAATAATGCATCGCGTAATCAGCTAATCACTAGTACCCGGAAGTGTAACTGTAGATTAAGTAATAACTGCCTTTTGAATGGTCACTGCCTCTCTATGAATATTGTTTATGCATGTGAAGTTAAGACTAATTCTTCTTGTAGAACATATATAGGCTCCACATCTAATACTTTAAAAACTAGGTTTAATTCACATGTTTCTAATTTTAAGCATATCAAGTTTAAGAACTCTACTTCTTTGGCACACCATATCTGGGATTTAAAAGGGGCTGGTATACCATATAGCCTAAATTGGCGTATAGTAGCACAATCTAATCACCTTTCAACACACGCTAAATTCTGTAATCTTTGTATCTTAGAGACCCACTCTATAATTTTCTCTAGGAACGTATTACTTAATAGAAAATCTGAAATATTTTCGTCCTGTCCGCATGCTATTTCTAATTCCTTCTTCTATTATAGACCTAAAAACTCTGGTAGTTTAAACCGCATCCATTAGCTGCTATATTTCCTTATCTCTTTGGTTTTAGTTCATTATTATCACCATTATTAGTTTTCTACGGTTTTTCGTTTTTAGTTTTCATAGTCTTTTTAGCTATCTTACCCTATCTATCATCTTAACCATTATTACATTTTTACTCACCATTGTCGCCTTATAAGTTCCTATCTTTATTTTCATCCCTGGTTGGAGGGTATCTTATTGAATAGTTTAATTTTAGTCTCCTACATCTAAGGCTAATGAACCTCGTCCTTTCTACACCTAATAGATCTTTTAGCTTTTTTAGTGAAATATCTTGATTTTATTCGACTTTGATGACTTGGGTTCTGTTCCATGTGAAGTGACCCATGATGTCTTTTAAACAATTTTAGTATTAATTAATTTAATAAGATTTTCAATTCAATTCTTTGATTTAGAATAGTAATATCATCTATATTTAACTAATGACTTGTAACGCCTACGTGTCTGTGCTTGTTTTTGTTTTTGTTCTTCGTTTTTATTTTATTTATTTTTTACTACCACATGCTGTCTGTTTTCCTATCATCTGTTATTGTCTCATAATATGTCTCCTTGTGTTCATCGCGTAAATATGTCTTAAGCATTTTCCATTGATTCTGTGTCTGCTATTGTAATATTAACATTAATATGTCATATTATTTTTATGTAATTGAATTATAAATATATGTCCGATATTGAGGTACTGTTTTGTAATATTTTATGAATTTGAATTGCCTATACCTCTGTATATTTATTGTCAATATTATATATATTTATATATAGTTTTTCACAATACTTTATTTTTATTTGATATTTTTTCTCACCCTGTGAAAAACTTTATATACAAATTGTTGACCTTAAATGATACGCATGATGTAGTTTTATATATTTTTTAATGTCAGTATATTATTCCATTGTTTTTGGTATTGTTTATGCACACCGTCAGGGTGGTTATTCTATTATAATGATTATTATATTATAAAGAGTACATTTATATTTAAATATTTAAATAAGTGTTAGTATGTGTCTGTGTAAATGTGTATATATATGGATATATATATATATATATATATATATATATATATATATATATATATATATATATATATATATATATATATATATATATATATATATATATAAAGCTTTTTATTTCTTATTATCCATTATATTGTATTCATTATCCATTATATTGTATTCTATATCTTATTATAATTCTCACATTGTATTACCATGTTGTGTTTCATGTATTTGTCTTATACTGTACTTTCAACGTGGGTTTGACATATTACTCGCTCTCTTGCCCTATAGTCTATATTTGCAAATACACACTTTTAGCTTTAGCATATATTTACATGATGTCTTTCCTAAGTTTTCATAGATATAAATTCCCTGTTCTTCTGAGTTTTGGCTTGTTCTGGCCGTTAATACTTCTTGTCTCTTTACTTGCTCTGATGAGTCCCTATGAATGGGATGAAACACTGTCAGCTAATAAAGAATTTTGATGTATTGAAGGCTTCTTTGTTTATTTTTTATAATTTTTATAATTTTTATAATTTTACGGCTCTGTTGAATTACATTGAGCTATACCTTTACTGTCATTTCTCTAATACGACGAGTGTGTTTAACTCCAACGCACTCAAGTATTTTAATCTTATATATATATATATATATGTATGTGTATATGTATATATATATATATAAAGAAACAGTCAGCAAGGTTAGAATTAACAATGAATATAGTGAAGAATTTAGCGTAAAAGTTGGTGTTCATCAAGGCTCTTTCCTTAGCTCCCTTCTATTTACTATTGCCCTTCAGGCTATAACAGGAGTTTAAGACTGGCTGCCCATAGGAACTTCTACACACAGATGATCTAACTCTAATAGCTGAATCTATGGCTGAACTAGAGAAGGAATTCCAAACATGGAAGCAAGGCCTAGAATCAAAAGGCCTTAAAGTTAACTTGTCTAAGACTAAAGTTCTAGTATGTAGAAAAGAAAATAGGGCACAGGTGCCCTCTGGGAAATGGTCATGCTCAGTGTGTTGGAAAGGAGTAGGTAGAAATTCCATTTTATGTCCCAAATGCAAACTATGGGTACATAAATGATGTAGTGGGATCACAGGTAAGCTATCTAAGAACGTAGATTTTATATGTGGCCGATGCTCGGGTGCAATAAGTAGCAAGTGTGCCCACAGGATACTAGCTCCTTCTATTGCCCAGATGGTTCTATAGAAATAGTGGACACTTTCCGTTACCTGGGTGACAAAATCAGCAGTGGTGGAGGGTGCTCTGAAAGTACAGTAGCCAGAGTCAGAACGGGATGGAAAAAGTTCAGAGAGCTTATACCGCTGTTGGCCACTGAAGGTTTCTCTCTAAAAATGAAAGGCAGATTGTATGATCCCTGTATACAAACAGCAATGTTACATGGCAGTGAGACATGGGCATTGTGTGCAGAGGACCTGCGCAGACTGGAAAGGAACGAAGTATGCATGCTCCGTTGGATGTGTAATAGTAATATACACGAACGGCAAAATATAAATGAACTAAGTGAGAAATTAAGAATAGAGGGATCAGATGCTGTTTACTTGAGAGGAGACTACATTGGTATGGTCACGTGATGCACATGAAAGATGACAGCTGTATAAAAAAGTGCAGTGCAATCAAAATTGCTGGAAGTTATGGAGTAAGTAGACCCAAAAAAACCTGGGACGATTTGATAAATTCCAACCTTACACACTTGCACCTCTGTAAGACAATGTCACTGGACCGAGATCTTTGGTGCCACACAATAATACAGAAGACCCGCCTTGCCTGTGTACAAAGCGAAACCTACAGTCAGTAGGCACCTCTTAACCAAATATACACCCCAACCCACTACCCCTACACCATCCTCCCACTCCCACCAACACCACCCTTCCTCTGTAAAGTTATGTTGGTACCACAACATCCAGTCCAAACTAATGAGGTTGTGTAGGTGTCACGACAAAAAAAAACAGTCCACGCTGTAATGTGGTCGTGTAGGTAACACGGTAAAAAGCTCCCAGTCCACACTATAAATGTGGTTGGTGTTAGGAAGGGCATCCAGCCGTAGAAAACCTGCCAGATAGTCCTATATGAGCGAGACATGGTCACCCAACCAATCTTGCCTCAAGTGAGAGAATTCCCGTCTAACTCATACTAGCAAGGAAGATAGACGTTAAACAATGATGATGATGATACACAAAAGGCAAAGAAATCACAAAGCAAACGACACAGTACAATGAAGAAATATATTATTAGATTTAAGCTTGATATAGTAGGAACAGAGTCTTAACGTTTCAGGTGCGACTGCTTCATTAGAAAAGAAGAAATTGAGGAGACGGGCTGGGCAGAAACAGAAAAACATTTTTTAGAGAAAAATAACATGTCCATTCATGTTGCCAGCGCTTGGAAAACTGTAGATGCAAGTGTTTGAAAGGGAAAAAAACGTTTTGTATATAGAGCTGTAGGTCTGCGCATGCATATATGTGTGCGTGTGTGTGTACAGAGCTGTGAAGGTACATATAGAGCTGTGTGTGCATTTTTTTGTTGGTCTGTATAGGCTGTAAGAGTTTATGTTTCTGACCATAACAAAGCCATAGGGAGTGAATGTATGTGCGCATGTGCAACAACGGATGGGGTAAAGGTGACAGTGGCAAGGGATAGAGAAGTAAGGACAACCGTATATGGGTAAGATTAAAGAAATTAGTGAGGGGAGTTGAGTCCATTGGGGAAACTTGTCCCAAAGCAGAAAATCAGACTCATATATATATATATATATATATATATATATATATATATATATATCAGGATAGAACCAGTTTTAAACTAGTTAAAGCATTACTCAACAAAGTACTCGTTACTTGGGATAGTAGAGTATGGCTATATCATAAATAGTCAGGCCCCAACTCTTTATTATATATATCCATATATAACCCATGCTAGTGTGGAAGATGGATGTTAAATAATGATATGTATATATAACAATGGTAGCACCATTTATCCAGACACAAATATTCGTATAGAGACATCAGATCAATAAGAAGCTGACCATCAATCCCATACTTCTACAGAACCTCCCACAGAAGGTCCCATGGAATGCAGTCATATGCCTTTTTGAGGTTGACAAAGCTAGAATACACCTCTTGACAGTACTCCCATGATTTTTAAAAGAACTTCCGCAGTGTGAATATTTAGTCAACTGTGCTGCATCAGGGGTAAAAAATCACACTGTTCATTAGCTAGCTTGGACTTGACAATCTTCCTACATCTCTTGTCCAAATACTTAGCATAGACTTTACCAGGGAGGCTTAACAAGGTGATCTCCCTGTAATTGAAGCAATCCCTCTTGTCTCCCTTTCCAGAGATCAGGGCCACCCAGCACACTTGAGTCAGCCAAAGAATAACTTTCTCTATTTAAGGCTTTTAACATCTCGGACTGGATTTCATCCTCACTGGCGGCCTTACCACATTTGAGCATTTTAATTTCTCTTCTGACTTGAGCCTCTGAGAGATTATTCACCACTCCCAGATGTACTTTGTGTACATCAGTAGATGCTGTTTTGATGATTTAGGGGATCAGCAATTTATTCTCTCCACCTCGTGAAAATGCACCTCTCTGAAGATAAGAGAACCCCAGATGTGTTCCTTATAGAATGTGTAGAGGAGGACTTCTTATTACAAAGTTGGCCGATTGTCTGCCAGAACACTTTATTTGCTGATCTAAAGTCATCATCATCATCATCATCATCATCATCATCATCATTTAACGTCTATCTTCCACGCTAGCATGGGTTTAGATGGGAATTGTCCCGCTTGAGGCAAGATTTGTCGTCTCGCTTGTATCCATGTCTTAACTTTGGACGCCTTTACTGTCTCTGCTCCAATTCTTTATGTCAGCTTGTACTGCAAGTGCAAGAAGGAGAACTTATTTCCAAACCAAGCTTTGTAGGCTTCCTTCTTTGTTCAGATGAGATCTTTGACTTCTTAATTGAACGAAGGGATGGTCATGCCATCTGGGACCACACAAAGCCTCATTCGCCCACAGCATGTAACAGCTGAGGCAGAAACTGCTGAGCTGAACAATCTCCACTCTATTTCAACGTCCTCTGTTTGTTCAGTGGAGGCCTTCTGTTGATGACTTTTTTTACCAACAAGATGAAAGATTCTTCACCAATGGTATCCAAGTACTGCAACATGGATGAAAGAAGTGTCTGGACTGCAAGGGGTACTATGATGAAAAATAAACCTCATTTGGTCACATTCCATGAGAGTATCTTGGTCAGCCTATGAACTTTTCAGCTGACCCTCGTATGTGTGAATGTGTTTATGTATATACACAAATACACACACACACACACACACACACCTATTCAGATCAGGTGCTTGGGTAATTATGTTATATATATATATATATCTATATATATACACAGCATAGAAAATAGATGTTAAACGATGATGATGATGATGATACATACCTAAATTTTAAGGTGTGTGATATTCTATCATGTTAATCACTGAACCAGGTAGAAACAACGAGGGGATTGTTTACTGCTTTTATGACATAATAGTAAAGAAAAAATACAATGACTGGAAACCTGGTTTCTGTGTTAGTAGCACGATGATCTTATACAGTATTCATCTATAATCACTACATAGAATTACTCAGAGAAAGCAAGTAATTATTTGATCTGCTAGAATTAGCAGCAAAATTACATCATATTTTATTTTTTCAATTTTTTAAATAAGCATACGAATAACATTATATAACATTGTCCTAGATAATATAGTCCTAGATACATAAAAAGATGGACTAGACATGACTGGAATATCTTTAATCAAAGGTCTGCTTGATCAAGGTTGACCGAGGGCTAAACTAAAATAATAGCTGCAGCAGCAAATTCTCCTTCAAATCATATTCTACTGACTTAACTTTTAACATCCTGTACTGATTTAGCCAAAAATATATATAAAAATTGGTTTGTTAATTCATATTTAGCTTTATTAGAGGACAGATTGTTGTGAAAATTGATAGTATTAGAGTAAACACTTCAACTTTTGAATGGGTCTACTCTGAGTATGTGCCTGTAAATTGAAGGTGGAAAATTGGGAGAGGGCATTTGCCCTGGTGGTCAGGGTCACCAAGGCTTTTTTAATGGGCTTTCTCCGCAATGGTCCTCGGAAGTCTCCCCCTATTGAGGAATTTTTTCATTGTTTCTTTTTATTACATCCTCTGTTTTTGTTTTTTTTACATGCAGAAATGCTCATTTGTACTGTCCTGTATTGTCCTTAATGTCTTACTTTGTGTAAACCCTTATGGTTAATAAAGAAAGCATTATTTGGCAGTATCAATAGAGTGTCAGAAAATATGTGTTACAGTATTTAGTTACAATTCTCTATGTTCTGAATTCAAATCCCATTCAGGCCAACTTTGCCTTTCATTCTTCTGGGGTCGATAAAAGGAAGTTCCAGTAAAATACTGAGGTTGATACAATTGACTTGCATCTCCCCACAAATTGCTGTACACATGCCTAAATTAGAAATCATTATTATTATCATTATTGCTGTTGGATTGATGGTGGATTGGCAGAATCACTAGAGCGTTGGACAACATGCTTAGCAGTATAGAGTTATGGCTCTTTACGTTCTGAGTTCAAATCCCACCAAGATTAGTTTTGCCTTCCATCCTTACGGGGTCGATAAATAAAGCAACAGTAATGCACTGGGCTCAATTTAATCGACTTTCCCATACCCTTCAAATTGCTGGCCTCGTGCCTAAAGTAGAAATAATTATTAGTGTTGTTGATGTTATTATTATACATTTATTATGTCTAAGTGGTGACCCTTCTAACTCTGAAGTTTCACCTAAATATTCACAGGAACATATGTATATACATATATATATATATATATCATCATCATCATCATCATCAACGTTTAACGTCCGTGTTCCACGCTTGCATGGGTTTGGACGGGGGTTTTCCCACTTGAGGCAAGAGTGATTATCTTGCTCGCATAGGACTATCTGGCAGGTTTTCTACAGCTGGATGCCCTTCCTAACACCAACCACATTTACAGTGTGGGGCTGGGAGGTTTTTACCGTGTTGCCTACACGGCCACATTACAGCATGAACTGTGTGTTTTTTTTACGTGACACCTACACAATCTCATTTGTTTCGGCCTGGATGTTGTGGCACCAACATAACTTTACATTGAAAGGGGTGGTGTAGTAGGTTTTACTTTGTATTTAGGTAAGGCGGGTCTTCTCTATTACTGAGTACCGCCAAAGGTCTCGGTCCAGTGACATTGTCTTGGTGAGGTGTAAGTGTGTGAGGTCGGAATTTATCAGCTCGTCCCAGGTTTTTCTGGGTCTGCCTATTCCGTGACTACCGTCTATCTTTATTGCCATGCACTTTGTTATACAGCTATCGTCCTTCATGCGCATCACGTGACCATACCAACGTAGCCTTCTCTCGAGTAAACAACATCTGATCCCTCTTATTTCTAATTTTTTCCTTAGTTCGTTTATGCTTTGCCGTTCACGTATATTACTATTACACATCCAGCGGAGCATGCAAGCTTCGTTTCTCTCTAGTCTGCGTATATCCTCTGCACACAATGCCCAGGTCTCACTGCCATGCAACATTGTTGTTCGTATGCAGGCATCATACAACCTGCCTTTCATTTTTTTAGGGAGAACCCTTTAGTGGCTAATAGTGGTATAAGCTCTCTGAACTTTTTGCATCCAGTTCTGACTCTAGCTACTGTACTTTCAGAGCACCCTCCCCCACTGCTGATTTTGTCACCCAGGTAACGGAAGCTGTCCACTATTTCTATAGAACCCTCTGCGCAGTTGAAAGAGCTAGTATTTGTGGGCACTTGCTGCTACTTATTGCACCAGAGCACCGGCCACATGTAAAATCTATGTTCTTAGTTAGCTTACCTGTGATCCCACTACATCTTTTATGCACCCATACTTTGCATTTGGGACACAA
>OZ024741.1:179437905-179457905 GCA_964016885.1 Eledone cirrhosa
AAACCAAGTCATACAGAATGGGGTTGTTCCGAAGGACTGGCGTAGCAGCATCATCATTAACTGTTACAAGGGTAAAGGAGATGCCCTAGATAGGAGTAACTATAGAGGCATTAAATTAATCGACCAGGTCATGAAGGTCACGGAAAAAGTAATAGCGCAACTAATCAGAGAGAGAATTGATCTAGATGAAATGCAGTTCGGGTTTGTGTCAGGCAAAAGTACCACAGACGCTCTTTTCATTGTACGGAAACTACAGGAGAAGTACCTAGCTAAAAGTAAACCCCTATACTTAGCTTTTGTTGACTTGGAGAAAGCCTTCGACAGAGTCCCCTGTTCCATTATCTGGTGGGCTCTTAGAAAACTAGGTGTTGACGAATGGCTTGTGAGAGCTATACAAGCCATGTATAAAGAAACAGTCAGCAAGGTTAGAATTAACAACGAATATAGTGAAGAGTTTAGTGTAAAAGTAGCCCCCTACTATTTATTATTGCCCTTCAGGCTATAACAGTGGAATTCAAGACCGGCTGCCCATGGGAACTCCTATACGCAGATGATCTAACGCTCATAGCTGAATCAATGGCTGAGCTAGAGAAGAAATTCCAAACATGGAAGCACGGCCTAGAATCAAAAGGCCTTAAAATTAACCTGGCTAAGACTAAAGTTCTAGTTTGTATGAAAAAAAATAAGCCGCCGGTCCCTTCCGGGAAATGGCCATGCTCAGTGTGTAGGAAAGGCGTAGGTAGAAACTCCATTTTATGTCCCAAATGCAAAGTATGGGTGCATAAAAGATGTAGTGGGATCACAGGTAAGCTAACTAAGAACATAGATTTTACATGTGGCCGGTGCTCTGGTGCAATAAGTAGCAGCAAGTGCCCACAAATACTAGCTCTTTCAATTGCGCAGAGGGTTCTATAGAAATAGTGGACAGCTTCCGTTACCTGGATGACAAAATCAGCAGTGGGGGAGGGTGCTCTGAAAGTACAGTAGCTAGAGTCAGAACTGGATGGAAAAAGTTCAGAGAGCTTATACCACTATTAGCCGCTAAAGGGTTCTCCCTAAAAATGAAAGGCAGGTTGTATGATGCCTGCATACGAACAGCAATGTTGCATGGCAGTGAGACCTGGGCATTGTGTGCAGAGGATATACGCAGACTAGAGAGGAACGAAGCTTGCATGCTCCGCTGGATGTGTAATAGTAATATACGTGAACGGCAAAGCATAAACGAACTAAGGGAAAAATTAAAAATTAGAGGGATCAGATGTTGTTTACTCGAGAGAAGGCTACGTTGGTATGGTCACGTGATGCGCATGAAAGACGACAGCTGTATAAAAAAGTGCAGGGCAATAAAGATAGACGGTAGCCACGGAGTAGGCAGACTCAGAAAGACCTGGGACGACCTGATAAATTCCGACCTCACACACTTACACCTCTCCAAGACAATGTCACTGGACCGAGATCTTTGGCGGTACTCAGTAATAGAGAAGACCCGCCTTGCCTAAATACAAAGTAAACCTACTACAGTCAGTAGGCATCTCTAACAAAATACGCCCCCGTCACACCACCCCCACCCCATCCACACCGCCCCTTTCAATGTAAAGTTACGTTGGTGCCACAACATCCATGCCGAAACAAATGAGATCGTGTAGGTGTCACGACAAAAAAACACACAGTCCACGCTGTAATGTGGCCGTGTAGGCAACACGGTAAAAATCTCCCAGTCCCACACTGTAAATGTGGTTGGTGTTAGGAAGGGCATCCAGCTGTAGAAAACCCGCCAGACAGTCCTATGCGAGCAAGACAACCACTCTTGCCTCAAGTGGGAAAACTCCCGTCCAAACCCATTCAAGCGTGGAACATGGACGTTAAACGATGATGATGATGATGATATATACACACACACATATATATATATATATATATATATATATACACACATAAATATATATATATATATATATATATATATATATATATATATATATATATATATATATATATATATACACACACATATATATATATATACACATATATATATATATATATATATATATATAAGTATGTATACGTACATACATATATGTATACAGACGTACAGTAGTATGTATATATATATATACATACATGCACACATATATACATGTACGTATGGTTTCACCGAACATTTATTATAATGCTCGGTGTGTTTGTAAACAAATATCCCGAATTAAGCCGTACAGTGTCTAGCAACCATCGTTGCTCATTTGCTCAACACTGACAAAGGAATGCTGTACTAGTTTCAAGCTTATTAGCTATCGTCAGCAACGTATACCTTCATGCAAGATGATTAAACGTCTGAAAGTATACACTTTCCTTATGTATATTAACGGCTGAGCAGCCTAATTTTCATATCGAGTGAGTTAATCGGCCGAGGTACCGAAAACTATAAACGGAAAAAATGAAACGAAATTTCATTTCTCACTCTTAGTACGGCTGTTACTTAAATATAAGTATGTATACGTACATACATATATGTATACAGACGTACAGTAGTATGTATATATATATACATACATGCACACATATATACATGTACGTATGGATTCACCGAACATTTATTATAATGCTCGGTGTGTTTGTAAACAAACATCCCGAATTAAGCCGTACAGTGTCTAGCAACCATCGTTGCTCATTTGTTCAACACTGACAAAGGAACGCTGTACTAGTTTCAAGCTTATTAGCTATCGTCAGCAACGTATACCTTCCTGCCAGACAACAACAACAACAACAACAACAACAACAAGAAAGAAAAACCAATCGCGTTTGCAGGTATCGCAAAGAACCTGGAAACCATCCTTATAACAAATGAGGAATTACAGGAAGCAAAGATGGTGACGAAAATCGGACACCGAGCAATCTGCAAGGCAGCCGAAAAATTTTTCGAAACCCAACAGCATTGTACGGTCACGTACCGTACAGTAAGCACAAAATCCCGTAGGGTTGAAAGAGCCACAGAGGCTCAAATACAAAAAGCCTTAGGGTCTGTGTGGCAGCGGAAAACGCATATCACCCGAGGCAAGAAATATGCCACCGTGGACGTGCTTTTTGCCACACCCCAGGAGGCAAAGGCTCAATCCTTAGTGACCCTAAGGAGCGGGGAAATGGTGTTGGTGCCCTCCTATTGCGGACAAAAAATTGTCATGGTCAAACTGACCCACGTCTGTCCTCGTCGGAATCGAGGACAAAACAACTGTACTGCAAGTACAGAAAAAAGTACAAAAAGATTGGGTCGGCACCTCCATTGAGATGTTAATCGAAACCAACCAGGAGTGCATCGAAGCTATCCTGGATGTGATAGACTTCGATAACGGCACTCAACTGCCCATAAGTGTTGAGGGCAAACGCCCGAAATGCTTTCGCTGTGGATCGAAGACTCACTTCAGGGCCTTCTGCAATGAGAAGACCCTGAGAAAGGAGAAAATCCCCCTCCTTCCGAAACCGGCTCCACTGTTACCAGCAACAGGACAGGCGGCAACCAGGAGGGATAGGTCCATGGCACCCATGCCACGGAAATCAAGAACAGCAGCAGCAGTGGAAGTATTAACAACAACAACAGCAATACCAACTGCAGCTGCAACAGAGACTCCACTGCAAACATCACCAACAACAACAAGTGAAAGAGTGGAGCTGGTACCCCTCCCCGAACTCACAGAATCGGACATGGAGTGTGAGGTGGGAGAGGAATGGCAAAAGGTCGCAAGAAGGCACAAACGCAGAAGCAGCGCATCGTCGCCTTCGAAAAGGGAGGAAAGAAATGAAAAAAGGTAAAAGGCTACTGCAAAGAGACTTACAGCAGCATCACCACCAACACCATCACCACCCACACTAGCACCACCATCACCACCGGCGGCAACCCCACCGCAAACAACAACAACACTTTCAACACCACCACCACCACCACAAGCACCAACATCGCAAACACAACAAAACACACACACCCAGCAACAACGACAAGAAAATAGCAGAACCACACCCCACCTCCAGAAAAACAAATGCACAGCAATAATACACACAACAAGAAACTAATGACTTACATAATTGAACACAGACATTTCACAGCACGACTACATAATACTAGCACCAATCAAAACACCAACGAACATAAGACTGGTAAGAATAGCACAGAAGCAATACACAAACAATAAAACGAAATTCCCCAACGCAGTTGGTGATTTCAGAGACCTAGGAGGGACACTCAACCGGAGTGTATATTCGGATATACTCACAGAAGAGCCGACGACCAGCCGAAGGGACGATTCAACGGTCCCTTCACCAGACGATCAAGTGAAAAGAGATGGATAAACCATCCTTCCTCTACAAGAAATAAGGTAAGTGGTCTTTCCCATCTTTTCCACTCCATTTCAACATGACCTCACTCAGAATAGGCAGCATAAATGCGCGTGGCTTGGGGTCGTCATGGAAGCAGGGCCACCTGCTCAACGACCTCAGGTCACTGAACATAGATGTAGTGGCCATCAGCGAGACCAGAATATCCGAAGCACGGGCCTTTGCACCGATCTTCAGTGGCTACGATGTGTACGCATCTCCCAGCCGTCCTGGATCGGGGGGAAGAGTTGCTGTGCTTTTTCGGAGAGGTTTGGATCTTGCCATACAGGCCATCTTCCTGGACCCAGAAGGTAAGTTGGTGGTGCTGGACGTGACCAGCGTAGACGGGCAAGCTTTCAGATTAGTGGCTGTCTATGCTCCAACAGGAGCAGGGCGGCCTGATTTCTTCTGGCGTCTGGAGACCTTTCTTGGAACGTCCCGCTCTTTAGTGTTAGTGGGCGATTGGAACGGGATCTTAGATGCACGCTGGGACTGTGTGGGATTAGTGGATAGGGGAGGAGGGTGCAAGAGTCTCACCAACCTGCTCAGGCGTTTTGAACTGTCTGACAGGTACCGATTGGATTTCCCGAATGTGCCAATGTGGACTTGGACAAATCGCATAGGATCATCCAGATCATATTTAGATAGAGTATTTTGTAGGGAAATAGATAGGTCTAGCATAGGCTGTCCACAATTCAAGATAGTCAGCTACAAGGACCACAAATTCGTGATCTGTGTGCTTGACTTAGATAGGCTTCATAGACGAGGACCCGGCTACTGGAAGCTAAACGCGTCCTTACCAGCACACAAGGCCTACAGAGACCGGATTAGCGAACTAGTTAAGCGGGCGTTGACGGGGGCCATCGTCAACAAGTGGTGGTTTGCTCTGAAAAGAATGATTAGAATAGAGTCCATTAGGTTAAGTAAGGTTTTAGTAATAGAGAAAAATAGAGCAGAGAGAGAACTAGTTAGAAAATTAGACAAGGCGCTTAGCAAAGGCATCGCGACCGACGTACTTGCGGTGAAATTGGCCCTTGACCAATTCTTCAATGCAAGGCTGCGTTGTCAGAGCTAGGGTGCGTGCTCTCAGACACGAGAGGATGAAAGACGTTCAATGGGCCCGAGTGGCAGAGGCACGTCGTGGCAACAAAGCCACGATCCGGTCTTTGGTGGACCACGACGGCCGCATGCTACTCGATCCCGGGCAAATGTGTGAATCTTTTCAGCGAAACTTTGCTCAGCTGTTTGGGGGCAGCGGCGGGCCGGATCGAGGGATAGACTTTAGTGTCTACCTCGACGGACTGCTGCTGCTCTCGGCCACTGAGGTGGAGTGTTGCAAAAAGCCGATAACAGCCGCTGAAGTACGGGAGGCAATGACTGGCTGCACAAGGGGTAAATCGCTTGGTTTGGATGGTCTATCCTTTGAACTTTACATACAGATGCCAGACTTGTTCGGAGGCCTCTTGGCGGACGTCTACTGTAACTGGCAACAGAACGGGAGAATTCCCAGCTCTGTGAGCCGAGGAGCGGTGGCGCTGCTGAGAAAGGATCCGAACAAGGGAGATAACATAGATAATTTCAGGCCCATAACTCTGCTAAACACAAAGTTCAAGATTTTGGCCAAGGTGCTAGCAAAGAGGTTGGCGCTTGTCATTGGTGGTCTGGTGGGAGAGGCGCAGACATGCGCCATTCCCGACAGATCCATCCACGACAACCTCCACCTCATGCGATACATTATAGAGAGGGTAGCTAGGGAACCTGGCACAGGTGGGTCCTTGATCAATTTAGATCAGTCGAAAGCTTTCGATAGGGTCAACCATCGTTACCTAGCGGCAGTCCTGAAGGTGGCTGGCTTTGGGCCTGTCTTCAGAGGCTGGATCGCTGCCATGCACAGCGACATCTGCTCTGTGGTGAGAGTGAACGGTCACCTTTCGGAACCGTTCAACATCATGCGCTCGGTCTGCCAAGGATGTCCCCTCTCGTCCCTCTTGTACGTATTGACTCTCGAGCCATTACTGCACAAACTGGAGACGTTGAGGGGGGTCCCGCGCGAACTAGGATGCGGAAGATCCGTGTCAGCATATGCGGACGATGTCACCGTAGTGGTGTCCAACACCAAACACATCGAGGCGATTGGCACTACACTAAGAGAATATGAAGCGGTGACAGGAGCAATGATCAACCAGGGAAAGTCAGTGGGCCTGCAGCTCGGCACCTGGAGAGGCAGGTCCATGCCGTCCAACAGCGTCGTCGGATGCTGGACGGACGGACCGGTTAAATTGCTAGGGGTCTGGTTCGGTCCGGACCTCCAGACGGACAAAAACTGGGACGAGGTGACGAGCAGGGTGGCTTCTCTCACCCAGAAATGGGCGGAGAGGAAGCTATCCCTGAAAAGTTGAGCGGAGGTGGCTAACGCGTACATCGCGTCCGTCATCTACTACCGCCTGACCGTCGTACCTTGTCCTAAGCCCCGCCTGACTGCGCTGGAGCGATTGCTCTTTCGCTTTTTGTGGAAGGGATGCGCTCCGATGGTCAGGCGGTCCATCTGCTGTCAACACCCGCTACGTGGAGGGCTGTGCATGCCGTGGCTAATGATGCGCAGTCATGCGCTTAGGCTACGACATCTCCACCTCTTCCTCGACAGTGCTCAGGTGTGGTTGCCGTTTGCTAGACGTGTCTTTCCCCAGCTCGTCTCCTTGACGGAGCTGCAGGCCTGGGTCAAGCGAAGACCGAGAGGGAGAGCTTGGAGACTGAAATGTCTTCAGGCGCTCACAGCCCTCGACCAATCGGGCAATGTGATTGGTGGAAACTCCACCTCGGCATTCTATAGAGGATTAGTGGAGGGGAAAAGCGACGACGTACTTGGGGAAACTCTAGGCCTCGACGAAATTCAACATGCCAATCTCTTCAGAAGAACTTTCCGGCCGGGGCCTATGGACAATTTCCAGAAATCCCTAGCCTGGCAGCGCTACCATGGAGCCTTGCCAGTTCGGGATAAACTCTACAGGCATGGAGGTGCCGTCAGCCGGGCATGTCCGAGATGCGCACAGGGCGACGAAACCATCCTGCACGTACTCGTCCAGTGTCCGAGAATTGCTGACTTGTGGGTTTATTTCGAACACCTGCTGTCGCGTGTAGGACGGATCCAGCTATCAGCTGAGTCCATCGTGAGAATTGCCCCGCCCTCTTCCTTTAGCCGGAAAGGGCAGGCAGTTTTTATCTGTCTGGTGGCCATGGCAAAAGTGATAGAATGGTGGACACGTTTGAAAGGGCTGAAGACGAACACTTACCTCTTCGGTGATGCCCTGATTGACTTTTTCAAATTTCATTTGAAAAGGAAAATCAGGGTAGAGAGGGAAGTGCTCTCTTCCCAGCATTTTGTTGAAAGATGGGTGAGAGAAGCAAGTATGGCCCGAGTGAATGGGCCTACTCTGAGTATGTGTCTGTAAATTAAAGGTGGTAAACTGGGAGAGGGCACTTGCCCTGGTGGTCAGGGTCACTGTGGCCTTTTAATGGGCTTTCTCCACAAATGTCCCTCGGAAGTCTCCCCCATATTGGGTAATATTTCATTGTTATTTTTTTGTTACATCCTCTGTTTTTGTTTTTTACACGCAGAAATGCCCATTTGTACCGTCCTGTATTGTCCTGTACTGTCCTTAATGTCTACTTTATGTAAACCCTTGTGGTTAATAAAGAAAGTATTATTATTATTATTATTATTATTATTATTAGGGCGGCGGATTGGCAGTATCGGTAGAGGGTCGGACGCCATGCTTTGCAGCATAGAGTTACGCCTCTTTATGATCTGAGTTCAAATCCCGCCGAGGTTAACTTTGCCTTTCATCCTTACGGAGTCGATAAAATAAAGTACAAGTCATGCACTGGGGTCGATTTAATCGACTTCCCCCTCCCCCAAAATTGCTGGCCTTGTGCCTATATAAGAAATCATTATTATTCTCGGAAGTCTCCCTCTATTGGGGAATTTTTTCATTGTTCTATTATTACATCCTCTGTTTTTTTTGTTTTTTTACACGCAGAAATGCCTTTTTGTACCATCCTGTATTGTCCTGTACTGTCCTTAATGACTACTTTGTGTAAACCCTTGTGGTCAATAAAGAAAGCATTATTATTATTATTATTATCCACCAGGGTGGTGAATTGGCAGTATCGGTAGAGGGTCGGACGCCATGCTTTCCAGCATAGTTACGTCCCTTTATGATCTGAGTTCAAATCCCGCCGAGGTTGACTTTGCCTTTCATCCTTATGGGGTTGATAAAATAAAGTACCAGTAATGTACTGGGTAATTGCTGGCCTTGTGCCTAAAGTAGAAACAATTATTATTATTATTATTATTATTATTATTATTATTATTATTTTATATATATATATCAAATAAAAAAATGGAGTTAAAGACTGATTAAACACATACCTCTATCTCTACTGCTCTCTACATACTGATTTATATATATATATACACATACAGACATACATATATATATATATATATATATATATATATATATATATATATATATATATATATATATATGTGTGTGTGTATACAAGTGGAAGCTTAGGAAAATCAAAGCTTTGGCTGTGGCCAAGCAAAGCGACCTACAATAAGGAATGAGTAACAAAGCACTCAATAAGAGTAATAAACTTAGAGTAATAACATTACGTTTAAAAGCTTGACAAATTGAAAATTGTGGTAGGCAAAACCCAACCATACAATACCAAAAACAACGAAAGAACTAATCAGGTAAAACAACAGACCTGGAATATATGCAAAAATATATATATACCTGGAACATATACAAAAATTCTTAGTGTGAAGTTTGGGTTTGAAATAAATCTTTTGTGACATCAGTCCTGGAACTTTTCTGACACACCTCGTATATATATGTGTGTGTGTGTGTGTACATATATATAGTTAAAAAGTGAAGGTGAAAATGTACAGAAGTATATTTAAAGATTATCTTTTCTTTAATCTGACAGAATGAATAATTTTATAAATGTTGCATTAACTATAACCAGTTTCGATTGGTATAACAATCTTATTAGTTATTAGATGTTAAATATTAAATACTTTAAAAAATGTTTTCCTGTATTCTGTGAGCAGTTTGAATATATGTGAGTGTTTTGTCAAAATTACTTCTTATATATATATATATATGTTCTTTATAAAGGTCTGGTGGTGAAGGTGGAAGTGGGGTCCAACAGGTCAGGAATTCAATTGAATTCTCTTGGTTAAAAATATAAAATGTTCTTACCACTCATATGGAATTTTCAATGTGTGTGTGGGTGTGGGGGAGGAGATGAAGGTGAGGTTCAACTGTGTTTATGTCTTGTCAATGGTCAGAGTGATCGCCTCGGAGGACACCGTTCTCCACTCCACCAGGATCTGCTCTTCCATTCAGCATCCTGAGCTGCCCACAGACCTCAGACTCATACCCTCACCTGATCCTTGCCTGCTATATATGGCATCAGGCTCAGACATCATGTCTGCCATTAAACCCTTTCCTGCTAGCAGCAGCGGAGGTACTGATGGTCTCTGACCTGGCCACCTCAGGCATTGCCTTCTGAGTGACACTCATCAACAGGTTCATCCATGGTGCACTGGACCCTTATGCTCAAGGCTTCTTCTTTTCAGCCAGCTTGACCCTTCTCATGAAGAAAGAGGGTGGCATATGCCCCATTGCTCTGGGCAATGTCTTCTGGAGGCTGGCTGCTAAGGTGGTCTGTAAGTCCATCATACCTGAACTTGGTGAAGAGCTCAGCCTGGTACAATTAGATGTTTTTGTCTCCAATAGGTGTGAGGGGCCCACACCTGCAGCTAGGCAGTTCTTCAACAGCTGCCCATCGGAACCAGGGTCAAGAGACATCAGGCACCTCATTGCCAAGCTTGACATGAGGAATGCTTTTAACTGCCTACGCCATGATCACCCGCTCAAAGCCTGCTTCAGCTGAGCCCCTTCTGCCTACCCACTGTTGTATGGAGCTCCTTGCTGCTGACACGGTCATGCCTTTAGCTACTGGGGTTCAACAGGGTGGCCTTTTTGGCACCCTCCTCATTGCTCTTGGACTAGAACACATTGCTTGAAACATCACAATCCCTTCAACGTTTGGTACCTGGAGACTGTCTGTCACAACCTGCAATTGGTGGTTCCTTCTCTGGTGAGAATCAGCCTCGAAGTCAACTTGTCTATGTCAGAGGTGGTGAATGTCAACAATGACACAGAGGGCTTTGCTGCCTCCATCTCGGATGTGCGATTCATTCTCCGCCAGGTGCCGATGACCCCGAAAAAAGATATCCTCATCCTCAGCTCATCGATCCTCCCTCCAGCCATCCGCTTCACCATCAGATCCAGGCTCCAGCAGCTCATGACCCTCATGAGCAGACTGGGCATGATTGACGCCCATTCAGTCCTCTTCCTGTTGAGGAACTGCTTCACTATGCTGAAGACCCTCTACACACTTTGTAACACTCCTTGCTACAGCCACATATCTCTCATCACTGACCTCGATACTTGTATCCAAGTGGCAGCTGAGGAGATATGCAGCATCAGATTTGATGACTTTGGATGGCAACAGGCCATGATGACATTATTATCACTAGTTACCCATCCTTAGCTCCTTGCGGAACACACCAGATGGTTTCATAAACCGTAGTGAAGGCAACCCGACTAGGAAAGCAGACATTCCAAATAAAAACTTATACAGGTTGAAGAGGACTATTGAGTCCAGTAAAACAATCACTCTAGTGCTGGTGTCATGAATAATACACCCAGTCCACACTGTAAGGTGGTTGGGGATAAGAAGGGTATCCAGCCAGAAAAACCCTGTCAAAATATGAACAGTACAACTAACATAACTCCTAGAAGTTGCATATACAGGGCTAACATTAATCATGTTAGTGCTGTGCATTGTAGTGGGGTGGCCATAGTAGACATGCGAGAACCCCTTGACTGTCATCAAGTAATCGCACAACCCATTTCCCCTTTCAGATACATAAAATTTCTACCCAAAGAAATAACAACTGGCAAGTTAAAAACTCAGGACTGCTACCCTCAATATTGGCACCTTGAAAGGTAAATCGGGTGAAATTGAGGAACTGCTAGAGAGGAGAGAAGTGGACATTTACTGTGTACAAGAGGTGAGATGGAGAGGTGCCTCAGCAAGACTAGTGACAGGCAAACAGCATGGTTACAAGCTTTACTGGATAGGAAATGACAATGGGGTAGGAGGTGTAGGCATTTTACTAGCTGAGAAATGGATAGATAAAGTGATAGAGGTAGTTAGAGTAAGCAACAGAATTATCAATCTTAGATTAGCAGTAGGAAATAAAATGGTAACAATTATATCTGCTTATGCTTCACAGGCAGCACTGAGTAAAGAATGAAATGACAGGTTCTATGAAGAACTTTTACGATCACTTCAGGTACCGATAAAGATGACCTCATCATCCTTGCAGGTGACTTCAATGGAAATGTAGGGCAATACCAAGATGGAATCAATGGAATTCACAGTGGCTATGAAGAGGAATTGAGGCTGCTGGAATTCTGTGATGCAAATGAACTAACCATTCGCAACACAAATTTCAGGAAACCAGTCAACCACCTGATCTCATATCAACCAGGCAAACACAAAAATGGTAAAGATGCAGGACCATCAGAGATAGCTGCTGAGATGCTAAAAACGTTGAGTGAAGTAGGAGTCAAACTAGTAACCCACATAGTCAATCAGGTAATACAGAACAGTGTCATACTCAACAACTGGTGCAGCAATATAATAATAAATTGCTACAACAGCAAAGGCAATGCCCTAGAAAGGAGTAAAACTAATGGACCAAGTTATGAAAGTGATAGAAAGAGCTATATCACTACTAATTAGAGAAAGAGTCAAATTAGATGAGATGCAGTTTGGTTTCATGCCTGAGAAAAGTATTACAGATGTCCTCTTTTTAGTGAGGCAACTACAAGAGAAGTTCTAAGCCAAAAATAAGCCACTATACCTAGCTTTTGTTGACCTAAAAAAAGTGTTTGACAGAGTACCCCCATCTATTAGGTGTAGAAGAATGGTTGGTGAGAGTAGTGCAAGCCATGTACAGAGGAGTTGTCAGCAAAATGAGAGTAGGAAATGAGTTTAGTGAGGAATTCAAGGTACAGGTAGAAGTTCATAAGGGTTCAGTTCTTAGCCCATTACTATTCATTATAGTTCTCCAGGCTATAACAGAGGAGTTTAAGATTGGCTGCCCATGGGAACTTCTCTATGCAGATGATTTGGTCCTTATAGCCGAATCCATAAAAGAAAATAAGTTCTGACTATGGAAACAGAATTTAGAATCAAAAGGTCTGAGAGTAAACATAGCCAAAACTAAAGTGCTAGTGAGTAGGAGAGAAGATAGGACCCTGATTCCTTCAGTGGCCCTATTCAATATGTAGAAAGGGAGTAGGCATAAACTCTTTATGATGTACACAATGTAAATATTGGGTACACAAGAGATGTAGTAGGATAACGGGTTGACTAACAGGAAGGGAAGTCATTGTTTGTAGAAGATGCATGGGGGTAACCAAGAGGTAGATAGCCAGTGATATAAATCTATTCCAATCACAGAAAGGACCCATAGAAGTGGTTGAAAGCTTCTGCTATCTAGATGACATAATTAGCAACGGAGGAGGGTGCTCTGAGAGAATAATGATAGGATTGAAAAGGTTCAGAGAACTACTCCCACTGTTGACTACAAAAGTTTCCTCCCTATGTACGAAAGGATGACTGTATGATGCATGTGTGCAAAGTGTAATGTTGTATGATAGTGATACATGGGCTGTGACTGCAGAGGATATGTGTAGACTGGAGAGAAATGAAGGAACCATGTTCTGTTGGGTGTGCAATGTATGTGTGGGAGAAAGATAGAGCTTGAACCAGTTGAGGGAGAATCTGGGTTTAAGAAGAATCCGAGGTGGTGTGCAGGAGAGAAGACTGCATTAGTTTGGACCAGGATTGTTGGGTGAAGAAGTGTCAGGAAATGCCAGTGGAAGGAAGCAATGGTAGAGGTAGACCAAGAAAGACCTGGGCAGAGGTTGTGAGAGCTAATCTCAAATCACTGAGACTCACAGAGGAGATGACAAAAGATCATGACATTTTGAGAGATGTCATTCTGAGGACCTGTCCAACCTATGCAAGCGAGGAAAAATGGACATAGAAATGATGAAGATGATGATGATGATATATACATACATACATATATATATATATATATATAATCATCATTTAATACTCATTTTCCCAGCTATAAATATGTTACTAATTTACTAATCAGTAAATAGAAAGATTATACTCCTATGATTAAATTCATGATTGTTGATAGTTTCGCTCACAAGATTTGGATTGATGTAAGGGTTTAATAAAAGACATTCAAGATGTCATACTGTGGAATTGAACCCAGATTTTCATGACTGTGAAGCAAGCTTTTTAACCATTTGTCCAAGCTGTGACAATACCAAAAATTAAAACCATTTAGCCATATGCATTAACCTTCTCCAGTTTCAGCCAAGTATGTAGGATTTAGGAGGCTAGAACAACCAAATAGAGTTTCAAATTTCATTTACTGCAAAAATAATGTCAAGCCTCGTTTTCTATTTATTTATAACCCACCACTTAACTTATCTCATTAGCAACAGGATTTACAAATGGAATACTGATATGAGGCAATAACAAAGTGTAAATAGATAAGTGAAATGTATTGAGAATTTGGCTACCATCTCTCTCTCTCTCTCTCTCTCTCTCTCTCCCTCTCTCTCTAAAGTCAGTCTAAAGTCTGTCTTAAGCCAGAAGGCTCATTTGGCCGGTGCTTATCCTGGTTTCATGGTGTGAAGCAACTGAGAGTACAACACCCTTCCTTGGACAGGATGCAAGTACATCGCAGGGTTAAACCCTCAACTATTGCTGGCACTCATAAAGTGTCTTGCTTAATATTTGTGTGTGTGTGTGTGTGTAACAATTAAGATAAGAGAGAGTATTTATAGTAAACAGGATATATATACATGTATCATCATCATCGTTTTATGTCCATTTATCATCATCATCATCATCATCATCATTGTTTAATGTCCATTTTCCATGCTAGCATGTGTAGGACAGGCTGTCATGTTGTGAGAGATCCAGGTTGAATATGTATATATAATATATGACCGTCTAACCCATGCTAGCGTGGAAGAACAGACGTAAAACGGTGATGATGATGATGATGATATATATATATTAAAATAACAGATTAAAGTTTAAGCAAAGAATCGCTGCTCTAGGGTTCTTATATATTTATCCTTATCGAGCCCTCTTTGGATTTTAGTCTTCACATTTATTATTATTACTATTATATATATATATATATATTATATATATATATATCATCATCATCATTATCCTCGTTTAACGTCCACTTTCCACGTTAAACAAGGATGATGATTATATATATATATATATATATATATATATATATATATATATATACATACATACACACACACACATAAATATGTATGTATATATATATATATATATGGGATAACAAGTTATCGTTATAGGTAATCCAGTTAGAGGTTGTGAGTACTCTGTGTCGTGGATAGTTTTAACGTATGGCTTTGTTTGACTCAGCAAGATGTTTCCACATCCTTATACAGACACTTACTCACCACCACCACCACTATTATCAACTATCATATTATGTACTTATATGCTCTTACTTATTTTTATTTCTTTATATTTTTTATTTTTTTATTTTCTTACTTTTTACATCTGTAACTTCTTTACCTATTTATCATTATCATCATCATCATCATCACCGTTTTACGTCCGTTCTTCCATGCTAGCATGGGTTATATTTTATTATTGCTGTTATTGTTTTGATTCTACACTATTTCTCTATATATACCATCCCATGTGTGATTTCTTTCGTATTCTGAGGATTTGATCAGAGGTAAACAATGTATTGGAGATCAAATTTGAGCGATTAGAATTTATGCCAATATTGAGCATGGCCATTTTCCTGATGGAATCAGAGTCTTGTTCTCTTTCCTACTTATCAATACTTTAGTCTTTGCTAGGTTAACTCTCAGTCCCCTTGATTCCAACTGCTGTTTCCACAGCCGGAATTTATCCTCTAGCTCCTCTACTGATTCTGCTAAAATACCAGATCATCAGTATAGAGAAGTTCCCATGGGCAACCGGTCATAAACTCCTCTGTTATGGTTTGGAGAACTATAATGAATAAAAGTGGGCTGAGGGTGCGAACGGCAAAACATAATCAAATTGAGAGAGACCAAGCATAAGAGGTATCAAATATTGTGTTCTGGAGAGGAGATTGTGTTGGTATGGCCACGTGATGCGTATGAAGGACGACAGCTGTATAAAAAGTGCAGAGCAATGAAAATTGATGGAAGCTACAGAGTGGGTAGACCAAGAAAAACCTGGGATGGGGTGATAAAAACTGACCTTGCTCACTTACACCTCTCTAAGACAATGTCACTGGATCAAGATCATTGGCGCCATGCAGTTGTACAGAAGACCCGCCTTCCCTTGCATATAAACCTACAGGCAGTAGGCAACTCTTAACCCAATATACACCCCACACACCCTACCCCATCCTCCCATTTCTGTCCACTGTGTTGGTGACACAACAAAAAGCACTCAGTCCACACTGTAAAGTGGTCATGTAGGAGACACGGTAAAAAGGCTCCCAGTCCACACTGTAAAAGTGGTTGCTGTTAGGAAGGGCATCCGGCTGTAGACAACCTGCCAGAGACACGGTCTCCCGACCAATCCCACATCACATGGAACAAAACCATCTAACCCATGCTAGCATGGGTTAGTCTCATTTAGAGGCAAGTTGGGTTGGGTGACCATGTCACGCTCATATAGGACTGTTTCTGGATGGTTTTCAACAGCTGGATGCCCTTCCTAACGCCAACCTCATTTACAGTGAGTACTAGGTGATTTTTGTTGTGACGTCTACATGACCACTTTACAGAGTGGACTGGGTGCTTTTTTTTCGTGACACCTACACGACCACTTTACAGTGTGGACTAGGTGCTTTTTTTCGTGACACCTACACGACCACTTTGGGCTGGGCACTTTTTGTGGTGTCACCATCACAACCACTTTACAGTATGGGCCTGTCCTCTTGAGGGTGGTTTAGGGCATACTGTATGGTGGTTTGGCCTGATTCATCACAGTCAAAGATCACCGGAACAAATTCTTCTAGATGGGTGGCAAAAATGGGGTGGAGTAGGAATATACCTCACTGATAGATAAGTAGACCAGGTAATTGAGGTAGTCAGAGTTAGTGATAGAATAATTAAACTTAGACTAGCCTTGGGTAATACTACACCCACTATACTATCTGCATAGGCCCCACAAGCTGGACTTGCCACCACTTCACAAGCATATACTGGGTGCATCTTATTGTGACACCAGTACTACTATTTTCCAGAGTGTACTAGGTGCATTTCATCTTGACACCAGAACTTCTGCTTTGCTATACTAAGGCACTCATTGAGAGGTGAAGGGAAGCTACATGTTGCTTGCTGAGGGAGGAGTTATCCTACAGTGGGAGGTTGTGTGGGAATTCAGCATAGGGTCCTGGAGGTGAGTAGGTGATGTCCAGCAGTTCATTTTGAATTGTGCCTTGTCTTTCCATACTGGCATGGGTTGGACAAGAGAATTAGGAATGTAATTGAGAAGAGGGAAGTAAATGTTGGGTCCTGTGTGTGGGAGAAGACTAGGGTGGAAGCGGGGTAGATTAAGTATGTGAGAAGGTAGATAGTGAGAGAGGAGGGACACCTAAATGTCATTACACCACTCCCTTTGCAATTTGTTCAAATCAAAAGATTTTCCTGCTTTAGTTCTATTACTCATGTTATTTCCTTTGTAGTTAATCATGGTAACTGTGTTTATTAATCATGTGTTGGCTTCTGTATTGTTATATGATGTGGAAATATACTACTCTTATGTACAAAACCATATTTCCAGGGAGTGGCTGATAAAAAAAATAAATGCTGTTGCTTGTTTGTTCTTTGTATCCATGGGAAACGTTGCTCATATATACACAGGATGACTCAAAAGAAACTCGTCCCAGTTTATTTTTGTCTACCTAATTCACGTTTTGACAAAAACTGATGAAACTCCGAATATATTTAGTTCAAACCGTTAAAAACAATATATAAAAAATTATCTTCTGTCCAATGTTACAGCACATGTACCAAGTGATCCCCATTTGAATACATGGATTTCTATGACCCCCCCCCCCCCAGAACACATTGTTCTTAGAGTTGATCTTCACCTCTGAGTAGAAGTGGGCTTCATCAGAGGTCCACAGTAGATTCAGAAAATTTGGGTTGTTTCCCACCTTCACCAGCATGTTTTCAGCCATTGTCTTTCTCTTGTCCTGATCAGCTACAGCAAGCTTTTGTTTAGTCTGTATTCTGTAAGGTTACTTCTTAAGATCCTCTTTGACAACCTATCTGCAAGTTTCTGCGGAGAGACCCAAGGACTGGCTTCTCTTGCGCACCAATCATTTTGAGCTGTTCAACAGACTCTTGGACCATGTCAGTAATGTCAAGTGTTCACTTTCTGGGTTGTCCAGAGTAGGTAGAACATTGTATTAAGGTTCTTCACACTCCTACAGGTCTCAAAGTTCTCCACGCAGTCTTGTATATTGGCTTTGAAGATGTGTCTGTTTCAAAATATGCATGAAATTGCTCCAGGACCTGCTTGTATGAGCCACATGTATAGTAATGTTTCACACAGAAAATCTTGTGCTGGAGCTTATATTGGGATCTTGTTGTCTTCTCAGATGTTGTATCTGCCATGTCCTGAAATTTAAGATTGAAGGGTTAAAAAAAATGAATTTAGTTATACAAAACAGTCACTAAATTCACTTAAACCTCCTTTAAACTGCAGCTTTATAATATAATCTGTTATTTCAATTGGAATATGAAGAAAATGTAAATGAGGTGTTGGCTGTTATTTATAAGACACTGGATGCTGCATGGACAAATAGTAAATAAATTCTGCTTTACAATTACAAGGTTCCCAGTTCAGTTCTTCCTGGCATCCTGAGTAAAACTTTGAGTTAAATTTGGTGGATGGAAACTGTTTGTAAGCCTATTAAATAGATTGTACCTGTATTTTACTACACAACACTCACTGAAAATGATGTTAACCCTTTGGATACTAAACTGTCTTGGTTTACAATACAAAATCATTTATTCTAAGTGTTTATATTTACCTAAAAACCTTACATCATAATTTTTAGTCAGAAATTTTGTTAAGCTATGTATGAAACAATCTTAATGATTAAGTTAAATATATTACTAAATTTCTCCAAATTCTTGATTAACTTCAAAATTAATTGAAAATCATAGCCAGTATCTTTCATGATAATGAATAGAGTAGGAATGCATGTGTATGTGAAAACTCAATGACTTGATTTAATGAGTGAGGCCATTGTGTTGATTAAAACTGATGGTGATTCATTTACTTAACTGTTAATGTCCTGTACCATATGAAATCACATTAACAAGACATTCTTGAAAAGTACAAAACAGTACTATTACTACATCCAATTAAAAATTCAAGTTCTTACTCTAGTATTGCAAATGTTCGCAATGATCTGTCCACTGGTAAATATACTATAAACATTAGAATCAATAAACAACATGAAACCACACTAGCAAGATATTCTTGAGAAGTACAAAACAGCACTATGATTGCATCACATTAAAGATTAAGGTCTTTACACAAATAAACATTTGATGTCACAAACGCATGGTTTTTAGATAAGAATTGATCTCACAATTTTGAAATCAGAGATTAAAGCTGCCTTTATTCATTGTAATTAACATATTTAATGCAGGTGGCAGCAGTGAGATCATGAAACTAACTAAAAAAAGAAATTTGCAATGAGAAAAAAAAAAAGCAAACTAAGATGATATTAGTCATTGATTAACTAAAACACCTTGTGATATTTAGTTTTTCAGTCTACTAATTCTACCAATCCTCTACACTCCCTAGGTAAATAATCATTAATTAGTACGTGAAGTATTTATTTATTTCATAAGGTATTACACATTTTGTTATGCAGAAGTGAAAATCCACCCATTTAGATAACTGATTTTTCACAAGATAAATATCAGTGTCAAGGAAGTGAAGGTGTGCATGAGAGAGAGAGAGAGAGAGAGAGAGAGAGAGAGAGAGAGAGAGAGAGAGAGAGAGAGAGAGAGAGAGAGAGAGAGAGAGAGAGAGAGAGAGAGAGAGAGAGAGAGAGAGAGAGAGAGAGAGAGAGAGAGAGAGAGAGAGAGAGAGAGAGAGAGAGAGAGAGAGAGAGAGAGAGAGAGAGAGAGAGAGAGAGAGAGAGAGAGAGAGAGAGAGAGAGAGAGATTTTATTTGTTTTGACAACTATCCCATGTTAATTGAAATATTTTCCATTCTTCCTATACAGTCAACTGTGAAGTAGAAAGGTAAGCTGTTTGGTAAAGTAGATTGAGCTTAGCAATATATGGTGTCTCTTGTTTGCTCTCATTTAACAATGGCTATAGAAACGGAACTCCTTTGGTTATAATGATGAGTGTTCCAGTTGT
>OZ024741.1:179465405-179472905 GCA_964016885.1 Eledone cirrhosa
ACAAAAAATAAACGAATAAAAGAATATTAATGCTATGTGGAATATGGAAGTATTACATTAATACAATTACAAATTTATTAATGCCACAGCTGGTTTTTAGGAAGAGAATAAAAAATACTTGATATATATTAAAAAAAAAACAAAAAAAAAACAATGAAGTAAAAAGAAGAAATATTGGAGTCCTTAATATTTAAACATCGAGGTAATTTCATAATTTAAATCATGGTATTAATAGTATATTCAAGAAACAATGAATTTTATAGACATTGTAAATGAAATTGATAGTTTCTTGAATGTACTACTAATACCATGTGCCACTATATTTTAATCATTTTAAAAAGGTATCTATATTTGAAGTCCTCGTTAAACTTTAATTAGTTACCTACCTAGCTGTGTGTGCTTACACTCTTTTCAAATTATCCCCTGTGATTGTTTCATATGTTTATTTTATATATATATATATATATGTCAGTCGATTTCTAGTTGATATATATATATAAATGAAGAATTAAAAGAAACTATATTTCTCATTATACAAATGAAGTGGGTTTCTGATTTTGTGACAAGGCTCTTAACTAAAAATAGAAATAAACAAATTCTAGAGACTAGAAACAAAAAACTTTGAATAAAATAAAATAAAACTTATAGTGATACAGATGAAGGAAACAATGTTTCCATTGCTAATACTATTAGCCATTTACAACTCTTGGCTCTTGGAAGAAGAAGCAATGAGAAACAAAGTATTTCGCTCAAGAACACCACCACACTCCGCCCAATTCAGGAATCAAACCTATGACCATATGGTCATGAGTTCAACATGCTAACCACTAGGCCACATAATTTATAATTAAAGACTAATATCATTGTATAAATGATTATTCTTTAACAAGTAACATGGATAATCTATAAAAGACATCAAAACTAAAGCAAGCACTTTATCAATGAAGGACCAGTTAGTAACAGACAAAAATGAAGAGTTACAATGGAGAAGTGCATCTTAATTGATGTTTGCAGTTTGCAGCAACACCTAAAAGAAGTAGATATGAAGTTTCAAGTTCATTCGACATTTTCTCACATCATTCACTTAAAAGTCATCACAGTTTATTTATTTATTTATCATATTATATGTTATTTTGTTTCTTCTTTTGTTTTTAATGTAATAGAAAAAAAAAACGAATTTTTTGTTGTTGTTTAAAATATCTGCTCAATTTATCAGGCATCATAAGTTGATTTTTCATCCATGTGGCAATTCAAAGTGACTAAAAGAATGTTGAAAAACAATGCAAATATATCAGATGATAAATAAAACGTGCAATCTTATGTAGAGTAATTTGCTGCCATAACGAGCTACTGTTTTTATAGTAGGTAGTATGTTGTCTTGTAGCCACTGACTCACATGGTGAATAAGCAGTCGTTTTTATTATTTATTATTATTGATTGGATAAAATCTGGCAAGAGATTAAATTTGTGTAGGCATAAAAAATCTTTCTTCTATTAGGACGGTCAACAGTCAACAGCACACACTGAACGGAGATTGGACGGACACATAGCTGTGTGGTTGGAATCAGAACCAAAATTCTCAGCCTACTTCTTGGCTGCTATACATAATACAATTGAATTAAGGTATCAATTCTAGTCACACAGCCGCAACAGCAAGAAAGAAACACTGACTGTACAAAAAACTTTTCTTAGAGGAACAAAACATTATATTTAAAATTGTGGTTATAGAAGTAGTTAGGTTATAATGATAATAATAGTAGTTATATTTTTCATTATTATCATTTTTTGGTTTATATTCATAATAATTGATGAATAGAAAAATTGCCGTATAAGATTGAAAGATATGGGTAGAAGGGGGGAAACGATGGAAGTAGGGAGAAATAAAAACAACTTTATACAAACTGACATAAAACTCAACACAAACTCTCTCCTTTTATATATATATATTTTGTATAATTTGAGTTTGTGTCAAGCAAAAAATAAAAACTTAATATTCACACACATACTGCATACGAACACATACTTACACACACACTCACACACACAAAAAAAATATATATGATTTGTGAGGATTGAGGCCTTGTGTGCAGTTCTAATGCTAGTTTGATGTCTCACCTTGACACAGAAGCAATAGGTAACTGACTGAGCTTTTAAGCCCTCATGTATCGAACCGTCATATATTAAAATCAACAAGAGGGCCCATCACCATCACCATCACATATATATATTTGTGTGTGAATAGAAGACAAAGAAAAACAAAAAAATGTACCAACTATGAATCAATTGAAAGCAGTTATTATATTTAACTGTCCTGCACAACCAATAGTTTTAAAAGATTCATTAGCAATGACACACGTTACACTAGCACATAGAGGCACGCATAAAACTAACATGCATGATCAAACTGCACTTGAAACATCATATCTGAGCACTTGGTGTTGCTTGTTTCCTAATAAAAGTTATTTATATATCAGAAAAGTTGGACTGAGGTGCAAACAATAACTTTGCTTAGTTTCAATATTATTATATATTCATTTTTAGAAATATGAATGTTGTATTTTTCTTCTTTAATTCTACTGAGGAGAAATTCTCAAGACATTACTAATCTACCAAACAACTACTTGTACCCCCCCCCCCCCCCCCGCCACACACACAAAAATAATAATTTATGTAGTAATGAATACTTAATATGTTGTTTTCGATTTCTTCCATTAACTATATACTATGTAACTTTAGAGAACTCAAGCAATAATTAATAAATTCTAATTAGTATAAGAAATAGTACATACTAATCAAAGAATTAATCAGTAAAGATATGCAATATTGTTAGTTATTTTCTATATTTTCACTGAAATAAATTATTAATTTATGCTTAGAAAACTCCAAATTAAAAAAAAAAAAATGAAACAGAATTAATAAAAAAATTTGACATTGTAATAACCAGCAGCTGTGGGTGTATATATATAAAACATATAATGGATATATATTATGTTGTCTGAAGAAAAACAATGAAATACATGCAGAGAATGAAATAAAAGATATAATTTATAGTCAGGTCAAAGTTAGCAAACAAACATTACATTGAAACAGTCTCAATATATATACATACACATATATACACACACATGTATGTATATATATATATGTATACATAAGTATGTATATGTATATATACATATGTATGTATGTATATGTATATATGTATATGTATATATACATATGTATGTATGTATATGTATATATACATATGTATGTATGTATATGTATATATACATATGTATGTATGTATATGTATATGTATATATACATATGTATGTATATGTAAATATACATGTATGTATATGTATATATACATATGTATGTATGTATGTATATATATATATATATATATATGGATATACACACACAAACACACATATATATGTGTGTGTGTGTGTGTGTGTGTGTGTGTGTGTGTGTGTATGTATGGTGTGAAAAATATAGAATGCAACTGGACCACTAGCAGTTAGATGTTTTTTTGTTTGTTTGAGAAATGTGTTTCTGGATGTGTCCTTCTCCAGCTAGGGTGGTGGTGGTACTAGTAGAGCAGCAAGAGCACAGCCAACTGAATCATCATACTAGGTGGGGTGGTAGTTGGTGGAGGGGAGGCGGGGCAGCAAGGCATGAAAGGTTTTGGAAAAAAAAAAAAAGATTTTTTTTTTTTTGTTAACAGTGACAATGATGATGGTGAAGAAGACAACATCTTCAATGTTTGAATCAGCAGCACCTTAGGAGTGGGGGGATGAAATTAGCTATGGGGCGTGCAGAAGACGCTCCAGCAGCACAAACAATGATTAGAATGCTACAATAACAAGGAGCTGGGGGTGGGGTGGGGTTATGTTGTAGGGGGTATTTAGGTAGCAGCGAACCTTTGAACAACACAGTTCATCTTTGATATGCACAAGATAACTGTTGCGGGGGAAAGCAGGGGGAAAATATTAGAGATGTATTATAAACATTACATGGTGTTCTATGGTAGCATCTGAAGGCTAAGTTTGTTCTGTTTATCATTATTTTTTATTTTTTCATTATTAGAAGGTGGTCCCTTGGTTTTAAGGGTTAGGAAGAATATTCCAACATACAACAACTCAATAAAAATATGTTTAAAAAAATACAAAAAGTAAAAATATTCATTTTACTCTAAATGAGCAATAGTAGAGAGAGGGAGGGAGAAATAGATAAAGAGAGAGAAAGAAAAAGATACCTAGATAGCAAGAGAAAGTGAGAAAGAGAGAAATAGAGACCAAGATGGTGAAAGAAAGAGAGAAATAGATATACAGATATATGGAAAGGAAAAGAGAAAGGAAAGGGAGGCAATAATGGAGAGAGAAAGTGAGGAGAGGAAAGCAAAAATGAAGGGACTTAGAAACAGATAATAATAATAGAAGAAGAGAAGAATAGCGGAGATAAATGAAAAAGTGAAATTTGTAATTTGAGATATAGGGTTGTATGTAAGTGTTGGTGTGAAGTGGAGGGGACATATATACCAACAGATATATATGTATATTGAAAAAAAAAACAAAAAAAAAACAACAACCAACTGTCCAATGTTGAAGGGTAACCCTTGGAAATCAATAGATCTATCAATCAATAAACCAAGGTATTATTCTCCATCAATTGACATTTGCTGCCAATGATATGGAATATTAGAAATTAAAAAAAAAAAAATGGATATTAGAATGAATTGATTTTTTGTGTTTGTATTAGAAATAGAACTGAAATGGGTTATTAAGGGACAAGGAAAAATCAAGGGAGAGGGGACATAGAAATTAGATTATGTAGGGGTAGGGGAGAGGGACTAGAAGACCATAATAATAATAATAATAATAATAATAATAATAATATTCCAACTCCATATGTTCTTCTATTTGCATTAGAAATTGTCTATGGTAACACATACACCACGCCACATATACACATACAAGGTTGTTAACACAAAAACATTTTCATTCTGGGAATATTTGTGGGGAAAAGATTTAATTTTTTCTTCTTCCTTAATAATAGTTTCTAATTTAGGCTCAAGGACAGCAATTTTAGGGGGCAGGGAAGAAAGTTGATTAAACCTACCTCCAGGTACTTGAGTGTTACTTTATTTTACCAACCCCAGAAAGATGAAAAGCAAAGTTGACCTCGGTGGGATTTGAACTGGTAAAGAACTGGAACAAATACTGCAGAGTTTTTGTCCAATGCTCAAACCATTCGGTCAATAATATTAATGATAATAATAATCAGCTGTAACATAGATACAAGGCCATGAAGTTAGTTCATTAAATCGATCTGTAAATATTTATTTTGAATTACATTTTCTAGGATAGCACCAATATGTCGTGTACATATTGTAGAATTTTCTAGAATTGTACCAACATGTACTGTACAATTCTTCATCCAATGTTATTGGAAGGAAAAGTAATTATTCAAATAGTTAACCTTTTCATGACCATATTTCTAATGAAATACATGCTATTTCAATTAATTACTGAAGAATGATTTACTAAAATTATTAATTATTTCATTACTAAGATAGTAATTTAACATATGGTTCTTATATAAAATTATGTTAGAAGATTTTAATTTAAATAGGAACACTTTAAAATGTTTTTTTTTTTTCATAGAACCAGAGCCAGTTTTGGGCAGGTTGGTATCAAAAGGGTTAAAAAGATAAATAACTAGAGCCTCACTTTATGATTATAAACTTCCTCCCCTCAATGATACTACTTACATTGTTAAGAACTGCCAAAATGAGATGGAACTCACCCTGTGTATTCTGTAAGGGTGGTCAATCTTATTAGCAGTCATATTTGAATAGCACCAAAATATAATGTGTTGGTAAGTAAGAGAATGGCACCAAACTTTGTTGGTACATAAAAAACATTCTGGTAAGGGGTTTTACACAGATGAAAATGACAAATAAATATTGTTTGTTTGTTGGCTGGTTTTGGATAGATGTAGTGAACAAACATTATGAAAAAAGCTAACAAAAATTATTAGAATTTAATTTTAACTCTTACAAAAATTAAAATTTTTGAATAAGAATGATGGAACATAAAATTAATTACTTGATTTAAACAAATAATAAATATATTTAAGGAGAAAGAATATATTCATATAAGCAAGCAGCAGACACACACACATACCAAAATACATGTAGATACACACATACATACACACACATATACCTAAATACAGGTAGATACACATACACATCTAAATAGAGGCATATATGCATGCACAATGTAGATGCACATACCTAAATACAAGTAGACATACACATACACACGCACATACCTAAATGCATATATACATACATACACACACACAGGTACACAAGAAAGGATATACTTGTTGATAAAGCTATGACTGTAACAATCAATGGTCTTTTTATCTTTTTAACATTTTTTGTGGAAAATACCAATAAAAATTATAACTGGTAATCCATTAACTGTCATTTGTTTTTGTTACATCCTTTTTTTGTTGATTTTTCTCTCATTTTTTGTTTTGTTATGTTCATTTCATATCATATTAGTATTAGTATTTTTATTATTATTATCAAGCATATCAGACAGGGTGTTGAGCAGAAGGTTCACTGCGTATTAGATTATCCCCATTTTTTAAAGAAACAAACTCACTTCCACATCTGTGATGTTTACGGAGTAAGCCACTTTTCAGACATAAAAAAAAGGTTTAAGCTAAAAAATAACATTATTAGAACAGCAGTTTGTTGTTATTGTTGAATGCACCTTTCTTATCATCTGATGGCAAGGAGAGACAACCAGTTAGTAACACTAATGTCATCTTCAGATTATTGGACATGGTTTTAAGAGCAAGATGGTACACATTTTGTTGTACAATACAAACTAAAAAAAAAGTAAAGCAAAAACTTTGAGAAAGCCAAGACAAGAGCAATTTTACATCAAACATTTTTTGGGGGTTGAAAAAAAAAGTTAAAGTAAACAAACGATATAAAACAAATGTGTACTTCTTTCTAAGTATCTGTTATTTTTTTTTTGGTATATTTTTTGGTTTTCGTTTTTGGTCAAAGTTATGTATATGATTATTTTTTTCGTTTCTCATGTTTAAAAAATAATTTGCCAGATTTTTTTTTAGTTTTTTTTTGTAGTTAAAATACATGACTAACATTAGTTTAATACAGTCAAAAGACTACCAAGTTTGGTTTTGACAATTTGTCAATAGTTAATCACATTGCAAGTACAGTTTAAAAATTGTTAGCATACACAGATCAACTTTATTTTAATTTAAAAAAAATTTTGAAAAAAAAAGTACCATTTAGAACATTTCACAACTGGATACATACAATAAGATTTAAAATAAAACAAACAAACAAACAAACAGAACTTTTAAAAGTACATACAACTAAGTGACTAAGCCAACATGTGCTATCTGGTTTAAAGGGTGTCATATACTCATGTTATGAAGTAAATAACTTTTCTGGCAGAAAAGATA
>OZ024741.1:179475405-179492905 GCA_964016885.1 Eledone cirrhosa
ACACAGAGAGAAATAATACCAACATTGAATATATAGATATATATATATATATAGATATAGATAGATAGATAAATATATATACATACATATGTAAGTATATATATATATTTTAGGGATATATTTTTTGAAATGGCTTTCATGCAAAGTAGGGACAACAATTACAAATGAATATATATATATATATATATATATATATATATATATATATATATATATATATATATATATATATATATATATATGTATATAAATATATGATAATAGTAATAAATGATTCCTAGACAATATATTGTATGCAACTGTGACATTAAAAAAGGAACAAATTATTAGTAGCTATCAGACAACAATGCTGAAAGTGGACGGTGAAAGATGAGAGAAAAATCAGCTATATATAGAAAGAAGATTTAAAAAAACCATTTAGCAGAAGTCTTAAACTCAAATTGCCTACATTATTACAAAAAAAAAAAAAAAAAAAAGTCAAAACTATTGTTACCATTTTAGGCCTTAAAAGGGTTTTGTGGAATTTTCAAGAATGATTTAATTAATAGTAGCTTCTAATTAAATTGAAATATGCTGTGAAAAATGAAAGGAAACTTAAGAAAATTACATCATCAAAAATAAATTGTTGGAATGATTTAACCCTTTAGCATTTGCACTACTCTATATATACTATTGTATTTTTATGATAAAAGCTTTATCTTACAAATATCTCACTTAATATCGAATTTATGAGATTTTGATATTATTTATTTTGAAAATACCTTAACGCCAGTATGAACAGCTGGTTTGAACAGAAAGAAGTGAGAGAATTCTGGCTGGATACGGCTAGTTTAAATGCTAAAGGGTTAAAAAGAAAGAAATGTCAAATATATGTGTCCTTTAGCCCTCCCCACTACTTCACCACACATGAATGGAATAAATTTTATAGAAATATCTAAAAGTAAATCAGCACAACCCTAGTTTTAGTTACTACTACTACTACTACTACTACTACTACTACTACTACTTTCCAGATTACAAACAGATCTTGTGTCATTTTTACAACTTCAGGAGCAGTTTATAACCAATGGCCAAGAGTCCCTAAAATTCTTTCATCAGCTTAATGTTCTAACACTTTCCTTATGATTCTTGCTGTTCCTATTGATATGGTTTTCTGTAATACTATTTATTATTATTATTAGAGGGTGTTGTAGTTTGCTTGAAGCATTGTGTTAAGTGTAGAAAAGCTACATCAATGTAAATGGGACATTAAATGTTAAAAATAATGATAACAATGTTGGAATGTTACTTTGGAGTTGTTTAATAGCCCTTACTATTTTTGGATAAAATCCCTTTATCACAAAGATATTCTGCTCAGAATTAGCTTCCTCAAATCTCCTTTTGATAAGGGATTTTATCCTGAAATATTAAAGACTATTAAACAACTCCAAGGTAACACTACAACATTTTTGTTATCAATATTTTTAATATTTAATGTTCCATTTGCATTGTTGTAACCTTCTAATAAAAAATACTATTTTCTATTATCATTATTAAAATTAAGAAATCATTATTATTATTATTTTCTTGCTGCTTTTTTTTAATTTGGAAGGATGCTTCTTTTGGTTTACATGTTTTCAAAGAGGTTGCTAGATTATGTGAAGAACTTCAGTTAAATACAATTCTGTACTGGCTAGACAATGCTGACACAGAGATATAAATAAATAGAGAAAGGCAGATATAGACTTATATATATGCACAGAAAGAGTGAGAGAGAAAGAAAAGACTACAACTAATTTTGCTCGCACCACCTCTATGCTGATGCAGTGGCATTGGGCAGGAACAATAATCACAACCATGATAAATAGATCAGTAAAGACAGAAGTAGTGACATGTCTACACTTAGTCTAGGATAGATAGTAATAATGGCAACTGCAGATTACAGAAAAATGGTAAAAACCAAAATTCAAAAATGCAACAAAATAAAGTTTTCATAGCAAGAAAGCAACAAAATAATAGTGTAGCAAGGTATCTCAGTGTTCTGCAGGGTATAGGGTTAAAGACACTTTTAACACTTACTCCCATGCCTTAATAATTAATTTCTAATTTAGGCACAAGGCCAGCAAATTTTGGGAAAGGGAATAGCTGATTCAAGCAGCCCCCGTATTTGACCGGTACTTTATTTTATCAACCCTGGAAGGATGAAAAGAAAAGATGTCCTCAGTGGGATTTGAACTCAGAATGTAAAGAGCTAGGACAAATACTGCAATGGCATTTTACCCAATGTTCTACCAATTCTGCCAATCCAGCCATCTTATAAGGGGAAGAGCCAATCAAATACCTTAATTAATAATTAACAGGTATGATGATAAGCCTGACAGAGGAAATCTTAGTATCCCTTTTTATTATATTTGTACCCAGAGGGGTTGGAGTAGAAGGAAATAGAACTACTGCCTTTTTCACCTTGCTAAACCTCTGAACATAAAGAAAAAAGTACCCCATAGAACTAGAAACAATACCAACATAAAAAGTCTGTATGATGATTACTACTACTACTAATACTAGTAGCAGCAGCAGTTTAATACTATTAGTGGTAGTTGTAGTAGTAGTGGTTTGATACTAATAGCAGTAGTGGTAGTTGTGGTAGTAATAGTAGTTGAAGTGGCAATAGTAGTAGTAGTAGTAGTTATAATGGTGGTGATAGTAGTAGTTAGATAAATGATGATGATAGAAAAAAGGCACAATTGGCAGTTCTCAGACGATATCAACCATTTCACAATAACACTGATATAATATAGCAGACATCAAGGATTTTAGAGAGAGGTTACATCTACATACATGCAGTGGCAGATTAAGGGGGTGGGACAGGGACTGGCTGTAGCCAGGGGTACACAACATGTAAAAGGCCTCGAGGAAATTTTCAACCTGGGGCACAGAATATTTTAAGGACCCCAAGGAAATTTTCAACCATGGGCCTCATACAAGCTTAATCCATCCCTGTGTACATACATGCATCAGTTTTGATTTAGTTTATTAGTAGTAGTTTAGTTATTCAATCAGTAAAGTAATGATAGATGACAAGGATTTGGATATTGAGTTCTACACAATGTGTGTATGTATGCTGTATAGGTGCGATTGTACATTTTTACAACTATACTTACATATACACACACAGACACTCATACATATATGTGTGTATATAGATATACAAACATATGAAAACAATTCTAAGCATATAAAATAATACACATTTTAGTACAAACATATATATAAACACTAACATGTACTCAGTAGTGTAAAAAAACAAAACTAAATAAATAAATAATACTTGAATGAACAAAAAATGCTGCTACTAAGGAATATATCTATATATAGTTAATATAAAGAATGATGTAATTATGTGCCAAGATGCTATAAAATAGATAGTGAAGACCCTTAAAAGAAGTTACCATTGGCTGCTATGAGGAATTGAATCCCATATTTCCCAAATACTGGCTAGGCAATATCTGGGACATATGGTGTTCAAATCCTCATAGCAGCTGGTGGTTACTTCTTTTTACGACTTTTAAGAGTCTTCACCCTATTTTACAGCATCTCAGTGCATGTACACACCATTCTTTATATTCTTGGTGCTTAAAAAAATCTGAGAAATCAAATACCTATATCTATCTATCTACACACACACACACATATATATATATATATATATATATATATATATATATATAGTTCCTCAGTGAAATATATGTATATATATACAGTTCCTCAGTGAAATAACAACCCAACCAGGAACTGGGCATATCAGAGTATTGACAAAATTATACACCTCAACAACATATGTACTTGTCTATACCACACTAATTCGGACTGCCTGAAGAGGTCACAGCCAAAGATGGCTGTCACCGAAATATATATAGCAGTAATAAACGAAGCTAAATTTTAAACATTTGACTTATTTATTTTACTTTATTTTATGTATATATATATATATATATATATATATATATATATATATATATATATATATATATATATATATATATATATAGAGAGAGAGAGAGAGAGAGAGAGAGATTGAAATGATGTAAGTAGAAATTATTTTTATCAATTTATCAAGCTATATGTTATATATTAAAAGTACCACTGGCATAGATACAAGTGATATATTGATATATTTTAGGAACCTAAAATAATTTTGGTGATTCTTTTTCTTCTAACATAAGGTGGACCAACAGAAATAAATAAAACGGGTGAACATATTTGAAACATTTACTGGAACATGTCCAAATTTACTGGAACATTCATGCTAGAGAGTTTTGAGTTGAGGATATAATACATATATATATATATACACACACTACATATATATGTGTTTTTTAATTTATATAATTACTCCCCCACCTCCCATATATATATATATATATATATAATCTAATATAGAAATGGCTTCTACAGGACTAGAACTTTTTCCTTCGAATGAAACAGTTCTAGTCCTGTAGAAGCCATTTCTATATTAAATTTTGTATATACTCTACTAATGTAGTGAGTACCTTACTTACTGTGGTTACTCCCGATTGAACCTGGGACTCACACACACACACACAAATATATATATACATATATGTGTGTGTGTGTCTATATATATATCATATAATTATGTATATACTTTTTCCATCCTCTAGGGTATTTTACCTGATTTTTCTCAACTATTATCCAAAGTGATAACTATTATTATGATCATTTGTGTTAGGACACACACACTTCAAAATCTAACAATAACACTGCCCACCACTAATTTTACTACTATTGATATTACTGATACTATTGCATCAAGTCATGTAGTGACATTCTTTTTATGGAAATTTCAATAACTTGTACATTTATAAACAGTCTAATTGTATCATATCACACACATACACACACGCACACAATAAAATAGAATACAATTAAATAAATAGATATAAATAAAAGTGTGACCCATTTAAAAAAATAAGAATATACATTTTGGAAAAGAACTAAAAAATACTAAACTTTTCTTGGTAACTTCTTTCTATGTTTTAATAATTAATGATTTCTACTTTAGGCACAAGGCCAGCAATTGGGGGGGGGGGTCGATTAAATCAACCCTAGTGCATTACTGGTGCTTTATTTTATTGATCCCGTAAGGATGAAAATCAAAGCTAACCATGGCGGGATTTGAAATCAGAACCTAAAGTGCCGTAACTCTGTGCCGCGAAGCATGTTGTCCAGCACTCTACCGATTCTGCCACTCCACCACCCTCTATGTTTCAATAATTACTGAGATCAAATTATGTGTGCATTTTCTATAAAAAATAAAAATGAAATCAAGAAAACTAAACAAATGAAATTGGACTGATGTAATACTAGTTAGACTGTAAACTTAGTAGTTAAAAAAACTCACCATCACCACCATCATCATAATACTTATCACCAATTTATGTTTGTACACACACACACACATATATTCATAGTACTTGTTACTATAACTTCTTAGTTGTTTGGAGTAATTGGTTGTGGGGTGGGGAAAGTCGATTATACCAACCCAGGTATTTTACTGGTTCTATATTTTATCAACCTTGAAAGGAAGAAAGGCAAAGTTTGCCTCAGCATGATTTGAACTTAAAACATAAAGAACCAGAACAAATACTGCTAAGCTTTTGTTTGATGCTCTAATGATTCTGCCAATCCAGAGCTGTTGGCTGTATAGACTTATGGTTAATTTAAAAATATATAGACTAGTAAAAGGAGAAGGAGTCTGAGATATATACCAAATGACATGAAAGGGGGAATATATTAGAAGATAGAGAGAGGATCAATAGCAAAATATAAGGAAGAAGAATGTTTAGTTTTTGGTAGTGGTGTATTTTTGGCATTAAAAAAACTCCATCTTTGAGAGGGATGGAGGTTAGAGGGAGGAGGAGAGAGAGAATCAGATTTTGATCACTATGTCAATAATAAATGAAAATGACACAACATAGGAAAGAAGAAACCCTATTTACTATATCTGATGATTATGATAATAATGATAATAATAATAATAATTGTTTCTACTTTTGGCACAAGGCCAGCAATTACCCAGTGTATTACTGGTACTTTATTTTATTGACCCCGTAAGGATGAAAGGCAATAATAATAATAATTGTTTCTACTTTTGGCACAAGGCCAGCAATTAACCAGTGCATTACCGGTACTTTATTTTATCGACCCCGTAAGGATGAAAGGCAAGTCAACCTCAACAGGATTTGAACTCAGACCGTAAATGGAGGTAACTAAGCTGATCAGTAATAATACAGTAGTCAACATGTAAAACATTGCATGTTTTGTACATTGAGATAAGTTTCAACAGTTTATGAATAATTACTAGTACAATGATAGCCTAGTATTATCTGACTATTAATACTATAGTAACCCAGTATTATCTATTAGGACAATGATAGCCTATTATTATTTCATTACTAGCACTGGTAGTTTAGTATTATGACTACTAGTACTATAGTAATCTAGTATTATCTGACTAGTAATGCAATAGTAACCCAGTATTATCTGATTATTAGTACTATAGTAACCTAGTATTATCTATTAGTAAAATGATAGCTAGTATTATTTCACTAGTACTGTGGTAATTTAGTATCATGACTATTAGTACTATAGTAGCCTAGTAATATTTCACTAATAGTACTACAGTAGCCAAGTGTTATCTGACTGCTAGTACAATGGGGTCCTAGTATTATTTGGATATTAGTACTTGCATAAAGTTTAGAATATACAGTAGCACAATAACTTAGTATTATTTAACTTCTTACATTAGTACAAGGTCTTGAAATTATGGTGGTATAGGTAACCTAGTACTATTTGACAATTAGTATTGGTAATTTGTCTAGGAATTACAACAGGATGTTAACTTAGTATTATCTAACAATTATTGGTAGAAAACTAATATATCTAACTAATACTAGAAGACTGTCTAAAAATTAGAGTAGTATGGTGGTCTAATATTATTAAACTACTAATACTATGGTAGTTTAATATTACTTAACTACTAGTATTGGTATAAAGTCAAGAAATTATAGTGCTATGGTAACTTAGTATTATTTAACTACTAATACTGGTATAAAGTCTAGAATTCATAGTAGTATGGTGACCTAGTATTACTTAATTATTAGTTCCAGTATAAAGCCTAGAATTTACTACAGTATTATGGTAGCCTAGTATTATTTAACTACCAATACCGGTATAAAGTCTAGAATTTACAGCAGTATCGTAACCTAGTATTAATTATTAGTACTAGTATAAAGTCTAGAATTTACTACAGTATTATGGCAGCCTAGTATTATTTAACTACCAATACTGGTATAAAATCTAGAATTTACTACAGTATTATGATAACCTCATATTATTTAACTACCAATACTGGTATAAAGTCCAGAATTTACAGTAGTATAGTAACCTAGTATTAATTGTTAGTACTAGTATAATGTCTAGAATTTATTACAGTAGATGGTAGCTTAGTATTATTTAACTACCAATACCAATAAAGCCTAGAATTTACGGCAGTATAGTAACCTAGTATTAATTATTAGTACTAATTTAAAGTCTAGAATTTACTACAGTAGATAGTAGCCTAGTATTATTTAACTACCAATATTGGTATAAAGTCTAGAATTTACTATAGTAGATGGTAGCCTAGTACTATTTAACTACCAATAATAGTATAAAGTCTAGAATTTACAGCAGCATAGTAACCCAGTATTACTTAATTATTAGTACTAGTTTAAAGTCTAGAATTTACTACAGTATTATGGTAGCTTAGTATTATTTAACTACCAATACTGGTATAAAGTCTAGAATTTACAGTAGTATAGTAACCTAGTATTAATTATTAGTACTTGTTAAGTCTAGAATTTACTACAGTATTATGTCAGCCTAGTATTATTTAACTACCGATACTCGTATAAAGTCTAGAATTTAGTACAGTAGAGAGTAGCCTAGTATTAATTATTAGTACTAGTATAAACTCTAGAATTTACTACAGTATTATGGCAGCCTAGTATTATTTAACTACCAATACTGGTATAAAATCTAGAATTTACTACAGTATTATGATAACCTTGTATTATTTAACTACCAATACTGGTATAAAGTCTAGAATTTACTATAGTAGATGGTAGCCTAGTATTATTTACCTACCAATAATAGTATAAAGTCTAGAATTTACAGCAGCATAGTAACCTAGTATTACTTAATTATAGTACTAGTTTAAAGTCTAGAATTTACTACAGTATTATGGTAGCTTAGTATTATTTAACTACCAGTATTGGTATAAAGTCTAGAATTTACTATAGTAGATGGTAGCCTAGTATTATTTAACTACCAATAATAGTATAAAGTCTAGAATTTACAGCAGCATAGTAACCTAGTATTACTTAATTATAGTACTAGTTTAAAGTCTAGAATTTACTACAGTATTATGATAACCTCGTATTATTTAACTACCAATACTGGTATAAAGTCAAGAATTTACAGTAGTATAGTAACCTAGTATTAATTATTAGTACTAGTTAAGTCTAGAATTTACTACAGTATTATGGCAGCCTAGTATTATTTAACTACCAATACTCGTATAAAGTCTAGAATTTAGTACAGTAGTATAGTAACCTAGTATTAATTATTAGTACTAGTATAATGTCTAGAATTTATTACAGTAGATGGTAGCCTAGTATTATTTAACTACCAATACTGGTATTAAGGCTAGAATTTACAGTAGTATAGTAACCTAGTATTAATTATTAGTACTAGTTTAAAGTCTAGAATTTACTACAGTATTATGGCAGCCTAGTATTATTTAACTACCAATACTGGTATAAAGTCTAGAATTTAGTACAGTAGAGAGTAGTCTAGTATTATTTAACTACCAATAATAGTATAAAGTCTAGAATTTACTACAGTAGATAGTAGCCTAGTATTATTTAACTACCAATACTGGTATAAAGTCTAGAATTTACAGCAGTATCGTAACCTAGTATTAATTATAAGTACTAGTTAAGTCTAGAATTTACTACAGTATTATGGTAGCCTAATATTATTTAACTACCAATACTGGTATAAAGTCTATAATTTACAGTAGTATAGTAACCTAGTATTAATTATTAGTACTAGTATAAACTCTAGAATTTACTACAGTATTATGGTAGCCTAGTATTATTTAACTACCAATACTGGTATAAAGCCTAGAATTTACAGCAGTATAGTAACCTAGTATTAATTATTAGTACTAATTTAAAATCTAGAATTTACTACAGTAGATAGTAGCCTAGTATTATTTAACTACCAATACTGGTATAAAGTCTAGAATTTACTATAGTAGATGGTAGCCTAGTATTATTTAACTACCAATAATAGTATAAAGTCTAGAATTTACAGCAGCATAGTAACCTAGTATTACTTAATTATAGTACTAGTTTAAAGTCTAGAATTTACTACAGTATTATGGTAGCTTAGTATTATTTAACTACCAATACAGGTATAAAGTCTAGATTTACAGTAGTATAGTAACCTAGTATTAATTATTAGTACTAGTATAAACTCTAGAATTTACTACAGTATTATGGCAGCCTAGTATTATTTAACTACCAATACTGGTATAATATCTAGAATTTACTACAGTATTATGATAACCTCGTATTATTTAACTACCAATACTGGTATAAAGCCTAGAATTTACAGCAGTATAGTAACCTAGTATTAATTATTAGTACTAATTTAAAGTCTATAATTTACTACTGTAGATAGTAGCCTAGTATTATTTAACTACCAATACTGGTATAAAGTCTAGAATTTACTATAGTAGATGGTAGCCTAGTATTATTTAACTACCAATAATAGTATAAAGTCTAGAATTTACAGCAGCATAGTAACCTAGTATTACTTAATTATTAGTACTAGTTTAAATTCTAGAATTTACTACAGTATTATGGTACCTTAGTATTATTTAACTACCAATACTAGTATAAAGTCTAGAATTTACAGTAGTATAGTAACCTAGTATTAATTATTAGTACTAGTTTAGTCTAAAATTTACTACGGTATTATGGCAGCCTAGTATTATTTAACTACCAATACTTGTATAAAGTCTAGAATTTAGTACAGTAGAGAGTAGCCTAGTATTATTTAACTACCAATACTGGTGTAAAGTCTAGAATTTACAGTAGTATAGTAACCTAGTATTAATTATTAGTACTAGTATAATGTCTAGAATTTATTACAGTAGATGGTATTATTTAACTACCAATACTGGTATTAAGTCTAGAATTTACAGTAGTATAGTAACTTAGTATTAATTATTAGTACTAGTTTAAAGTCTAGAATTTACTACAGTATTATGGCAGCCTAGTATTATTTAACTACCAATACTGGTATAAAGTCTAGAATTTTGTACAGTAGAGAGTAGCCTAGTATTATTTAACTACCAATAATAGTATTAAGTCTAGAATTTACTACAGTATTATGGTAGCCTAGTATTATTTAACTACCAATACTGGTATAAAGTCTAGAATTTACAGCAGTATCGTAACCTAGTATTAATTATTAGTACTAGTATAAAGTCTAGAATTTGCTACAGTATTATGGCAGCCTAGTATTATTTAACTACCAATATGGTATAAAATCTAGAATTTACTACAGTATTATGATAACCTCGTATTATTTAACTACCAATACTGGTATAAAGTCAAGAATTTACAGTAGTATAGTAACCTAGTATTAATTATTAGTACTAGTATAATGTCTAGAATTTATTACAGTAGATGGTAGCCTAGTATTATTTAACTACCAATACTGGCATTAAGTCTAGAATTCACTACAATATTATGTTAGCCTAGTATTATTTAACTATCAATACTGGTATAAAGTCTAAAATTTACTACAGTAGATGGTAGCCCAGTATTATTTAACTACCAATAATAGTATAAAGTCTAGAATTTACAGCAGTAGATGGTAGCCTAGTATTATTTAACTACCAATACTGATATAAAGTCTAGAATTTAGTACAGTAGAGAGTAGCCTAGTATTATTTAACTACCAATACTGGTATAAAGCCTAGAATTTACAGCAGTATAGTAACCTAGTATTAATTATTAGTACTAGTATAATGTATAGAATTTATTACAGTAGATGGTAGCCTAGTATTATTTAACTACCAATACTGGTATTAAGTCTAGAATTCACTACAATATTATGTTAGCCTAGTATTATTTAACTATCAATACTGGTATAAAGTCTAAAATTTACTACAGTAGATGGTAGCCCAGTATTATTTAACTACCAATAATAGTATAAAGTCTAGAATTTACAGCAGCATAGTAACCTAGTATTACTTAATTATTAGTACTAGTTTAAATTCTAGAATTTACTACAGTATTATGGTACCTTAGTATTATTTAACTACCAATACTGGTATAAAGTCTAGAATTTACAGTAGTATAGTAACCTAGTATTAATTATTAGTACTAGTTTAGTCTAAAATTTACTACGGTATTATGGCAGCCTAGTATTATTTAACTACCAATACTTGTATAAAGTCTAGAATTTAGTACAGTAGAGAGTAGCCTAGTATTATTTAACTACCAATACTGGTGTAAAGTCTAGAATTTAGAGTAGTATAGTAACCTAGTATTAATTATTAGTACTAGTATAATGTCTAGAATTTATTACAGTAGATGGTATTATTTAACTACCAATACTGGTATTAAGTCTAGAATTTACAGTAGTATAGTAACTTAGTATTAATTATTAGTACTAGTTTAAAGTCTAGAATTTACTACAGTATTATGGCAGCCTAGTATTATTTAACTACCAATACTGGTATAAAGTCTAGAATTTTGTACAGTAGAGAGTAGCCTAGTATTATTTAACTACCAATAATAGTATTAAGTCTAGAATTTACTACAGTATTATGGTAGCCTAGTATTATTTAACTACCAATACTGGTATAAAGTCTAGAATTTACAGCAGTATCGTAACCTAGTATTAATTATTAGTACTAGTATAAAGTCTAGAATTTGCTACAGTATTATGGCAGCCTAGTATTATTTAACTACCAATATGGTATAAAATCTAGAATTTACTACAGTATTATGATAACCTCGTATTATTTAACTACCAATACTGGTATAAAGTCAAGAATTTACAGTAGTATAGTAACCTAGTATTAATTATTAGTACTAGTATAATGTCTAGAATTTATTACAGTAGATGGTAGCCTAGTATTATTTAACTACCAATACTGGTATTAAGTCTAGAATTCACTACAATATTATGTTAGCCTAGTATTATTTAACTATCAATACTGGTATAAAGTCTAAAATTTACTACAGTAGATGGTAGCCCAGTATTATTTAACTACCAATAATAGTATAAAGTCTAGAATTTACAGCAGTAGATGGTAGCCTAGTATTATTTAACTACCAATACTGATATAAAGTCTAGAATTTAGTACAGTAGAGAGTAGCCTAGTATTATTTAACTACCAATACTGGTATAAAGCCTAGAATTTACAGCAGTATAGTAACCTAGTATTAATTATTAGTACTAGTATAATGTATAGAATTTATTACAGTAGATGGTAGCCTAGTATTATTTAACTACCAATACTGGTATTAAGTCTAGAATTCACTACAATATTATGTTAGCCTAGTATTATTTAACTACCAATACTGGTATAAAGTCTAAAATTTACTACAGTAGATGGTAGCCCAGTATTATTTAACTACCAATAATAGTATAAAGTCTAGAATTTACTACAATAGATGGCAGCCTAGTATTATTTAACTACCAATAATAGTATGAAGTCTAGAATTTATTATAGTAGATGGTAGCCCAGTATTATTTAACTACCAATAATAGTATAAAGTCTAGAATTTACAGCAGTAGATGGTAGCCCAGTATTATTTAACTACCAATAATAGTATAAAGTCTAGAATGGTAGCCTAGTATTATTTAACTTCCAATACTGGTATAAAGTCTAGAATTTACTACAATAGATGGCAGCCTAGTATTATTTAACTACCAATAATAGTATAAAGTCTAGAATTTACAGCAGTAGATGGTAGCCTAGTATTATTTAACTACCAATAATAGTATAAAGTCTAGAATTTACTACAATAGATGGCAGCCTAGTATTATTTAACTACCAATAATAGTATGAAGTCTAGAATTTATTATAGTAGATGGTAGCCTAGTATTATTTAACTACCAATAATAGTATAAAGACTAGAATTTACTACAGTAGATTGTAGCCTAGTATTATTTAACTACCAATAATAGTATAAAGTCTAGAATTTACTACAATAGATGGTAGCCTAGTATTATTTAACTACCAATAATAGTATAATGTTTATAATTTACAGCAGTAGATGGTAGTCTAGTATTATTTAACTACCAATACTGGTATAAAGTCTAGAATTTACTACAGTAAATGGCAGCCTAGTATTATTTAACTACCAATAATAGTATAAAGTCTAGAATTTATTATAGTAGATGGTAACCTAGTATTCTTTAACTATCAATAATAGTATAAAGACTAGAATTTACTACAGTAGATGGTAGCCTAGTATTATTTAACTACCTATAATAGTATAAAGTCTAGAATTTACTACAGTAGATGGTAGCCTAGTATTATTTAACTACCAATACTGGTATAAAGTCTAGAATTTACTACAGTATTATGGTAGCTTAGTATTATTTAACTACCAATAGTGGTATACAGTCTAAAATTTACAGTAGTATAGTAACGTAGTATTACTTAATTATTAGTACTAGTTTAAAGTCTACAATTTACTACAGTATTATGGTAGCTTAGTGTTATTTAAGTACCAATACTGGTATAAGGTCTAGAATTTATAATAGTATATAACGTAGTATTACTTAATTATTAGTACTAGTACAAAGTCTAGAATCTAACGGGGTCGATAAAATAAAGTACCAGTAATGTACTGGGTAATTGCTGGCCTTGTGCTAAAAGTAGAAACAATTATTTAACTACCAATACTGGTATAAAGTCTAGAATTTACAGTAGTATAGTGACCTAGTATTAATTAATTATTAGTACTAGTTTAAAGCCTAGAATCTACTACAGTAGAATGACAATCTGGTATCATCTAACAAGGTTCAAGTATTGTAGGAAGGCAAATGACTTCAAATATTTAAATATATCAGGATTCACTACAGTAGTTTGGTTAATTCAGAAACATATTCTAATATCCAAATCAATAATTATAACACAGAACAAAAAAAACTAGAGAAAGAACTGATTGTAGATTAATTTTCTCCTAAAGTTCTAGGTTCGAGTTATCATTTGTAAAATAAACAAACCCGAAAGATGACAGTTAAAATAATTTGTTAATTTTTCAATCTTAAATGCCAAGAAATAAAGAGAGGGGAAACAGAGGGATAGATATAGATCGATAGAGAAATTCTGTGAGTGTGTGAGAGTAAGTGTGTTGTGGGCTTGTATGAGTATGTTTAGAAAAAGAAGAAAAACAACCAAAAGAAGGTCAGTTGTATTTTAAGGAATTGATAGAAGTTGAAGATGAATCTAGTTCTGTGGTATATAACAACTGAAGTAAAAGAATAAAATAAAGAAAAAACAACATGATAATAACAGATATGATGAAGAAATAGCAAAAATAATTAAACTACATAATAATAATAATAATAATAATAATAATAATCAGGATTTACACTGTTTATAGTAATTTGACATTCTCTTCTGCTAAATGTTAACGAAATTGCTGCCAAAAATTTAAATTTACAAATCTGATTTTTTTCTTTTTCATTTTATATTATTTGGAAGGGGGAAGAAAAATTATGGAAGACATAGCAATGATGAATAGAAAGAATATTATTTTAATCAATGGTGTAAGAGAATTTCATTTTTCACATCTTCACTCAAGAAATAAGACAAGTCTATATTCTCTTGAAGAAGGCCTCGTTGTGAGTGGTAACATTTTGGCTTAGTGACCAGAACCAGACTTTAGCAAAGTAGGGTTAGGGTTTAGGTTTGAGTTAGTTTTTTTTTTTTTTAAATTTATTTAACAACTTCCTGGCTCTTTTATCTCAGGGCTTGGCACAAACATTTTGGAAACTACAGTAAAGTAACACCTTCAGCATTTTTTTTTTTCAAGATTCAGAGCAAAATAAACCGATTCCATCAGTGAGAAAAAAAAAAAAGGTTAAATATTTCAACTGTCAGGCAGCCAAAAATTGACACAACGGAAATATTATTATCTGTTAAAACATACAAATACTTCATTTTTAAAAACAACAACTCATAATAATAATAATAATGATGATGATGATGATAGTGATGATAATAATAATAATAATAATAATAATAATAATAATAGCTGATTGAGGTAATTCAGTCATGAGTGTCATTAGAAGCTCGCTGTAAGTGCATGTATGGATGTATGAAATATGACTGTGTAAGTGTACAAGTATGTGTGTGCATGTGAAATTATGGTTTTTTTAAATTTCTCTAGATGGATTTGTCATAAATTGCTGAAGAATTTCTTTAGGAAGACTATTATTGTCTTTGGAAAGATGAATATAATGAGAGATGTGATAGCACCAGATTTGAAATGTTAGTAAGTGTTAGAAACAAAAATAATTCAATGGCAATTAAGAAACTTTGAAAAACATATAAACTAGTAACATTGAAGTGTAATTGTAGTGTATTGCAGTAAGATTATAGTGTGATTGCAGTGTACAATTACTAAAGTGCTATAAAATAAACCCTTACTCATTTTAGTCTGCCGACACACACATATACATACAAAGATTATATATATATACATATAACGAAGGACATCTGGTAAGGAAGCAGATGGACCATAACGCACCAAAGTACTCAATACTTAGGGTAGTAGAGTGGGTAATAGGAACGAGTAGGACCCCGACGGTTGAGCTCAAGCCGTTTCGACGGCTAATTCTAGACTAATTAGTCCAGAATTAGCCGTCGAAACGGCTTGAGCTCAGCCGTCGGGGTCCTACTCGTTCCTATATATATATATATATATATATTTATATTTATGTATGTTGTATATGTGGATGTACATATATATATGTGTGTGTGCGTGCATGTGTAAAAATATTAGCTATTTCTGCCTTAACTAAATGCAGGAAAAATATAATCTAGAAGAAGAATGCAAACTACTATATTAGTAATAGATGTGTATACGAAAGCATATGATATGTTTATATATATTAAACATATACAAGTCCTGTTGTTGGTGTTTTAAGCTGTGATTATGTCACATATACCTCCTCACATGAGATAGCTGTGACATGATCACTGTTGAAAATACCTATAGTGAGACCAATATCCTTATTATACATAATAATATTATATATGCTTTCATATACACCTCTATTATGAATCATGCTATGTTCGTGCTACTGACAATACTATATTAGATATACTGATATTTTAAACTGGTTTTTCATACTTGACACACACACAAATTGATTACTCAAATGAACTAGCTAATTAATCTAATAATTATAAATGTGATGTGTCGTTAGCTGCTAATGATGGATGTCAAGACACCAAGATCATTATGTAACAACAGAATAGGGTTTGATTCTGCAGTGCACAGGTTACAGGGTACATTTATGATGAAGATTCACAAATGTTTTCTGCTGAGTGACAATAATACCTTCTTCAAAGAATATACACATATATATACTTTAATAAACTATTAAATGTTAGGAGACAGAATATTAATATATTTAGACTAACTACATGATTAATGGATTTTCCAGTTTAATTTCATTGCTATTAAGAATAGTTAAAAAATGAGATTCTTCTTATCCAAATTCTTTGTACCAATAACTGGAATCTAATCCTTATGTTTTTTGTTTTATTCTGAAAACATCTCTTGTTAAGTTCCACATGTTTTAAGTGAATGTTAAATAATTATAAATATTGGCGGCTACATGAGTAAAATAAAAGTACACGATGGGCTCATGAGAAAAATAGAATTAACTATATGATGGCTACATGAGATATGATGACTACACAAGAAAAATAGAAATATATGATAGCTACATAAGAAAACTAAAACTACATAAGGGCAACATGAGAAAAATAGAATTATATGAGGGGGCTACATAATAAAAATAATAAGTATTATACAGGACTACATTAGAAAAATATGATGATACAAGAATTAGATGAGCAAAAGAGGAAGATATATTATATAGGGACTACAAGAGAAAATGAAAAAGAAGAAAATCAAGAAACCATGGCAGAACATTATATTTAAGCTTTACTATCAGAATGAAATTATTTGGTATCTGTCACAAGTTTTGTTATATCTGTTTAACTCTTTGTGACCAAATTTCTATGAAATGTACTGTGTATGCTTTTCAGTTAATTTTGAAAAATAATCAAGAATTTGGAGGGATCCAGTAAAATAACTAACTTTATCATAATATAAAACAG
>OZ024741.1:179502905-179530405 GCA_964016885.1 Eledone cirrhosa
AGATGATGAGGGCATCATTCGAGAGTTGAGATTGAGACGAGTTATGGCAGATGGCAATTGCTGTCCACCATCTTCATGGGGTGCAATATTATCTGGAAGAAGAGCACCATCAGGAGATTTTGAACTACATATACTGGAATTTTCTGGAGACTGGTGGGGGAGGTTAGTAGTTGTTAGGTCAGCATCTACCAAATTATCATAATGTGAAGTTTCATATCGAAAGATTGGATTACTGTTTGTATCCCGATTACTACTACTAATAATAGATTCTGAACTGAAACGACGGTGACGGTTAACGGTTGTAATCATGTCCACTGGTTCTTGGTTGGGAGGGATATTTTCTTGTCCTTCTGAGATCTCTGATTTTTTAATATTTTCTGAATGTAATGAGTGAGTGGAGAGATCTTCTGGATGGTCCATTGAGGGAGTGAATGATTTAGAGTTGATAGACTGTGCTATGGAGTTAATGGACTGTGGAACGAATGCATTGAGAGATGGAGCATTGGACATTGGGGAGAGAGAGGCTTTAGCTAAAGACTTACTCACATCTGGACTGTTATAAGCTAATGGTATATGACTAGAGTAATCAGGTTTACCTTCATCAGGGTCAATGATCAAAGATCCTGGTGGAGTGCTTCCTCCTGTATGATCATAGTCCCCATTAGGCATCCCTATATCAGTACCTTGCCCATCAGAAAGTGAATATATCAAGGCTGGATTATACTGATTGGCATGGTGGGTGGCAACATGATCCTGTAGTTCAGGCCAAGATCCAAATGTCATTTGACAAAGTCGGCACCGTCGATATGTCATGCTCATGTGTCGGCGTTCATGCATTTTGTAACTTCCACATTGGGCAAAAGTACGGCCACAAATCTTACATTGGTAAGGTTTCTCACCAGTGTGTACTCTCTCGTGGGTACGTAATGTACCAACCTACAAAACAAAACAATATTGATGAAATTATTGAAATTAAATTAAAATAAAAAGTTAGTTTTGATTATGTATTTCTAAAAGACACTACCTTGGGTTTTCATTTAATTTAAAAAATAATCAAGAATTTGGAGGCATTTAATAACATAACTAACTTTCTGATTTTAAGATGGTGTTTGGTACATAAATTAACAAATATTCTTACATAAAATTTATGATTGAAAGTTTTTAGATAAATAGAAGCACTTTAAAATAAACAGTTTTATATATTAGCAACAAAGGCAGCTTCAGGTGGTTTAGTATCAAAAGGGTTAAAAGTAAATAGATTAACCCTTTCATTACCATATTTCTAATGAAAGACACTTCTGAATTTCAAATAATTTTGAAAATAATCAAGAATTTGGTGGGATTTTGTAATACAACTTTCTTGTGATTATGATACTTTTAAAGAATATTTTGCTTATACGATTTGTTAATTCAAATGTCTATAGTATCCTTACTAGTGGATAGATCATTGTAGAAATTTGCAGTAATAAAATAAAGACATCACTTTTTAATATGATGCAGTCATAGTGTTGTTTTGTATTTCACAAGAATGTCTTGCTCATGTAGTTTTATGTGGTTTGTTAATTCAAATGTTTATAGTATCTTTACTAGTGGACAAATCATTGTGGAAATTTTCAACATTTATTTTGAAACTCTGGAAAGATGAAAAGCAAAGTTGACCTCAGAAAGTAGAAACACAAAACACTTTGTTCAACACTTTACCGATACTGTTAATTTACTGCCCTGAAATATTGAGGTAGAAGGCTCAACAATTTGATTGGTAGTTTATCTTATTCAATTCACTCTTGAAGCAGAAATTGTAAAGTTGACCTCGGCTGGATTTGAATTCAGAACATTATAAGCCGTAGCTAAATACTGCAAAGCATTTTGTCCATTGCTGCCAATCCACTGACCTCAATGAAATGAAATAATGATTTCTTTATTAGCCACATAGGGCTCACATTAAGAAAACATTAAAGACGGAACAGGATGGCACATGACGGTACAGTGTGGGGTTTTTTTTTAAAATAAAATTTTATAACAGAGACTGAGAATATAAATATTTTAAAAAAATCAAACATAACAAATTCCTCAGAGGGTCACTTGTGAAGAAAGCCCACAAAAATCCTGAATGCTGGGGAATAGATAAAAAGATAGGGAGAGATAGAAAGAGAGAGAAAGTGAGATAGATAGATATACCTGTGTAAACGCTTTCCCACAAGTCAGACATTTGTAAGGCCTCTCACCAGTGTGGATACGTCTATGAGTTGCTAGACTGCTTTGACTAGAGAACATCTTGCCACAAATTTTACATGTGTTTGATGGCGATTCTGCTTTGATCCGGCGTGGTTGTACCAAGGACGGCAAATTATTGATACTTTGCTTGAGCAAATGGGATTTTTCATTAGTTGCTTCTGACATCTGACGAGTATGCACCCTCTCATGCTTCTTCCAGTTGCTGGGATCACTAAACTGTTTACCACATACAGAGCAATGGAACGGCTTCTCTCCAGTATGGATACGCTCATGAGCTTTCACATAACCAGATTGGGAAAAACTAGGTGACAGTAAGTTTAGAGAGAGGAAAAAAACACAATCATTATTAAATCATATGAATATTACATTTATGCATGTATGTGTGTATGAGTGAATTGTTACAATGGAAAATTCGGAACAAGATTTTCTATTTTGAAATTTTCTACAATGTTTGATAGGTTTACAAAGACATATATTAGCATGCATTTTCAAAATAGACATTAAACAAATTTCTTGTCTAACCTTCCTACCATAAATATACATTTTAAAGATATGTAAACCTAAAATCTGACATAAGGCCTGAAGTAAAAATAAAAAAAAAACATTAGTTCTATAAGAAACTGAGTCACAGGGTAGTCTTGAAAAACTTCAGTCTTTGTGTGGTTTATCTAAGACAAATTAGCCAAGCAGAGAGAGAGGAAGAGAGAGAGAGAGAGAGAGAGAGAGATAGAGATAGAGAGAGAGAGAGAGAGAAAGAAAGACCATCCCTTTATAAGTTCTAATAATGGGTGGGTTGGTGGGTGGTGTTGATTTGAATTCAGTAGCAAAGGCTAAATAAACACTAATTTATGTTATAATCTGTTGCTGATTACCCCAACCATGGTGGTACCCATTTACAGCTTGGTGGACTGTGTTGGCAAGAGTTATGTGCCTTGGTTGTAGACACATTGTGGCAGGCAGTGGTTACGAGAGATGAACAGTAAGTAAAGTCCTTCAGCTGGCTGGTGGAAGACCAACACCCTGTTAACTTGAGACACAAACGTTTACACCTATAGATAAGATTAATGTAACAGTCCCTACCATTTTCTAAGCCACTGAATCTTACAATACTGTATTGTATATTTTCAACAAACTACCATAAGTTTCTGAGCAAACCTTGCACTATTACCATCCATACAACTGTCAACTTGTTTCATTCGATATTCACACAGATAAAAATACAGGGTTGAATTAAAATATGCTTACCGTTTACCACAAAATCGACAAGTGATACGAGATCCAGGGCTTCCGCTACTGTTCATTAGACAACCTGGACTTCCATTACTAGACAAAGCACCATTTTCACAAAGGTTTGACACTGTCAGTGCACCAGGCGGTATTACACTTAAAGCACAACCATTTTCAGGTATATCATTCGTATTGGTTACACTGCTTCCTCCTCCTCCTACTCCACTGCCACCACCGCCACCACCACCACCACCACCACCACCACCACTACCACCACCACCATCGCCACCACCGCCAACATCAATGCCACCGTTACTACTACCGCTACTACTGCTGCTGACGCCGCCGCTGCTAGCACCACTAGCCCCACCACCACCTCCTCCACTGGTCGCAGAAGTTTGGTTGAGAGCACCAGGAGGTAGGACGGAGCTGCCAGATATAGACGGTGGTGGTGGTGGTGGCGGTGGTGGTGGAGGTGGCGGACCTCCCCCAAGAGGTAAGCCTGAACCTGGATCTGCATATGATTCAGCCATAATATCTGCATCAGATATAGCTGTTCCATTCATTGTTACACTTTTTTCAAAATCAGCCCTATAAATTTGAGAAAACAATGAAGAAGAAAAAAGGGGGAAATAAAAGTTATAAACTAAATTAAAAAGGAAGACAAAAAAACCCCTACAAACTCGAAAGGTTTTTATTCTTATGTGTGACAATAAAAAAAAAAAACGTCCCCAAGTTGTAAAACTCCTCAGTAAGGTATAAAAATATTAGAATAGGATAATGGAAATCATTTAATAGTATACCAAACTTTTTTGCTACCATATTTCTAATGAAAGACACTATTATTGTCAAATACATTTGAAAATAATCAAGAATTTGAAGGGATTTTGTAATACAGGTAAAATTCCGTTATAACAAACTTTTTTTCAACCTCCGAGGTAATAACGAACAAACGTTTGATTTGTTTCGGTCGATCTCGTTATAAAGAATTTTTCATTACAACAATTTTTTTTATGCCCCGTGAATTTCCTTATAACGGAATTTCATTTTCTCATTATTAGCTCTTAACATCTTGTAATGATTTAGTAGAAAATATTAAAAAAAAAGTCTGTTAATTCAAATGTCTATTGCATTATTAATACGTTAATAATGCAATAGACATTTGAATTAACAGACTCTTTTTTAATACGTATAAGCATTATTAATACGTTAATATCATATTAGAGTAAAGAATTTTAATATTATGCAGTCATAGTGCTGTTTACTACTTTTCAAGAATGTCTTGCTAATGCAGTTTCATGTGGTACAGGATAACTAAGTTTAACATAACTAAGTTTAGGGCATAACTGAAAATTACGACGGAAGGGTTCTAGATAAATATAAACACTTAAACCCTTTTGTTACTATATTTCTAACAAAAGACAATAATTACGATTTTGAAATAGTTTTGAAAATAACAAAAAATTTGGAAGGATTTGATGATATATCTAATTTTATCATTATTAAGCAGGAGTTTGGAACATAACTTAAAGCTTTTTACATAAAATTATGATAGAAGGTTTTTAGATAAAAATAAACACTTTCATCCTTTTGTTACCATATTTCTAATGAAAGACACTGTTTATGATTTTCAAATATGTTTGAAAATAAGAATTTGGAAGGATTTAGTAATATAACTAATTTTCTCACTAAGTTAGAGTTTGGATCATAAAGGATTTTACATAATATTATGATGGAAGGCTTTTAGATAAATATAAACACTTTAGCCCCTTTGTTGCTATATTTCTAATGAAGGACACAGATTTTAAAATACTTTTGAATATAATCAAGACTTTGGAAGGATTTAGTAAAATAACTAAGTTTCTCATTAAGAAGCTGATGCTTGGAGCATAATTAAACACAGGTTCTTACATAAAATTATGATGAAAAGTCTTTAGATAAATATAAATACTTGAAAAAGGGTGTTTGGTAACCAAAGGGTTTTAAGATTGCTAAGAGGAATAAAAAGAAAGACATCAATAATGTAACGGAAAAAGTTATTTCTCGAAGAGGACTCATCATTATTATTATCATCATCATAATTTAACATCTGTATATCCTTCCATGTCGGCATGGGTCATCGCAAAATGGCATATATATACACAAACACACACATATAGTAGAAAACCAGCCAGAAACAGTCCTATACATGGCCCAACTTGCCTCTAAATGGGACAAACCCGTCTTACCCATGTTAGCGTGGAAGACAGACGTTAAACAATGATGATGATATATATATATATATATATATATATATGCATACCATCAGCTATATTTTTACCACAGCAAATATCATTTATTCACTTGGTATATTATTAGATGTCTACAACAAATGATCTTTCTAAACAGCAGAATATCTGATGGTTCTGATATCCCAGCTAATAGTTCTGAAGACATTTGAACTATGACATTAACATTTCCAGATCACATTGCTCAACACCATTCATTCATAGCATGTCTTACTTTCTTTGATAAATATTCTAAAACTATTACGCACATAACATGTTACGAATAATATTAACATATATATAAACAAACTTTATGATTTAAGAAACGCTGAGAAAGGGTTTCACATTTGAGAATGTGAGCATCCCAAACACGGAAAATGACAGTAATAACAGTTGATCGCAATGAATAATAGTTGAGAAAATCTGGCAAAATATCATTGGAGATGGAAAAAAGGTGGACAGAAGTGCCTGTAAGGAATTGAACCTTGCATCTCTTGAATACCATGTTAGCCATACTCTATATATATTGTTGTATTTTTGTGGTAAAGGCTTTATCTCAAATAATATTGAATCCATGAGATTTTGATGTCATTTATTTTGAGAACAATACCTTAACATCAGTATGAGCAGCCAATTTAAACAGAAAGAGGTGAGAGAATTCTGGCTGGATACAGCCGGTTTAAATCCTAAAGGGTTAAGGGTTTACTGACACCCACTTCTGTCTTTTTAGAATATAGCTAGAAATATAAACAAATTTTATGATTTACGAAGTGCTGGGGGAGTTTGAAATTTGAAAATGTGAGCATCCCAAATGCAGAAAACCACCAGAATAAGAGTTGATCTCTATAAATAATAGTTGAGAAAATCGCGTGATACAAGCCACCAATGATGACAAACTTTGTCAAATACTATAGTACTGAAAAATGTAATTGTTTCAAAACATTTTAGATTCATATACTCTGAGAGAGAGAGAGAGAGAGAGAGAGGAGGGATAGAGATAGAGATAGATAGATAGATAGAGAGAGAGAGAGAGAACAACAAAGAGGAGGAAAGAGAAAGGGTAGTAGCACTTATTAACTTTCAGCATGTCTGAGACTAGTGGGAGGTAAAGGCAGGGCCTCCAAACCTGAGGAGAGGGTAAAGCAGTACCCCTGACCCTATTATGGTCTCCAAGCCTGGTAGGAGGGAAGAGCAGTATTGCTCACTCTTTTCCTGGCCTCTGAGTCTGTTGGGAGGGAAGGGCAGTGTTCATGATCCTTTTCGAGGCTTCTGAGACTGGTGGGAGGAAGAAATGAGGGACTTGGCCTGAAACCTTGCAACAGAGTAGACTTTGTTAAAGGTACCTAAGAGCCAGTTTGTGGTGTTAAACCGATGAAGGATTAAGTCTCAGCAGGTCACAGTGGGATTTTAACTCAGAATACAAAGAGCAGGAATAAATACAGAAAGGCATCTCATCCGACACTCTCACAATACCATTAGTCCACCAGTCTAGAAAGGGTAGAAGTATACTGTGCCACTTTTCCTTTTACCTTACTATATTTGTCTCTATAAAAAAAAAGGAAAGAAGTCAATTGACAGATCAAACTAAGGAAACCATGTTTCTATTGATCTTTCTATTGCTTTTACTATCCAGATGAAGAAAGTGAAATTTCAACTCAGAGTGCAGAAAACCAGATTAAATACTGAAACGTACTCCGCCTTTCTTTTAACAATTCAGCCAATCCACTGCCCCTGGACTGGCACTTTATTTATTGAACTCAAAAGGTTGTAAGGCAAGGTTGACTTCTGTAGAATTTGAACTTGGAATGCAGAGACTGGATCAAATACTGCAAAGCCTCCAGTCCACTTTTTTAACAATTCTGCCAATCCACCATCCCTGGATTGGAGTAGTAGTAGTAGTAGTGCTGATTGTGGTCTATTGTACCTGTAATTCAAAAGTTCATCCTTATTACAGTGTCATGCTGAGTTTCCCAGAGAACTATGTAAAGGGTATAAACATCTGTGGAATACTCAGCATTTACATTATAATCCAAGATTAACTGTACCTGTAATTCAAAGGGTTAGCTTTGTCCAAGTGCTATGTTGAATATCCTTGAGAACTATGTTAAAGGCACACATATCTGTGGAATACTCAGCCACTTATGCTATAATACAAAGGCACAGTCACAGTTGTTATGCACTATGTCATGTTGAATCTTCTTCAGAATTACATTAAGGATATAGTTGTCTGTGGAATACTCAGTCACTTATACTATAATGCCAGAAGAACTATTCTTGTACGTCAAATGTCCAGCTTTGTTATACAGTGTCATACTAAATCTCCCTGAGAATCAGCTACCAACACATAAATGTAACAAGTAGGCTGTTCCATTGACCAAACAACTCGAACACTCATTGTTGAACACCAAATTCAAAACAACCTTCAACCCTTTCTAATTAAAAAACATTAATTACAGCCATCACTTGCAATTGAGCATAATTTGCACTTATTTATCATACTTTTGCTAAGGGTTTTAAGTTTGTATGCAGTCTTGAAAAGACCCTGCTCTTCAACCTTCCTCTTTTATCAAGTGAAATATCCAGGATGTAACAGCTAGCAGGAGAGAGGGCTGCACTAATACTGGGCCTGTACTTGCTTTGAAAGGATGAAAAGCAAAGCAGACACCGGTGGCGTTTGAACTCGAAATGCAGTGACTCAGAACAAATATCCAATGTTCTAATGAATCTGTCAAATCAACCATCTTACAAAATTACTGCCTTCTAATTTAGATAAATAAAACCGCAAAATGAAATTAAAATAGAAATTTTAGAACATATTTAGCGAATATATACAGCATGGCTATGAAGCTAAGGAGTTCACTTCACAAGCACATAGTTCTGGGTTCAGTCCCACTGCATGGCACGTATTATAGCCTAGATTTAACCAGTGCCTTATGGGTAGAATTTGGTAAATGGAAAATGCAGAAGCCCATATATCATCATCATTTAACATCCACTTTCTCTGCAAGCAAGGGTTGGACAGGTCTACATAGACCAAGTCAGTACTGAAGAGAGGCTACTGACATCTCAGACAGGCTGAGGGGTTTGTATCCTGTTTACATAGTCATATTGAGTACAGAGAAGTTGTGTCTTTTGAGACAAATTAATGGGTCCTCCCGACCCCTTATTGGCAAGCTTTCTACAGCTGGATGCTCTTCCCAACACCAACCACTTTACAGCATGTATTGGGTACTTTTATTGTGTAGATCACTAGCACTACAGAGGCTGTCATGTCCTTGATACTCAAGGGTCCTCCCAACCCTTTGTTTGGTAAGCTTTCTATGGTTGGATGCCCTTCCTATCATCAAAAATATTGTAGCATGTACTAGGTGAATTTATTGTGTAGATCACCAACACTAGAGAGGCTGTTGTGTCTTTGACACAACTAAAAGGTCTTCTCAACCCTTTTAAGCATTGTTTTTACAGCAAGGTGCTCTTCCTGTTGCCAAACAACTTTACTGTATGTACTGGGGGCATTTTCGTGTCACCATCACGAGAGAGATTGTTGGTCATAGACCCAACTGTAGAGGCCTCTCAGCTTTAGAGAGGAGGGAAATAGTGGAGGGAGATAGGCATGAAGTTATATATGTATCTGGAGATTTGGCAGGGCAATAAGTAATGGGTAGGAGTGGTTGATCAGTTTATGGGGAGAAGGAGATGTTGTGGCGCAACGACGGTTTTGGTCAATCAATAGGTATACACACACTACACACTTATATGTATCTCTCTCTCTCAGTATATATATGTATATATATTGTCTCAAGTGGGACAACCCGTCTAACCCATGCCAGTGGGGAAAATAGATGTGAAATGATGATGATGATTATATATATATAAGGAGTGAGGAGCGCGATGCTGCATGGTAGTGAGACATGGGCAGCAACCGCAGAGGATATGCGACGGCTGGAGAGAAATGAGGCAAGCATGCTCCGTTGGATGTGCAGTGTAAATGTGCGTGAACGACCCAGCATAAATGTGTTGAGAGAGAAACTGTGTCTGAGAGGGATAGAATGTAGTGTACGGGAGAGGAGACTGAGGTGGTATGGACATGTGATGCGCATGGAGGATGACCGATGGGTGAAGAAGTGCCAGGAAATGCCAGTTGAAGGAAGACGTGGTAGAGGTAGACCACGAAAAACATGGGCGGAGGTGGTGAGAACAGACCTCAGATCATTGAAGCTCACGGTGGAGATGACGAGGGACCGTGACGAGTGGAGAGATGCTGTGCTGAATAAGACCCGTCCCACCCTTGCAAGCAGGGAAAAGCGGACGTAAAATGATGATGATGATGATGATGATACACACACATACATATATATATGAACATATACATACATATATACAAACATAGATACATATATATATACATACATACATAATAGGCAGACCCAGAAAAACCTGGGACGAGCTGATAAATTCCGACCTCACACACTTACACCTCTCCAAGACAATGTCACTGGACCGAGACCTTTGGCGGTACTCAGTAATAGAGAAGACCCGCCTTACCTAAATACAAAGTAAAACCTACTACAGTCAGTAGGCATCTCTAACAAAATACACCTCGTCCCACCACCCCCACCCCATCCACACCGCCCCTTTCAATGTAAAGTTATGTTGGTGCCACAACATCCAGGCCGAAACAAATGAGATCGTGTAGGTGTCACGACAAAAAACACACAGTCCACGCTGTAATGTGGCCGTGTAGGCAACACGGTAAAAACCTCCCAGCCCCACACTGTAAATGTGGTTGGTGTTAGGAAGGGCATCCAGCTGTAGAAAACCCGCCAGACAGTCCTATGCGAGCAAGACAACCACTCTTGCCTCAAGTGGGAAAACTCCCGTCCAAACCCATGCAAGCGTGGAACATGGACGTTAAACGATGATGATGATGATGATTATGATGATAATAGGAAATATATATCGTAGGATAGGAGGAGATAGGGAGATCCAGAGAAGTGCGATTACAGATTACTAAATGCCAATAGCAGAAGTGAAGTGTGCTCAATGCTTGGGTTAGCAGAGTTAAATATTAGAGAGGTAATATTTAGTAGATTGTTCAAGCAGAGCAGGTATGAACAAATGAATCAATGAAGGAGTTACAAGCCGTTAAAACAAGTTCTTTATATAAATGTATCATCATCATCACCGTTTTACGTCCGTTCTTCCACGCTAGCATGGGTTAGAAGGGTTGTCCTGTTGTGGGCAGTGTCCAGTCGGCTGACATTGTTTTGCTCATACGGGAACTGATTCTGGCTTGATTTCTACAGCTGGATGCCCTTCCTAACACCAACCTCATTTACAGTGAGTGCTGGGTGCTTTTTTGCCGTGGCACCTCCACGACCACTTTGCAGTGGAATGATATGGACCCCAGTCCCTATCATCTCATTTCTACAGCTGAGTAAACTGGAGCAATGTGAAATAAAGTGTCTTGCTCAAGGAAACAACACATCACCCGGTCTGAGAATTGAACTCACAACCTTTTGATTGCAAGCCCAATACTCTAACCACTAAGCCATGTGCCTTCATATATATATGCGCCTTCGTATATATATATATATATACATGCACACACACACACACACACATATATATATATATATATATATATATATATATATATATATATATATATATATATATATATATATATATATATATATATATATATATATATATATATATATATATATATATATATATATATATATATATATATATATATATATATATATATATATATATATATATATATATATATATATATATATATATATATATATATATATATATATATATATATATATATATATATATATATATATATATATATATATATACACACAAATATATATATATGTGTATGTACATTATATATATACACACACACACATATATATATATATATATATATATAAAAAGCACCCAGCCCACACTGTAAAGTGGACATGTAGGCACCTCGGAAAAGAAAAGCACCCACCAGTCACTGTAAATGAGGTTGGTGTTAGGAAGGGCATCCAGCTGTAGAAATCATGCCAAAATAAGTTCCTGTATGAGCAAGACAAGGTCAGCCGACTGGACACTGCTCACAATAGAAGACAACCCGTCTAACCCATGCTAGCGTGGAAGAACGGACGTAAAATGGTGATGATGATGATATATATATATATATATATATATATATATATATATATACACATACACACACATATGTATATGTATGTCAGTGTCTACATTTGTGATTGTGTTTGTGTTTATATTCTTTAAATTAGCAGTTCAACAAGTGCTACAGAAACCAATGATAAAAGACCATATTCTGTGTGATGTAATGTGGAAGAATGAATGTATATAGATATTTATATAAAATTTTATTGAAACTGGTTTTAGAGAGAGATTTGTAAAATTTACGTAAATATGGAAAGCCTTTTATAGTACATAAAGAGTGTAAAGCTTTTGTGAAATGTGGAGTGTATAGAGGATGTGTTTGAATTGAACTGAACATTTATAAGCTGATATTTCAATTCATAACTTCTCTATACATTGTCAAATTTTGCAAAGAACTGGAAGTTGTTGACAGAGATTCTACAACAGTAGCCAAACATAAAACACTTGCTAAGGGTCCTTATACCATCAGAACACCCAGAATAATAATCAAAACACCTAGAAATTCAATTAGCGCCATTGCTAAGAAGGTCAAGGTTTCAAGGCACACTATCAGAACAATTGTGCATGAGGACCATCCATACAAGTCATATATGATGTGGAGAAACCAATTTATGTCTGCAAAGACAAACAATAACAATCTGATTTGGGCAAAGTGCTTGTTGAGCAAGTTGAAACATCAACAGCCTGGAATGCTTTGGTTTTTCTCTAATGAGAAATCTTTGATCAGGACCAAAATGTCAACTGAAGGAATGGCAGATGGTTATGCAGAAACCATAAAGCCATTTCAACAACTGTGATGGTTCAGGGAGTCATGAGCAATAAGGGAGATGTCCTGCCTCCTTACTTCTTTCCTCAGAGCATAAGGGTCAATGCAGCTGACTATAAGAAGGTGAGGGAGAGGGTTGTGAGGCTTTTGATAGAGAGCATGACCAAAGAAGACTATACACATACCAACAAACTCTGCACCATCTCATAAGGCCAAGACAACTCAAGAATGGATGAGTTATAAGCTCCATGATCACATCATCCCAAATATATAACCGCCTAGCTCTCCAGACCTAAATCTGTTGAACTACTACGTATGGAGCATAGTTGAGAGGGAAGTCAATCAATGCCCTATGAAATCTCTGAAGTCTGCCATAACTAGCACAATGTCCAAAATAGATAAAAATCATATGATTGTGGCATATCAATGTTTCAGACCTTGTATTGAAGCAGTCATTGATGCTAATGTCAGATTTATTGAGTAGATGCGTCAAAAAGTGTCTAAAAATTATTCACGTCAATCTTTTTACTCAAATAAAGCTCTTCTTTCATGACTTATGCAATTTTTTCTAAATTCATGCAAATATCTGAGCATTACTATTTTAGTAATGAAATAATAATTTTCGTAAATCCCTCAAAATTCCTCATTAATTAATTGAAATTGAAATAAAGTGCATTTCTAAAACCACACATTTTAACGGATTCCTATTTAAATTAGAACTTCCAACATAAATTTATATAAGAATAATATGTTAAGCTATCTTAGTAATGAAATAATAATCTTAGTAAATCCCTCAAAATTCTTCATTAACTCTTAATGTACTGTACTGCATGAAAGCACATTAACAAGCCATTCTTGGACACGACAAAACAACACTATAACTGCTTCACATTATAACTTAAAGTATTTTCTTTAGTTTACTGCAAATTTTCACAACATTATGTACATTAGTAAAGATACTTCAAACATTTGAATTAATAAACCCACTTTTAGATATTTTCTGCAAAATCATTACAGGATGTTAAGAGTTAATTAATTGAATTAAAGTTCATTTCATTTGTAATATGGCCACAAAATGGTTAAATATCAGATGGTTGCTATACCACACCATTCCTGCCACAAATACTTTACTGTGTCTTTGTCAAACACATTTTACACTCAATGGGCTCCACCTAGCAGTAAATAGGCATCACGAGGCAGTTACAACTTAATTGCTTAAAGCAGTGAGTGCACTTTATGAATAATGAGTACCTTGTTAGCTTGCAGCAGTGAGTTCAACTCCTATTTGTAACAGGTATTTCTTTATTAAGAAAGGGAGATATCCTTGGACTACTAAATATTTTGAAAGCTGCTCTAAACTGTGACACACTTTACTACACAACAAGAAATCCCATAGAATTTGTGATTAAAAGTTCTACTGAAATTAGGTTAAATTGAAATTTCTTCCTTTGCTCCAAACTGCAGTTATATTTCACCCAACACAATCAATCCCCTCATCCAATATTCACATTCAAGTTCCATCCATGGGCCCTTAACCTCTGATGGAGTCATAAGGGTGCCATCATGAAATATGGTATATTTAGGCCATTTAAACCTGGTGGAGCCCGTCCCTCTCCAGGTTGGAACAAAGTCAATTTTATTCAAAGAAAAATAGAGAGAGAGAGAGAGAAAGAGAGAGAAAGAGAGAGAGAGAGAGAGAGAGAGAGAGAGTGGGAAAAAAAATAGAAGAAGTACTGACCCCAGTACTGGAATGGGACTTTAGTTATTGACCTCAAATGGATGAAAGGCAAAGGTGACCTCAGAGGGATTTGAACTAAAAGAGCAGAAGTGGAAATAATACAGCAAGGCATTCTATTTGATGTTCTCACAACTCTGCTGATTTGCCACTCATGTACATGTGTATATAACTGTAGCCCATACATAAATCATATCTATTTAGCACTGATTATTAAAATACTTAATGAGTAGTTTGAACCAGAGGCCTACAGTTCACATTTGGTCTGGGTCTATTACTAGCTTTGTGATTCAACATTTTTGCATCTGGCCTAGGTCTGTTACCAGTTTTGAAGCCCTACCTTTCACATCTGGCCAAGGCCTAGTACCAGCATCAGGACCCTATATTTTAAATTTAGCCCGAGCCTATTACCAGTTTCAGTATGTGTGTGTGGTAGGAGTTATATTTTATATGTAGCCTGTATCTATTACCAGCTTTGAAGCTCCATATTTTATATCTAGCCTGGGTCTAGTAATGGCTTTGCATGGATTGGTCAGAAAATAAAGGGCTTTGTCTGGCCATACACAATATAATTTATTACATCAACATATGATATTGTGACTTAAAGCACACTCACCCTTAATCACTCACCACCCACATTGAAACACACATAAGCACACACACACACACACAAAGTAACATTCAATATGTAAATGATGTCTTACCTTTGCAGAAGTATTTCAAGAATTTGGTTTGATGGCATTTCAAAAAAAAGCCAGAAGCATTAAGTCCAAACTGGTTTTCACCTAAATATACAGAATAGGTTAAGTTTAAGAGGAACTGCTGAGATGGAATTGTATCACTACACCAGGCTGTTAAACTCCAAATTACAATACAATACAATTGAGAAACAACAAGTTTTTAAATCTTAACATCCTGTACCATATCAAATCACATTAGCAAGACATTCTTGAAAAATACAAAACAGGACTAAGACTGCATCATATTAAAACCAAAGTCCTTATTCTAATATTACAATTTTCTAGTGATCTGTCCAGTAGTAAAGATGCTATAAACATTTGAATTAACATCATTTATCGCAAGGAACCACATTAGCAAGACATTCGTTAAAAGTATAAAACAGCACCATGATTGTATCACATTGAAAATTAAAGTATTTACTCTAATACTGTAAAATTTTATAATATACTATAAACATTTGAATTAACTGAATTTTCTGCTATATCATTACAATTAAAGCTATTCTCCTTGTTAAAATAGGAATTAGCATTGCAGGCTCATGACAGGATTCTTACTCATCACTTTGAGGGAATGATTTACAACCTTCTTGGCACCAGCCCTTGTCTCTTATGACACAGAGAGATACAGTATACATACAGAATACATATTATATATGTTATGTCAAAGATGTGACAACCTTCCTAGTGCTGGTAGCATGATAAAATGCACTCAGTAGAGTTTGGAAACATATGTAAGCAAGATGGATGTAATAGAGGTGTGTGGTACATGTGTGTGTGTGTGCATGTATGGCACAGGCATAGCCAAATAGTTAAGAAGTTCACTTTGTAATCTTGAGGTCTCTGGTTCTACCCCCACTACATGGCACATTGGGTAAATATCTTCTATCATAGCTTTGGGCCAACCAAATCCTCGTGAATAAAATTGGGTAGTCAGAAACTGTGTGGAAGCCTGTCAAATGAATTGTATCTGTAATTCAATGGGCCAACTATGCCTTGTCACACAAAATGTGACACTGATTCTGCCTATTGATTACATTAAGGGTATAAACGTTTTGTGGAATACTCAGTCACTCACACTATAATTTCAATGAGAGGGTACTTCTGTCAAACCACTGAAATACTCAGTAAAAACACCAGCAGGCCCGAATCGTGAAACATCTGCATGCATGTGCAAAATCTGAAGAAAATCAGCTGGATACTCTTTAAGCGTACTAAATCTTAGAGTATGATTTTTCTTCAATTTGGAGAAAATTGGTTAGGTACTTTTCGAGTTTTATAGATTTGCACCCTGTCATCTGGACAGACATCATCTGAAGAAGTGACGTAGTTAATTATGTGAAAACCAAGTAGGGATATTGAGATGATGAAATCAGCGTGGCAACACAGCTGCAGCAGAATGGGGTCATAGTGCAATTAGCACAAACACTGAGCGGCACTGGTTGCACTGCGTTTACAGAGCAACAAAGGTGCAACAAAAGGGATCACCACGGAATTAGCACAACCGCTGTTCGGCGTACTTGTTCAGGGCGTTTATACTGCGGTCTAGGTGCAACAAAAAGGGTCTTAGTAGAAGTAGCACGGACGTGAGGTTTACGGTGTCAATAACATGGCAACGTACACAGGGCTTGGATTTGCGCGTGATGAAAGCACGAAGCGTCAACAGTGCGGCAACAAAAATTTTAAGGTCCTCCTCATTTCCCCAATCCCCTGAAAATGGTCCTGCTTAAAAGTAAGTAAGTGTTGTGTCCTCTGTCAAATAAACCAAATTTTTAACGAAATATTATATGTTACTTACAATGTTTAAGTAGCGTTTATATTGAAAATGAAAATGGCATGTAATGCCCAATGCTAATTCGTAAATTTCCTAGAAACCATTAATGGAATCGTAATTTTTTTTTGCCCACAGCAACGTGAGGGGAATAACTAATGTGTGCTGCAAATTTTGAGGAAATCGGCTGGATTATCTTTAAGTTACACCTAAAAAATAAAACCCTAAAAGTGCCTAAAAAAATGCGTTTTATTCGCCTAGTGTAGAAAAAGTTAAATTTTTTTTAGCCCATTGCACTTCAAGAAATATAAGTTACGCATGTGTAAAGTTGAAAAAAAAATTGGTCAAGTACTTTTCGAGTTTTAGGGATTTACACAGACAGACAGACATCTGTTTTATATATAGAGAGATAATAGTGTAAATGGTTGAGTATTTCATAGATATATATCATTTTAACAGAATTCTCAGAAATATTCAGCATGACACACTATGTAAACAAAGCTAACATTTTGAATTACAGGTACAGTCCATCTGATGAGCTTCCAAAAGGTTTCCGTCTACCCAATTTTACTCACAATGCTTGGGTCAACCTGAATAAAAAACATTTGCCCAGCATGCCACACATGTTGATAAAATATTCCTATACACAGAGGCATAACTAGGGAAAATAGTGCCTATGGCAAGCAGTGAAATTGTGCCCCTGCCCAGCACTGTATTTTTAATTATGTAATTCATATAAATAGTCTAGTGATCCAGCCACTATAGTGCTTCTCATCCATGATAATCAGAGACAGATCATACATCTCACTCTCCGACGATAGCTTATCTGACTTGAATAGAAAGTGCTCCTAGTCCAAGTGGCACCCCGCCCATGGCACAAGCCATGCTTGCTATACCCTAGTTATGCCTGTGCCTATACAGCATCCTAAATATGAAATGAATTATAATAGAAGATAAGAGAAACTTGATAAATATTCTAAACAGAAGATTTTGAATAACTATGAGGTTAAGGAGTTCGCTTTGCGGCCATGTGGCTTCAGGTTCAGTCATATAATGTCGCATCTACTAAAACTTTACATTGACCAATGCCTTGTGAGTAAAATTTAGTAAACAAAAACTGTTCAGAAACCATATGTATGTATGTGTGAGTATGTGGCTGTTCATTTCCCTATTTATGTTTACTGTTTATGTTCCACAATTTAGCAGATTAACAAGCAGGGATTGATACATTTTATATCAGACTTTAAAAATAAAAAGTATTGGGGTTGATATGATTGTCTAAAATACCATCTAGGCAGTGCCCCAACATGGCCACAGACTAATCACTGAAACCAATAAAAGAATAAAAGAATATACTAGAAAGCTGAATGGTGAAACATGATATTTCTATAGAAGGAGAAATCTGTGAACCACTTACACATATATAATATTCCATGTAGGCTTTCACAGTCATATATCATTTTATTTGTTATGTTATAGTTTGCACTTCATTCTGGAAATAGAGAAAATAAAAAATTATTATTATTGGCAGAGTATCAGACAACATGCTTTGCAGCTTTTAGTTACGGCCTTTACGTTTTGAATTCAAATCCCACTGAGGTTAGCTTTGCCTTTCATCCTTATGGTGTCGAGGAAATAAGTACTAATAACACACTGGGGTCGATTTAATCGACTTTCCCCCTATCCCCAAATTGCTGGCTTTGTGCCTAAATAAGAAACCATTATTATAAAGTTTATAAAAGATGGTGGCTGTGGCAAAAATAGCAAGAGGGAATGGTTCTACTCTCAGTACGAGCCTATAATTCAAAGAAGGAAAATCGGAAGAGGGTACTTGCACATAGTAATCAAGGTGACTGATTATATGGGGTTCCCTGATCATCCTTATTTGGTGGTTCTCCTGTCTCAGGAGGAGGGTTTATCATCATCCTCATTATATATATATATACATATATATATTATCGCCTGGAATTTGCAGATGACATGGAATTACCTAACTTGACAGAAGGTGATCTCTGAATTGCATTTGATAGGTCTGATGCCAGGTATTGGCTGGAATGAAAATCAGTGCTGCAAAGACTGAGATACATGTCCTCTCAAGGAAGCCTGCACATGTGAATGGAGTTCCACTGAAGCACGTGGAGAAGTTTCCTAAACCTTTCTTCAAAATAAGGCTGCATCTTTTATTTTAAAAAACATGATAATTCTCCAAATTCTCAATTGTTTGCTAAGTTGATACAAACAGATAAGCTGCGTATTACATTGGAAATATGATCACAAAATAGTTAAGACTAGACTAGACAAGAAAAACTGTATAAGTGGGTATAATTATGATGTCTAATTTTAACCCTATCTAATGAAATATTTTGTATCTTAAGTAATTATTGAAGAATTTAGGACGTATTTACTAAAATTATAATTTCATTAAGATGATATTAATAACAAATTATTCTTACATAAAATTATATTGGAAGTTGTAATTTAAGTACAGCTTCAATAAAATGGATGATTTTGTTTCACAAAAATATAGGCAGTTTTGGGCAGTTTGGTATCAAAAGGATTAATAATAATACTACTACTACTACTACTACTACTAATAATAATAATAAAAAGAAAATACAGCCAAAGCTGCTCGTATAAGGTGCTTTGAAAAATGATCTAGAAAGAAAATACAGTATAAAATCAACAAGTGACATAGACATGCTGATAGAAATAATCAAGCAAAAAGTGTCGGCCAAAGCTGCTTGTATAAGGCACTTTGAAAAACGATCTAGATTTTATAAATAACTGCTAAATCAATACCACCCAAGGAGGAAGTGCAAGAATTCTGGGAAAAGATCTGGGCCAAAGAAAAAGTTCATAATATACATGCCCCATGGATAGACAGACAAAGATACAACTCACCTTGAAGAACAAACATGGGAAAATATAACAGTTGAACAGTTGTGTTTGGCTCTTAGAAAAACCAGCAAATGGAAATCCCCATGAAAAGACAAAATACCAAATTTTTGGATAAATGCCTTCACAGAGTCTCATGAGCTGTTAGCCCAACTTTACAATGAAATAGTTAAGGAGCCAGAAAAGATACCATCATGGCTAGTTAACGGCATTACATTCCTGCTTCCGAAGAATGATGAGACAAACAATCCCCAAAATTACAGACCGATAACTTGCTTGACCACAATGTATAAAATTTTAACATCAGTCCTAACTGAATATACATATGACCACCTGATAACAAATGATCTATTTCCCAATGAGCAGAAAGGGTGTAAACGAGGCTCATATGGCTGTAAGGATCAGCTTTTGGTTAACAAAATGATACTGGAAGATTGTCATAATAGACACAAAAATCTATCAATTGCTTGGATAGATTATAAAAAAGCATTCGATAGTTTGTCACAAAGTTGGATTGAAAAATGTTTAGAGATTTTCAAAATATCTCCTGTTGTCAGGAGGTTCCTGTCATTCAGTATGAAGACATGGAAAACGACACTCCTTTTGAATAGTGAAAAAAAATCACTGGAAGCTGGAGAAGTTAATATTAATTGTGGAATTTTTCAGGGTGACTCTTTATCACCGCTTTTATTCTGCATCCATTATACCATTAAGTAAAATGCTCAATGAAACAAAACATGGATATAAAGTTTATGACAAAACCATTAATCACTTGTTCTACATGGATGACCTGAAACTATTTGCAAAAAATGATGAAGAATTGCAAGGGCTATTATCCACTGTGGAGCAGTTCAATGATGACATTAAAATGGAGTTTGGCCTAGATAAATGCGCCAAAGCAATGTTCACCAGATGAAAGTTGCTGAAAAGTTCAGACATTAATCTTGATCGGGGGAATGTGATAAGAGAACTTGATCAAGAGGAAACTTACAAATATCTAGGTGTTTGTGAAGGAGATGGAATCAAGCACTCGACAATGAGGGAAAGGATAAGGAAGGAATGTTACCGCAGAGTAAGAGCAATGTTAAGAACGGAATTGAATGCAAGGGATAGGATCGATGTCATAAACACGCTTGCCATACCAGTAGTAACCTACAGTTACAATGTCATCAACTGGTCAAGCACAGAGATCCGTAGGTTCGATACAAAAATTAGAAAATTCTTAACCATGCACAGAATGCATCACCCTAAGGCAGATACAGATAGAATATATCTCCCTAAGAAAGAAGAAGGGTGTGGGTTAATCCAGTTAGATATTGCGTTGAAAACTGCAACAATTGGATTATCTACATATCTAAGGCAATCATATGATTGGATGATCAAACTCGTTTTGAAACACGAAAGCATCAAAAGATCATACTCCATTACAAAAGATGCACAAAGATACAGTAATGGACTACAAATTTCAGAAGTCCCATTTACTGCTGAAATGGAAAACACAGAAAAAGCGAAGCAAGTAAAAGTAACTGCAAAGAAAGAACTACTACAGAAACTGGCTAAGAAATGGCAAGAAAAGCCTCCTTTATGGAAAATACCCAGAAAGAGCTAACAATCCTGATGTTGAAAAAACTTTAACCCATCAGTGGTTGGCATCCTCTGGACTGAAATCGGAGACTGAAGGACTGATTATATCAGCACAAGATCAGTATCTGCCAACAAAAAATTACCAAGCCTACATAATAAAAAATGGATGCAACCCATTATGCCGTGTATGTAAAAAACAAGCAGAGACCATTGATCATATAATTTCAATGTGCAGTCCTATAGCTCCAACCGAATACCTAAACAGGCATGACAGAGCTGCACAATACATACATTGGATAATGTGTAAGCATTTTGACCTGCCCCATCAAAAGAATTGGTGGGAGCATCAACCACCTCCCATACTTGAAAAAGATCACATCTCAATCTTGTGGAACTTTAGCATCCAAACAGACCGAAAAATAAATGCAAATAGACCTGATATAATACTGAAGGGGACTTTAAAAAGAGGGTATGCCTGCTAATTGATATGTCTGTTCCAATAGACAAGAATGTATCTATAAAAACATTTGAAAAATTGAGCAAATATAAGGACCTGGAGATAGAAATTGGAAAAATGTGGAAATTGAGAATTAAAACAATACCAGTGGTTGTAGGCGCTCTAAGAATGATACCTAAGGGGTCTAATGATTACTTATCGCAAATCCCAGGAAACCCGCGTATAGGAGAAATACAAAAGATAGTACTAATGGGAACTGCCCATATACTAAGGAAGATTCTGTCAATATAAGTATATCACAAGTCTAAACACCTAAAGATGCATGTGTGTGTATGTATGTTCTTTCTTGAACATGGCGGACCTTGTTATCTCTTGAGGTCACTGGTTGTGACCTGGTGATAACTCGTATGAACATAAAGCAAGATAAATGCAACTGTAATAATAATAATTGTTTCTACTTTAGGCACAAAGCCAGCAATTACCCAGTGCATTACTGGTACTTTATTTTATCGACCCCATAAGGATGAAAGGCAAAGTCAACCTCGGCGGGATTTGAACTCAGATCGTAAAGGGACATAACTATGCTGGAAAGCATGGCGTCCGACCCTCTACCGATACTGCCAATCCACCGCCCTTAATAATAATAATAATAATAATAATAATAATAATAACAACAACAACGACAACAACAATGATAATAATATAAAAAATTATCAAAATAGTTATTATACATTATCAAAATAATTATTATAAATTATCAAAATAGTTATACATTTTAGAAATGCAGAAAAAAGGGAAACTTACCTCAAAATAACTTCAAAATCTACTAATCTAACAATTTCTTGAAGTCTGATATTCTAAGTGAACAATTGGACAATGCAGAAGGCTACCTATTAAATATATCACAATATAATTCATCATATTACATTTGTGGTTGTACCATGGCTGAATGATTTAGAATTTTGCATTACAATCAATAAGTCTTGGGTTAACCCTTTAGCATTTAAACCAGCCATATCTGGCCAGAATTCTCTCATCTCGTTCAGTTCAAACCGACTGCTCATACTGATGTTAAGGTATTGTTCTCAAAATATATGATATCAAAATCTCATAGATTTGATATTATGTGAAATAATAAGCCTTTACTGTGAAAATACAACATTAAATACAGAGTAATGTAAATGCTTTTTAACTGGTTGAAGTCCTTCATTCTCAGTCGAAGAGAGGTAGTCACAGTTCTAGGAAAACATTCTTCACCGTATGAGATGTCATCTGGTGTACCACAGGGATCTGTTCTCGGTCCCCTTTTGTTTGAGGCATATATTAATGACATAGATGCCAATTTAAAGAATGCCACAGTACTGAAATATGCAGATGACATCAAACTGTACTGTGAGATAAAAAGGACAGATCCTGAACACTATAGTTCTTTCCTTCAATCAGACCTGGACACAATGCAGCAATGGGTCACGGACTGGCAACTCAAGCTGGCTGTGGACAAGTGTACCACCATGCATTTTGGGAATAAAAATACAGCATCCACATACTCCCTCCACAACACCAATCTCAAGAAGTCTTCTTGTGAATGTAACCTGGGCATTATTGTCAGCAGCGATTTGCATTGGATGAAGCACGTCTCTAAAATTGTCAAGAAGGCCGAGGGTGTCTTAGCATCACTCAGCAAGACCTTTGTCAGCCACTCTTCAGCTATCTATTTAAAGCTGTATATAGTTGTGGTGTGTCCACACTTAGAATTTGCATCACCAGTCAGGAATCTCTATCTTGCTCAGAATATTGATCTCCTGGAAACTGTTCAGAGATGTGTTCCATCAGGCATCTACCATACTCCGAATGCCTTGCTTCCCTGGGCATGGATTCACTGAAGCTCCGACATCTGGCAACTGACTTGGTAAACACCCACAAAATTATTAACCATCTTGCCAACAACAACCCTGAGCACCTTTTTGAATTCCATGTGTAACTCACGTTGGCATACCTACAAAGTCAGAAAACAACACAGCTCCCATGACTTTCGGAAACATTCTTTCACACTCATCAGAGTTGCTGAAGCATGGAACAAACTACCTGCATCAGTTGTTAGCTGTCGAGACACTGCATCCTTTAAAACCTCCATACTTCCTGAAATTCGCCTACACTACACCTGATATCCCCCCTCCATACACACGCACACATGTATTTCATGACTCATATACTGTTCATTTTCCTGACATTTGAACATTATTCTATGTACTATACATGGACCTTTGATGAGTTGTAGTGGACCTGAGCACTGTACACAATAATTTCATTATCATTATTTAAATCCCACTGCGTGGCATCTTGGGCAAATGTCATATTTACCATAGCCTCAAGTCGATTCATGCTTTGAGTAAAATTGGAAACCTATTGCAAGGAGTGTATCTGTAATTCAAAGAGCCAGCCTTGTAATACATTGTGTCACTCTGAATTTCCCTGAGAATTATGTTACAGGTTCATGAGTCTCTGTTAATTTCATGAGCAGACTGTTCCATTGATCAAACAACTGGACCACTCGTCAAAATCGACAAGTACATTCTATATTATATTCAATCTATTCTTATGTTTAACTCTTCTTTATAATGAGGGTATGTGACCTCACAATCATAAGGTTGTGAGTTCAAATCCTGGATCAGACAGTGTTGTGTTCTTGGACATTGCTTTTCCTGACAGGAAAAGCAATGTCCATCGAACCATAGGTGACTTTGTGTAATAGAACAAGAGTCAGTTTTGGTTGGGTTGGCAGTTACATTACTCTATATTTACTGTTGTATTTTCACGGTAAAAAGGTTATCTCACATAATATCGAATCTATGAGATTTTGAAGTTATATATTTTGAGAAGCATACCTTAACATTAGTATGAGCAGCCAGTTACAGCCAGTTTGAAAAGAAAGACGTGAAAGAATTCTGGCTGGATATGGCTAGTTTAAATGCTATTGGCATTCTTCATTGTAATCATCATCATCATCATCACTTTTACATGTGTTTTTCCATGCTGGCATGAGTTGGATGGAATTTTTTGAGGCAGAATTTTATGGTCGTATGCCTTTTCTGATGCAAACCTTAGTTTATTTTAAGTAGGGTATGAATCATTTACTGCTGAACAGTGAGACATCACCACATATTATGTTGAAAGAAGAGCTAAACACATACAACAGGGTTCCTTACAGTTTAGAAAAAGAAAACAAAATACAAAATATGACAGCTTACTTATTCATTTGGTTGTGAAATGTTTTTCCTTTTGAGGTCAACTTGTTTTATATTCAACATTTGTCTCATCTAAAAAAAAAACAAAAAAACTTTCAAATATCAATATATATATATTTTCAAATATCACTATATTTATATAATATTTGCACAAATATTATTTATATATATATATATTATATATTTGCAAATATCCCTATATATATATAACTAACAAATAGTTTATTGGCTGAATACAAGAAATGTAAATCTGAGTATTTTGAATATCTACTTATATATATAACCAGCAATTTCTCTGTCTGTCTGTCCGACAGTGGAAACACGTGCGTAGAGAGAGAGTGAGAGTGAAAGAAAGAGACAGACTATGAGAGGGGGATAGCGGGAGGGGAGAGGGAGAGAGAGAGTGAATAGATGCTAAAACACGTGCTATAGAAACATTACCGTCCCCTCTCCACTGACTTTGGTCACTGAGGCCGAGGGAATCGCTGGTTGCTATAGAGACACCTTGCACAAGCCAGAAGTAACCAGTTCGAGGCGGTTCTGACTTGACACCATTTGAAGAAGGTTGCCATTGAATTTATGGTTGTTGCTGCTGATAATAAGGACCATTTGAAGAAGGGTGCTGCTGATGAGGTAATTTATTAATCAGATTGCGCAGTTCCATAACCTACGTTTGATTTGTTCAATTTCTTTCTTCAATTTTTTTTGTTGTTTTTTTTTATTTCTTATTGAAAAAATATAAATAATAAAATAAGGTTAGAAATTTAAATACAATTAAATACGATTTAATTTCCATTTCCAGCAGCCAATGTCCAGTGTTCAATTTCATGAAAAAATTGGAAATAATTAAAAAAATTGAAGTTTAACTTTTGAACATTTGTTTTGACAATAAAAAAATATTTTCTTATTCACACCTAATGGTATGATTAAAATTTCAGTATATACACTAGATTTGCTAGCAGAAAACCGCCCACCGGGTGGTTTTCTGCTAGTCTATATATATAAAACTGAGGATGTCTGTCTGTGTGTGAGTTTGAATCCCTAAAACTAGAGAAGCACCCAACCGACTGTTTTCAAACTTTACACATGTAATACTTATGTTTCAGGGAGTGTTCTGAGAAAAAAATGTTCAAATTTTCAATGCCCTAGGGACCGTATTAGGCGATTTAGCGATCTCTCTCTATAATTCTTAGTCTTTCTCTTTTTAGATAGATACATACATATAACGTCGCGCCCTTATAATATCTGTCTGTATGTCTGCATTACGTCACTTCCTACAATTCACTCTGCATTCAGAACGCGCCCTTATAATATCTGTCTGTATGTCTGGCTGTCTGCTACATCCGGTTATTCTGCCACCCTTGCTCAAGAAAAATCTCACACTCATTCCCCAAACAGTTGGTAAGTGCACACAACTTCTTCCTCACATTTTAAGCCACATTGTTGCTTACTTACGTACCACCAGACCTTTACTTCTTTGCCAGCCGTGGTTGTGGCAATACTAAGCTTAGCTAAGGCGGTTATATATTTATATATTTCACAATACCTTATCCCGTGCAACGCCGGGTACCACTGCTAGTTAATAATAATATTCGATTCATTTGCAATTATGAAAACAGCCTTTTTTAAGTCATGTGAGTAGAATGACCATGTCTATATATATATATATACATACATACACATACACACACACACACACACACATAATATTTTTTCAATAAGTATTTCAGCTGAAGTATACCACCGCCACTCTGCCAGGTTGTGACTACTTTATCATCTAAATTCGTTTCTTCATCAACAGATGTCAAATTCATGGAGCTACAAACACACATATGGTGCCATTGATAAAATGCACACAGTACACTCTGTAAAATGGTTGGCATTATGAAGGACACTCAACCATAGAAGCCATGTCAAACCCATGGTAACATGGAAAGTGGACATCAAGTGATTAAATATATATATCAAATAAGACGGATCATCCATTTAAGGTGAAACAAATCGTTCGCGGAAATGGTGAAGTAATTGTTGTGGAACTACTTCTACCAAATTCATCCCATGGACTGAGTGCTCTACTACTGCAGATATAACTCACCAGTGTTCTGCCACTCATCATCATCATCATCATCATTTAACGTTCATCTTCCACGCTTGCATGGGTTTAAATATATACATACATATATATATATAACAAAGATGGTGTGGTAAGATACCAGGTAGACGATAATGCACCAGAGTACTCGATACTCGGGGTAGTAGAGTGGGTAATATGAAAAGATTCAGGACCCTGATAGCTAAGCTCTGGACGTTTTGACAGCTAGATCCGAAACATATATATATATATATAGTGAAGGCGCGTGGCTGAGTGGTTAGAGAATTG
>OZ024741.1:179535405-179567905 GCA_964016885.1 Eledone cirrhosa
GCCAAACACATTACATGTAATGGGAGCTTTTTCGTGGTACCAGCATGACTACCTTACAGAGTAGATTGGGTGCTTTTTGTTGTGGCACTAGTACAACCATCTTACTGAATAAACAGGATGCGTTGTTATCATGGCACCACATGACAGGGTTGCCTGGGTGTTTTTTATTGTTGTGGTACTAATATGACCATTTGACAAGGTGGACTGGGTGTTTTTTGTTGTGACGCATGCACAGACACACACGCACACATATATATGACAGTCTTCCATACAATTTCTGTCAAACACTTCCTTCATCAGATGTTGAAATTAATCCTACTGTAGAAAGACACTTGTCCAAGTTAGCATACAAGGGGACTACTCCCAGAACCATGCAATTGACAAGGATGCTCTTTAACCACATACCTACACCCAGTTGAACCGAGTAACAATAATAGGTTTGTACTTATCTCATAGAAACCTAATAACAGTCACCATACCTACAATTATAACTATTTTAGAGACGCTAACATGCCACTGGTACTTTTTATGACAATGAAATCGTGACAAAAATTACTTCTCTCCAAACTTGTTACGTGCAGCAAAGAAGTTTATGTAGCTTGTGAGTCACTTTCTACTGGGATAACCATTCAACCATGAAATGCGAAGAGTAAAGTATCTATTTACAGAGCAAAGAAATAGCTCACAGTAATATTTTACTGAAAGCATGATTTCTATGTCTGGATGCTTCCATTTCCATGTTTTCCTAGTTCTGATTCCAAAGTTGCTGATCACTAAATTATATCGGGTTAGACAGGAAGAGACTTTGTGTTTGAAACACCAGCCTGTCTTGGCTTTTGACAAGGATAAAATCAATGTGGCTTTAGTGCTTGCATGACTAATAGATGATCAAGTATCTAGCTAGTTTTCTGAAGTTAGTGTTGCAGATAGTCGGACCATTAGCAACACAAATCTACAGGCGCCTTGACAGACTTCCGCTTAAAATTCCTGCTTTCCAATCAAAACTTTTAGTGTGGTGACAACTCTTTGTATCTATCTATCTTTCACACATACACACACTCTCTCTCTCACTGTATTTCTCTCTCAATAACAACAACCTGTTGTTTTTTTCTTGAAACAAATTTTAAATCTATCTTTCACACATACACATACTCTCTCTCTCACTGTATTGCACGCTCAATAACAATAACAACAACCACCTGTCATTATAGTGCAAGTCTGAGTTTAAATCCCGCCGAGGTTAACTTTGCCTTTCATCCTTACGGGGTCGATAAAATAAAGTACCAGTAATACACTGGATTAATTGCTGGCCTTGTGCCAAAAGTAGAAACAATTATAGTGCAAGTCTTTTTGAAGTCTTGTGTTGTGTTGTCTTGAAGGACATACAGATTAATGTGTCTGTCAGCTTGATGCTAAAGCTGTTTGACTGGTGGTGGGATCCTGAGTAGGGCACAAAATTATCATCATCACCATTGTTTAATTACGTCCATTTTCCACATTTGCATAGCATAGGTTAGCACGGTTGTCACATTGAGACAATTTATTTCAAGAGACATCTTGCTCATACAGATCTGTATTTTGGCTTGGTCTGTATAGCTGGATGCCCTTCCTAACACCAACCACATTACAGTGTGAAACAAGGCAAAAATAAACTTGAGAGATAGGAGAAATTGAAAACAAGTTTTAGGGAAGAAAAATGGAAATAAACAGCAAATATATATATCAGGATTTGATAGGAGTAATCACACACTGTATTGTCTAACTAGTCAGTGCTGAAGTGCAGTTTGAGAGAGAGAGAGAGAGAGAGAGAGAGAGAGAGAGAGAGAGAGAGAGAGAGAGAGAGAGAGAGAGAGAGAGAGAGAGAGAGAGAGAGAGAGAGAGAGAGAGAGAGAGAGAGAGAGAGAGAGAGATGAAAATAACAAATATGCATGTGTACATAAATGTGGGAGAGAGAAGGGGAGAGGGAACATCATGGTGTCTTCTAGAACAGGAGAGAATGAGAATAATCTTTAAGAAAGAAAAGAACATAAACAGGGCAAAAATAAACTTTGGAGACAGGAGAGACAGAAAATAAACTATAGGGAAGAAAACGGATATAAACTGAATATGGTAGGATTTGCCATATATATATCATGACCACTACTATTATCATCATCATTCTTATATATCTGCTTTTCCATGCTTGCATGAGTTAGACAGATCTTTTCCTTCATTGCTTCCCTCCACCCACTGTGTTCCTTAATCAATTCTGTCATGTACAGTGTTTTGAGATCTGCTCTCACTATTTCTGCCCATGTCTCAAGTACTCAAGCAACACCACAGACTCTCATGTAGGCCAGAAATTTGACACAATCCCTTGCTCTACTAGGAAAGATATCATGTCCTTAACACAGCTGAAAAGTCCTCCAATCCTTTTGTTTTGCATGTATTCTATAGCTGGATGCCTTTTCTATCACAGACCAGTTTAGAGAGTACACTATTAAATCTCATTACATGTCATACATCCATGACATCTGACTTTTCATCCATCTTAATCCCATTCCTCCTATTTTCACTCATGACCACAGCTGCTGTGAGACAACACAACAACCACCCACCCACCATTCAATGTTGGTGCTACTATAAAATGCACTCAATACACACCATACAGTGGATGACCAGTAACAGCAGCATTAGTTAGAGAGGATCTCTTCAGTTGCATCAGTGACCAACAATTTTCCAGGTGCTGGTACAATAGAATGCACCAAGTACACTCTGTAAAGAGGTTGGCATTAGAAGGGTATCCAGTCATAGAAACCATGCCAAACAAAGAGTTAAGAGGACCCTCCAATTATGTGAAGGTCTGTAGAAACCATTCCAAAACTTGAAAATATATAAGCGAGACATTTCTTGACTCATCTAGGAGGACTGTACCTCTGATTACGTATTGACTTGATCTGTGATACGATGTCCAGCCCATGCCAGCATAGAAGAAAAAATATTAGATGACGATTATGATGATATACTCAGAACAAATTCAAGACAAAGAAAAATTTAAAGAAAATGCTGCTCTCCAAAAAAAGAGAGGAATTTACACAGGTAATATGTATATATAAGCCAAAATCAGTTCCCGTCCCACCCTTGCAAGCAGGGAAAAAGCGGACGTAAAATGAAATGATGATGATGATGATGATGTGTGTATGCGTGCGTGCACGTGTGTGTATGTATGTATTTACTCATGTATGTCTGTATCATCATTACTATTTAACAAGTATTTTCCATGCTTGCATGAGTTAGACAGATTGTCATGTAATGAGGCTAGACAGTTTAGGTAGCCACCTCTTGTTGATACATGTTCTGTTTTGGGGTTGGTTTTCTACACCTGGATGCCCTTCCTAATGCCAACCACCTTATAGCATGTACAAGGAGCTTCTTTGTTCTATCCCACAGAGTTACATCTTGAGCAAGTATCTTTTATCACAGCCTTGGTTTAACCGATGCCTTCGATGTGAAACTGGGTTGATGGAAACTGTGTTGAAGACTTGATTGTGCCTGTAATTCAAAGGGCTGGTTTTGTCACATATTGTGCCATGCTGAATTTTCCTAGGAATTACATTAAGAATGCAGATGTTTGTGAAATACTCAACTCCTTAAACTTGAATAACAATGGTCTATACTTGTAATTTAAAGGGCCAGATTTGTCACACATTATGTCATGATTAATTTCTCTGGGAATTACATGAAGAGTACATGTCTATGGAACTCTCAGCCACTTACACATTCATTTAATGAGCAAGTTCGTTCGGTTGATTAAACAACTGGAACACATACTGTTGACACTGATGAAAGACTATTTACTATATTTATGAGTGTACACACACCAAATGGTATGTGTACTTATTGTGTTGAAGGGTACATTTTCTAAAGGATATATTCAGAACCAAATCTGCTACATCATGCTTACATTTCAGTTTTGTTTTATATGCAAGCAGATAAAAGCGGACGTAAATTTCAAAAGAATGCGTCAGGTATGACTGACTGCTTTATAAATTAATCCAAATGAAATGTGAGTGTTAAAGATGGTTCAAATGTGTAATACCGCCTGTAATTTCATATTAGCCAATGATCTGGTTGTTGTGTAGTAATACTGATTTCGAATTTGCCAAGGCCATCAAATTTGGGGAAGGTTGATTACATTAAACCCAGTACTTTATTTATTTTATCAATCCCAGAAGGATGAAAGGCAGAATTAACCTCAGTGGGATTGGAACACAGAATATAAATCATACTTTTCCCCAATAACATCCTTATTTATACTGACACACTGCCTTACAATGTGGAACACTTCCCATTTCAAGACATTGGCAAACTTTCTCTTTTCAGCCTCTCTGAGCTGTGTATAAGTGCTGTCTAGCTTCTCTCTTAGATACCAGTTTCTGCTACCTCCATTTTCCCAGTATTTCCATGCTGGTCTCTTGGCTTTATTGGCTCCATCCACTGTGTTGGTCCACCACCAGGCCACCCTCTGTCTGCTTGGTGCTTTATTCTAGCCACAAGTCTTATCACAAAAATTTGTCACACAAGAATTTCCAGTTGTCCTCTTTGTTATATGTGTCGTCTCATCAAAAGCATCCTTGTAGGTCCTTTCTAAACCTATATCTAACTGAAACGTCATTTAGCTTCCAAACCCTCTGTCTTCATATTTTCATGTGTATCTTGTTCTGTCTTGTATTTATTCTGATGTTTTCCATAAACAATATATCCTACAGTATAGCAATTCAACAGATGTGAGAGGTATACACCATATTTAAAAATAACGAAGTATGGGTTGACATTGGGAGAACATAACTGCCTAAAAAATAGTATCATAAAAATGATGATGATAATGACAATGATGATAATATTTGACATTGTAAACATCTAAAACTTCAAGAGAGAAATAGCAATAGGCTAAGTGACAGACATAAATCATGTTCATATATATCCTTGCTAGGCAATCATGTTATGGATTACAGTAAAGAATGTCTGCCACTCACTCACAAAGAGGGTTTTAAAATTGTTTTGTTGCTGTTTGAAACTGTGGCTTTGCCAGAGTTCATGTCTCACTGCAGTCTTAACCTCTTCCAATATGGGAAGATCATCAAGCTTGTTAATGACGAGAGCAGGTTCCATGGCCTCAATCACATCAGGATTAATGAGAGATGCATGGTTAGAAGCTCATTAAAGTGTTCGCCACTTCTCTTTTGAATGAAACGTCAGTTATCTGTTTAGGATCTAAGAAGTTCCTGTGCATTAATTTGATTATAGTGGATGTGGCTTGTACATACAGAACTATGCTCACTTTTCAGACAAAACCAGCAATAAAAGCTGACGGTCCAACATAGGTTGCAGCAAACAGCAACTGATTCATCTTCAGGTTTTCTACTGGAGTTTCCCCTCTCCTAGTAAACTTTTAGATGGTCATTGACTTTTATGTTTCTCCTACATCATGTCCAAAAATCACCCTCCTCATAAGCTAGTTTGATGAGGTTGTCAGTTTAGTTGCCAACGACCTGACTATGTGTCAGATTGTATTGGGTTATATACATATATATATACACACACATACATGTACATACATACACATACACACAATGACAGACACACACACACAATAACACTGCCTACAAAGTATCTATAAGCAAAATGTCAGCCACAAGGCATTGGTCAACCTAAAACTATGGTAGAAGATATTTGCCTAAGGTATCATATAGTGGAACCGAACCAAGAAATAAATGATTATGAAGTAAATTTAATCACACAGCTGTGTTTGTTGAAGGTGACATCACTACTGGATTGAGCAGATGTGGTGACTATATAGAAGTTTTCTGATTGTAACTAGGATGATGGAGATGACAAAAGAAACATTGCAAGATAAGATTATAGTAGAAATAATGACAGTCCTAGGGATTATGGTAATAGAGATGACAATAAAGATGATCCACCATTTGAAGTATATATTTAACACTTTAGGAATGAAAAAGTAAAATAAAAGGAAAGAAACACACACATACATATATATATACATACATACACACACACATTGAGGACCCTGACGACTGAGCTCTGACCGTTTCGACAGCTAGTCCGGATCTAGCTGTTGAAACGGCTGGATCTCAGCTGTCGGGGGTTCTTAATCTTTTCATATTACCCACTCTACTACCCCAAGTATCAAGTACTCTTGTGGGTTGTGGTCCACTTGGTTTTTACCACACCCTATCTGATATATATATATGTCTGTGTGTGTGTGTGTGTGTGTGTGTGTGTGTGTGTGTGTGTGTGTGTGTGTGTGTGTGTGTGTGTGTGTGTGAATTAGACAATGGTAAAGATTGAAAAGTTTGAAAATAGAATTAGAAGCTTTCACTGTATTTTGACTATACAAAATAATCTAATATTAGGGCGTATAAACGCCCATAACAGAAATGCTATTGCCCATTTATGGAGGAATCATATGCTCTAATGTGTGTATATATATATATATATACATACACACACACACATAAACAGAATTTTACAGATCGATACTATAATGTATTGAGGCATCAAATATTTTCTTGATCCTGCCACTCATAGACTTGTTCAATAATAATGGGGGTGAAGACTGAAATTAGAGAGCACTCAATATGAAATAGCCATGAAGAGATGGTACCCAAACAGAACATACAAGAGCGAATAAGAAATTCAAGAAATTCAACATGAAAATGTAAAAAGACTTATATATACATATATGTGTGTGTGTGTGTGTGTGTGCATGCTTGTATGTATATATATATGTATGTGCATGTAGATGTATATATATATATATATATATATATAGGAAAAAGTATGACCCCGACGGCAGAGCTCAAGCCGTTTCGACGGCTATTTCTGGACTAAATTAGAATTTTTAGCCTGGTGAATAAATAGCCGAACTTGTCAAGGGGGTACTTCCTTATATGGGAAGATTGTAGTTGTCAAGAGGATTGGTTAAAATTTGTTGTAAACACAAATAAGTCTATCATGGCATTTGGTGGGAGGTATAATAGAAATAAATAAAAAAAATCACAATGCTATCTTACAATTACAGGTTAATAAGTTGAGAATAGAAAAAACTTGTAGAAATTGAATAGCAACAAAACTGATACAAAATTAAAGGGGTTTAACACATCTGCTATAAGTAGTTAGTAAAACGTATTCGGCCAATTCTATCTTAAAATTACAGGGGTGGGGGAACTGATGCTACAGAGGCCCGATGTGCTGCATCGGGGTAGGCGAAAGGGGAAAGCAGACGAGGAAGAAAATAGGGGGTGGAAGGAAGTGATAGGATGAGACAGGGGGAAGAAGACAAAGAGGAAAAGAAAAGAGATACATCTACCTATGTAAACTGGGGTTTCCCCTAACTTATACGGCAAGTGGGGGGGGGGGGGGGGTATCAGCCCTTGTCTACCCACCCGGGTCGTTATGGGGTTTGAGGGCGAGGTAAATCCTACGCAATCTGTGTTTGAATGCGGTTACCAGTTTGTCTTCCTTGTTTAGGAGTTGGTCCTTCGAAAACAGCATTTGTAATGTTTCCTCCGAGCATAAGTTACACGGACGGTGTCCGCCCGTGTAAGAGTTAGATCTGGACAGTAAGCTCCAAGTGAGATTGTAGGTTATATTATTATCTTGGAGGTCCCAGATGTGGCCTGAACATGTAGTGGCATGTCGCCGGACCGGGTTTCGGAAAGTATGTCGGTGTTGGAAGAGCCGGCTCTTGAAGTCAAACGCGGTTAATCCTATATAAGCTTTGTTGGAGGTGTCCGTCCTCACGTTGCACTGGTAGATCACATTACGTTCTTGGCATTTGTTGTTGAGGGGGCACGTAGATCTATCAGGGCAGTTACACCTCCTGGTCGGCTCTCCACAGATGTCTAGGTTATTTCTTCCATAGTGGTTGAGTTTTTTGCTGTTTGAGTAGACAATGTTTTGTGCGAAGTTAGATGTGGTGCTGTAGGAGAGTTTGATGGTGTTTTTGTTGATTATGTTGTGGTAGCGGTGTTGTAGTGGGAAGTGTTTTTCGAGGAGTCTAAAGAAGACTTTCCTGATAGGTGTTGCCACCTCGGCATTATGGGGAGGATTGAACCATGTTACATTGCATGAGCGGAGGTCACCTGCTGGTTCCGCTAAGGGAAGCTGGATAAAAGGATATTTCCTCCCGGAAGCCACTCCGCTTGAGGGCCTGGTTGTAATGAGGTGCGTATTCGTCGAATATCTGCACATTAGCGGACAAACGAGATATGCGGAGGGAGATGTTTTTAACCAGGTTATTGGTGATGTTTCTAGGATGGTTAGAGCGGCGGTGGATGTAGTGCAGGTTGTCGTTTCGTTTCCTGTATGGGTAGTACAGATCATTTTCGAGGTTAAGGGTAATGTCCAGGAAATTGACTCGAGTTACGGACGTTTGTAGGGTGATTTTAAATCCCCAGTCCCGGATAATAATATAATAATATAACCTACAATCTCACTTGGAGCTTACTGTCCAGAGCTAACTCTTACACAGGAGGACACCGTCCGTGTAACTTATGCTCGGAGGAAACATTACAAATGCTGTTTTCGAAGGACCAACTCCTAAACAAGAAAGACAAACTGGTAACCGTATGCAAACACAGATTGCGTAGGACTTACCTCGCCCTCAAACCCCATAACGGCCCGGGAGGGTAGACAAGGGCTGATACCCCCCTCCCCACTTGCCGAATAAGTTAGGGGAAACTCCAGCTTACATAGGTAGATGTATCTCTTTTCTTTTCCTCTTTGTCTTCTTCCTCCTGTCTCATCCTATCACTTCCTTCCACCCCCTATTTTCTTCCTCGTCTGCTTTCCCCTTTCGCCTACCCCGATGCAGCCCATCGAGCCTCTGTAGCACCAGTTCCCCCACCCCTGTAATTTGAAGATAGAATTGGCCGAATACGTTTTACTAACTACTTATAGCAGATGTGTTAAACCCCTTTAATTTTGTATCAGTTTTGTTACTACTCAATTTCTACAAGTTTTTTCTATTCTCAACTTATTAACCTGTAATTGTAAGATAGCATTGTGATTTTTTAATTCATTTCTCACTATCTAATTTTATATATATATTTTTTCTTTCTATTATCTTTTATTGTCTCCTACTCTCATTCGATTTACCTATTCTATAACCTCCCTGCTCCACTTCATACACTATCCTTAGAATCTGCTGTATACATATCACTTTCAATGCTTGACCCTCCACTCACTCCCCAATTGTTCTACAGGTAAGTTCAGGCACCCTACCTCCCACCAAATGCCATGATAGACTTATTTGTGTTTACAACAAATTTTAACCAATCCTTGACAACTACAAACTTCCCATATAAGGAAGTACCCCCTTGACAAGTTCGGCTATTTATTCACCAGGCTAAAAATTCTAATTTAGTCCAGAAATAGCCGTCGAAACGGCTTGAGCTCTGCCGTCGGGGTCATACTTTTTCCTATTTTCCACTCTACTACCCTAAGTATTGAGTACTCTGGTGCGTTATGGTCCATCTGGTTCCTTACCACAATTCCTTTGTTTTATATATATATATATATCATCATCATCATCATCATCTAATGACATTTTTCCACACAAGCATAGGTTATATGAGTTGTCCCATTGTGTGACAAGCCAGATCAGATGACCGTGTCTTGTTTATACAGAACTGATTTTGTAGAAACCAAGCCAAAATCAGTTCTGTATAAACAAGACACGGTCATCTGATCTGGCTTGTCACACAATTGCACATCTTAATTTTCATATTGATCCTTCGTCACACATAGTGGCAAAAACATAACTTTTTATTTACCACATTCCTTTCTGTATATGCTGCAGTAAGAGAAAATAATACACACCACACACATATGAGAAAGAGAGAGGGGGAGAGAGAGAGAGAGAGAGAGAGAGAGAGAGAGAGAGAGAGAGAGAGAGAGAGAGAGACAGAGAGAGAGAGAGAGAGAGAGAGAGAGTGGGACAGGTAAATAGATGGTTTATTCTGTTACCTCTTGGGAAGCCTCATGATGTGTAAGAATATTTGGTCAGCACTGATTTAGGCAGCAGCAATCCAGTTCCATGCCATGCTGGTCTTTGAGAAGTCTCCTAAGTTACATTTTCAGCAGCAAAGCCAGTGTAAGCTGGCATTTTCTGCTACTAGAGAGCAAAGTTTTCATCATGGCAGTATATTGACAACTCTAAACACAATTTAGAAAGACAAAAAAAGAAAACATATAACTCATTACTTTAGAATATTGTTGAGTGGATATATATATATATATATATTTATATATTTTTTATTTATGGTATATATATATATTTTTAATGAAAATTAAATGTCAGTTTGACCTCTTCCTTCGAAACAACTGTAAACTAATAAACACTCGTCATGAGTTTTGGTTGAATTTCTCTAATTATAATGTTGATATATATATAATATATAATATATATAATATATATAATATATATAATATATATAATATATAATATATATATAATATATATATATAATATATAATATAAAATAAAGTGCCAGTAATGTACTGGGTAATTGCTGGCCTTGTGCCAAAAGTAGAAACAATATATATATATTCAGTAATCTCCCACTATATCGCGATTCATTTTTCGCAGCCCTGCTACATCGCGGATTTTTCTTTGGAACGTATCTAATTTCTTATTGCAGTAATCCTTGTTGCATCGCGGATTTTTCGTTAGAACATATCTATTTTCTTATATATAATGATATAATATATAATTAAATTATTGTGTAAAGTGCTCAGGTGCACTACAACTCGTCAAAGGTGCATGTATAATACATAGAATAATACACAAATGTCAGGGAAGTGAATAGTGTATGAGTCATGATATACATGTGTGTATGTGTATAGAGGGGGAACATTAGGTGTAGTGTTGGCGAATCTCGGGAAGCATAGAGGCCTTAAAGGATGCAGTGTCTGGACAGCTAACAACCGATGCAGGTAGTTTGTTCCATGCTTCATCAACTCTGAGCGTGAAAAAATGTTTCCGAAAGTCATGGGAACTGTACTGTTTTCTGACTTTGTGGGCATGCCCATGTGTGTTAGACACATGGAAATCAAAAAGGTACTCAGGGTTGTTGTTCGCAAGATGGTTAACAATTTTGTGGGTGTTTACCAAGTCAGTTGTCAGGCATCGGAGCTTCAATGTATCCATGCCCAGGGAAGCAAGGCGCTCAGAGTATGGTAGATGCCTGATGGAGGGTATTTGCTTGGTTGCACGTCTCTGAACAGTTTCCAGGCGGTCAATGTTCTGAGCAAGATAGGGGTTCCAGACTGGTGATGCAAATTCTAAGTGTAGCCGTACCATAGCCATGTACAGCCTTAAATAGATAGCTGGAGAGCAGCTGACAAAGGTCTTGCTGAGTGATGCTAAGACACCTTCGGCCCTCTTGACAATTTTAGAGACGTGCTTCGTCCAACGCAAATCGCTGCTGACCGTAATGCCCAGGTCACGTTCACAAGAAGACTTCTTGATATTAGTGCTGTGGAGGGAGTATGTGGACGTTGGGTTTTTACTCCCAAAATGCATGGTGGTGCACTTGTCCACAGCTAGCTTGAGTTGCCAGTCTGAGATCCATTGTTGCATTGTGTCCAGGTCAGACTGCAAGCAAGATCTATAGTGTTCAGGATCTGTCCTTTTTATCTCAAGGTACAGCTTGATGTCATCTGCGTACTTTAGTACTGTGGAATTCTTTAAGTTGGCATCTATGTCATTATCACGGTACATACGTCTAGATAAAAAGAGTTTAAAATTTAAACTTATTAAATAAGTTTCGATGTGATTGAAATGTAAGGAAGGGGCATCTTAAAGCTTTAAACTATAAATAATGTTTCTATTTTTCATTCCATTACTGTTTTACTGATTGTGTGTTTCTCTACTGTACTACAAACCCTTCATAGATTGACGGGAGATGTGCAGTGTATTACTAAGCAGCTAACGTGGTTGGTAATGGTCGTCATTGGTAACTAGTGGTACGATTGTTGGTGATAGTTTCTATACGATCGTTACTGGCTGTTTTTTGTGTTTAAATACAAAAAGTATGTTTTAATGAGTTTATATGTACTTAAAGCATATAGAAGAGGTATTTTAAGGCTTAAACTACGAAAACAACGGTTGTGGTTATGGTTTCTATATATCGCGGATTTTCATTTGGTTGGTTCTGGAACGTATTCCCCGTGATAGACGGGGGATTAAATACTGTATATATATGTGTGTGTGTGTGTGTGCGTGTATTTATATACATATATACACACACACACACATATATATATACATATATATTGCAGGGCGATCAAAATAGGCGGTAGCCACGGAGTAGGCAGACCCAGAAAAACCTGGGACGACTTGATAAATTCCGACCTCACACACTTACACCTCTCCAAGACAATGTCACTGGACCGAGATCTTTGGCGCTACGCAGTAATACAGAAGATCCGCCTTGCCTAAGTGCAAAGCGAAACCTACAGTCAGTAGGCACCTCTTAACCAAAATACACCCCCGTCCCACTATCCCCACCCCATCCACACCACCCCTTTCAATGTAAAGTTATGTTGGTACCACAACATCCAGTCCTAAATAAATGAGGTTGTGTAGGTGTCACGACAAAAAAACACAAGTCCATGCTGTAATGTGGCCGTGTAGGTAAACTGTAAAAACCTCCCAGTCCACACTGTAAACGTAGTTGGTGTAGGAAGGGCATCCAGCCGTAGAAAACCCGCCAGACAGTCCTATACGAGCAAGACAAGCGATCTTGCCTCAAGTGGGAAATTTGCGTCCAAACCCATGCTAGCGTGGAAGATGGACGTTAAACGATGAGGATGATGATGATGATGATATACATATCTTGGTGAGACAATGACAAGAGAGGTTCTTAGAGAAGAATAAGCCACTATACTTAGCCTTTGTTGACCTAGAGAAGGCCTTTGATAGTGTACCCCGATCAGTCATCTGGTGGTCCCTAAGGAAACTAGGTGTTGAGGAATGGCTTGTGAGGACAGTGCAAACTTTGTACAGAGGTGCTGTCAGTAAATCAGGGTAGGAATGGAGTTTAGTGAGGAATTCCAGATACAAGTAGGAGTAAATCAAGGTTCGGTCCTCAGCCCGCTCTTGTTCATTATAGTCCTCCAAGCCATAACAGAAAAGTTTAAGACTGGCTGTCCATGGGAACTTCTCTATGCTGACGATCTGGTTCTTATAGCAGAATCAGTAGAGGAGCGAGAGAATAAATTCTGGCTATGGAAACAGCAGTTGGAAGCAAGAAGACTGAGAGTGAACCTAGCTAAGACAAAAGTGTTGATGAGTAGAAAAGAGGACAAAACTCCGATTCCGTCAGGGAAATGGCCATGTTCGATATGCAGAAAAGGAACTGGCATAAATTCTATAAAATGCACACAATGCAGATCCTGGGTACACAAGAGATGTAGTGGGATAGCAGGCAAACTAACAGGTAGGGAGAAATACGTATGCAGTAGCTGTACAGGGAAATTAGACAGTAGAAGTCACATTGATAGACATATTTTTCAAATGCAGGCGGGTGCTATAGAAGTGGTGGATAGCTTCCGGTACCTAGGAGATCAGATTAGCATGGGGGGTGGGGTTCCGAGGCCATAGTATCTAGAATAAGGACGGGTTGGAAGAAGTTTAGGGAGCTGCTTCCTTTGCTGACGAAGAAGGGTTTCTCCCTGCGTACGAAAGGCCGGTTATATGATGCCTGTATGAGGAGCGCGATGCTGCATGGTAGTGAGCAACTGCAGAGGATATGCGATGGCTGGAGAGAGATGAGGCAAGCATGGTCCGTTGGATGTGCAATGTCAATGTGCATGAACGACCCAGCATAAATGTGTTGAGAGAGAAACTGTGTTTGAGAAGGATAGAATGTAGTGTGCGAGAGAGGAGACTGCAGTGGTATGGACATGTGATGCGCAGAGGATGACCGATGGGTGAAGAAGTGCCAGGAAATGCCAGTTGAAGGAAGACCTGGTAGAGGTAGACCACGAAAAACATGGGCGGAGGTGGTGAGAACAGACCTCAGATCGCTGAAACTCACGGTGGAGATGACGAAGGACCGTGACAAGTGGAGAGATGCTGTGCTGAATAAGACCCGTCCCATCCTTGCAAGCAGGGAAAAGCGGACGTAAAATGATGATGATGATGATGATGATATATATATATATATATATATAGTTGACTGAATGTGAATTATAAATATGAAAGAATGGACCCCCAATATGTAAACATAGAGGTATTTTATATTACTTAAAATGCATGGCAACTAAGCATACGTCTGTGTTGAAACTCAGAAAGTAATATATATATATATTACTGTTTAAGTAATATATATATATGATGTGTGGTGTAGTGGTTAGGGTACTGACTTCATGATTGTAAAGTCATGAGTTTGATTGCCAGATGAGCAATGTGTTGTGTCCTTGAGCAAGACACTTTATTTCAGGATGCTCCAGTTCATCCAGCTCACAAAAATGAGTTGCATCTTTAATTCAATGAGCCAACCTTCTCAAACAATGGGTGAAGCTGAATCTCCCTGAGAACTACCTTAATCCTTTAGCATTCACATTACTCTATATTTACTATTATATTTTCATGGTAAAGGCTTTACCGCAAGGTAAAGCCTTTACCATGAATTATCCTTTACCTTTAATTATCTCACATAATATCGAATCTATGAGATTTTGAAAGTATTTATTTTGAGAACAATACCTTAACATCAGTTTGAGTGACCAGTCAGCCAGTTTCAACAGAAAAAGGTAGAGCATTCTGACCGGTTTTGGCCGGTTTGAACATTAAAAGGTTAAGGGAGCATGTGTCTGTACTTGTTCATTCAATTGGCACTCAGATTGACAGAAAACACAGAAACCCAACAATAGCAATATATAACACCTTCCCCATATATATATATTGTTGTTATCTATTATTGTACATAGCATATCCACAGTTTTATATTATTCAGAATATTTCCCTTTATTATCATGAGTCTACTCTGATGGAAAGAGTTTCTGTCGCATCATTCAGTGTATGGAAATAGATACATCTAATGATTTGGATTGTGTTGCTGTGATGCAGTTGCAAATTCGATGTATTTAATATAAATTGCTAATGTAACATAATATTTCATTGTTCTAATTGACTATATGTTTTATATGTTCTTTTACGCAAGATATTAAAATTGTTATACCTTTAACAATATCTATGTGAATTACATCTTCTTTGGTAGTTTAGCACCAGATTTACATCGAGGGGTTATTGGTTAACAAGTTAATATTTTTATATATGGATATTTACATTATATATATATATAGTATAAAAAAACGAAAAATCAGTGATGCATCTGGACTCAGTTTATTGCGTGTTACAATTGTTTCGCCTGCAGGTAGCTTGAGACATGATCACTGTATGGATCTGGCTGCAGCTTCCTTCGGATACATGCAAATCGTTCGGAGCAATTTTTTTCAATTATATATATATATATATATATATATATATATATATATATATATATATATATATATATATATATATACATATAAACATACATATACACACACACATATACATCAGAATGCGTGTTTAAAATAACTTGGTATTTAAAACATTCAAACATTAACTGAATGAGCACTCAATACTGGTGAGTAAAGTGTAGAAATATATTTTCTAAGTATATATATATATATCATCATCATCGTCATTTTACGTCCGCTTTTCCCTGTCTGCAAGGGTGGGATGGGAACTGATTCTGGCTTGATTTCTACAGCTGGATGCCCTTCCTAACACCAACCTCATTTACAGTGAGTGCTGGGTGCTTTTTTGCCATGGCACCTCCATGACCACTTTGCAGTGGAATGATAGGGACTGGGGTCCCTATCATCTCATTTCTACAGCTGAGTTAACTGGAGCAATGTGAAATAAAGTGTCTTGCTCAAGGAAACAACACATCACCCGGTCTGAGAATTGAACTCACAACCTTTCGATTGCAAGGCCAATGCTCTAACCACTAAGCCATGTGCCTCCATGGCTCCACACACACACACACACACACACATACACACACATATATATATATACACACACAAATATATATATATATATACACACAAATATATATTTACACACAAATATATATATATATATATATATATATATATATATATATATATATATATATATATATATATATATTTATATATATATATATATATATACATGCATACATACATATATATTTAAAATTCTTCTGTCTGTCTGTTGCTTTGCATTCTCAAATGGCTCGACCAAATCAAATCAAATGTTATAAGTATTAGACCCTGGGAGTGTCACCATGTCATTTTTATTTTCATTTGGATTAAAATAATGTAACATTTTATCTAAAATAGTATTTCTATAGTCAACTATAGTAAACCCTCACCACCACAACGGTGACGTCACATTTTGTATATGAGTGTGTGTATGTGTTTGTGAGTTTGTTAGGTCTCAGAGAATTAAACACACAGACACATCTACACATACATATAGCCTTAGTAAGTCGCATACACATTATCTTCACACATATCTACACAGGCATATATATATGTGCTGATTGACAATAGGTATGCATGTCTGTGTGTGTGTCTGCCTTAGTATATGTATATGAATGTATGTGAGAGTGTATGTGTGTGTGAGTGTATTTGTGATAATTATTTTTTATAAAATATATATATCTTGAGATAATTATGAGAAAAAAAACATATCTTCATATTTATTGTTTACTAAGAACAGCAATAACTCAGGCAACGCCGGGTAATTCAGCTAGTATATATATATCATCATCATCATCATCATCATCATCTTCGTTTAACGTCCATTTTCCATGCTAGCATGGGTTAGACGGGAGTTGTCCCACTTGAGGCAAGGTTGGTTGGGTGACCGTGTCTCGCTCATATAGGACTATCTGGCAGGTTTTCTACAGCTGGATGCCCTTCCTAACACCAACCACATTTACAGTGTGGAACTGGGAACTTTTTACGGTGTTACCTACACGGCCACATTACAGCGTGGACTATGTGTTTTTTTCTCGTGACACCTACACGATCTCGATCTCATTTATCTCATTTATTTGGACTGGATGTTGTGGTACCAACTTTATAGAGAGAGGGTGGTGTTGGTGGGAGTGGGAGGATAGGGTAGGGGTAGTGGATTGGGGTGTATATTTGGTTAAGAGGGGCCTACTGACTGAAGGTTTCGCTTTGTACATAGGCAAGGCGGGTCTTCTGTATTACTACGTAGCGCCAAAGATCTTGGTCCAGTGACATTGTCTTAGAGAGGTGCAAATGTGTAAGGTTGGAATTTATCAGATCATCCCAGGTTTTTCTGGGTTTACCTACTCCGTAACTACCATCAATTTTGATTGCCTGCACTTTTTTATACAGCTGTTGTCTTTCATGCGCATCACGTGGCCATACCAACGTAGTATTCTCTCGAGTAAACAGCATCTGATCCCTCTTATTCCTAATTTCTCACTTAGTTCATTTATGCTTTGCTGTTCACGTATATTATTATTACACATCCAACGGAGCATGCATGCTTCGTTCCTTTCCAGTCTACGCAGGTCCTCTGCACACAATGCCCATGTCTCACTGCCATGTAGCATTGCTGTTCGTATACAAGCATCATACAATCTGCCTTTCATTTTTAGAGAGAAACCTTTTGTGGCCAACAGCGGTATAAGCTCTCTGAACTTTTTCCATCCCGTTCTGACTCTGGCTATTATACTTTCAGAACACCCTCCACCACTGCTGATTTCATTACCCAGGTAACGGAAAGTGTCTACTATTTCTATAGAACCATCTGGGCAATAGAAGGGGCTAGTATCCTGTGGACACTTGCTACCTATTGCACCTGAGCATCGGCCACATATAAAGTCTACGTTCTTAGATAGTTTACCTGTGATCCCCCATACTTTGTATTTGGGACATAAAATGGAATTTCTGCCTACTCCTTTCCTACACACTGAGCAAGGCCATTTCCCTGAGGGTACCTGTGCCTTATTTTCCTTTCTACAAACTAGGACTTTAGTCTTAGACAAGTTAACTTTAAGGCCTTTTGATTCTAGGCCATGCTTCCATGTTTGGAATTTCTTTTCTAGTTCAGCCATTGATTCAACTATGAGCGTTAGATCATCTGCGTATAGGATTTCCCATGGGCAGCCGGTCTTGAACTCCTCTGTTATAGCCTGAAGGGCAATAATAAATAGGAGGGGGCTAAGGACAGAGCCTTGGTGAACACCAACTTTTACACTAAATTCTTCACAATATTCATTGTTAATTCTAACCTTACTGACTGTTTCATTATACATAGCTTGTATAGCTCTCACAAGCCATTCATCTACACCTAGTTTTCTAAGAGCCCACCAGATAATGGAGCGGGGGACTCTGTGAAAGGCTTTTTCCAGGTCTACAAAAGCTAAGTAGAGGGGTTTACTTTTAGCTAGGTACTTCTCTTGTAGTTGTCGTACAAGGAAAAGAGCGTCTGTGGTACTTTTACCTGACACAAACCTAAACTGCATTTCATCTAGATCAATTTGCTCTCTAATTAGTTGCGCTATAACTCTTTCTGTGACCTTCATGACCTGGTCAACTAACTTAATGCCTCTATAGTTTCCTCTATCTAGAGCATCTCCTTTACCCTTGTAGCAGTTAATGATGATGCTGCTACGCCAGTCTTTTGGTATGACCCCATTCTGTATTACTTGGTTAACTATACGGGTGACCATAGTATGTCCCACCATTCCAGATGCCTATTTGTGTGTATATATATGTGTGTGTGTGTGTGTGTGTATATATATACATACACACACACCCATATATATATATATATACACACATAAACCCATGCTAGCGTGGAAGATAGACGTTAAACGATGATGATGATGATAACACACATACACACACATATATATATATATATATATATATTCATTTCATTTCATTTCATTTTACGTCCACTTTTCCCTGCTTGCAAGGGTGGGACGGGAACTGATTCTGGCTTGATTTCTACAGCTGGATGCCCTTCCTAACACCAACCTCATTTACAGTGAGTGCTGGGTGCTTTTTTGCCGTGGCACCTCCACGGCCACTTTGCAGTGTAATGATAGGGATCCCAGTCCCTATCATCTCATTTCTACAGCTGAGTAAACTGGAGCAATGTGAAATAAAGTGTCTTGCTCAAGGAAACAACACATCACCCGGTCTGAGAATTGAACTCACAACCTTTTGATTGCAAGGCCAATGCTCTAACCACTAAGCCATGTGCCTCCACTTATATATATATATATATATATATATATATATATATATATATATATATATATATATATATATATATATATATATATATATATATATATATATATATATATATATATATATATATATATATATATATATATATATATATATATATATATATATATATATATATATATATATATATATATATATATATATATATATATATATATATATATATATATATATATATATATATATATATATATATATATATATATATATATATATATATATATATATATATATATATATATATATATATATATATATATATATATATATATATATATATATATATATATATGTATGTATGTATATATATATATATATACACATATTATAGTACAGATTTAAGTTTAAGCAAACAATTTCTGCTTTCACCAAAACCTGCCTTCCCATATTCACAGGTTGAAGCATACATTCAGTATGCACCACATTTCCCTTCCTTCACCACCCACGTCCTAACACCCCACCCTTCACCCACATCCTAACACCCCCACACACCCGATAAATACCCCCCATCCCTAGACCTACCTCTCCCATCGCCATGCACTTACACCAACCCTGTCTATATTGTAAAGTGGTCCTGTAGGTGTTAACAAAAAACACCCAATACACACTGTAAATGTGATTGGCATTAGGAAGGGCATCCAGCTGTAGAAACCAAGCCAAAATCAGTTCTATATGAGCAAGACATGGTCATCTGATCTGGCTTGTCTCACAACAGGACAACATGTCTAACCCATGCTAGTGTGGAAAAATGGACACTAAACGGAGAAGATGATGATTAATATATATATATATATATATATATATATATATATATTATCAAGAAAACGAAAAATCAGTGATGCCTTTATTTTGTGTTACATACACACACAGTTTGGGTACAAATGAAGAAAAAGAGCAATCAACATATAATGTTGAAATTGAGAATATTTATATTATTAGTTTGACCTATTCCTGCATTACCAATGGTTTCAAAGATGTAAACATCTAACTTTTTCAGATACTTGTCAATATATATAATTAACCCTTTGATACCACCATTTGTTCTATGATGCACATTCTCTCTCACTCCAACTTCACCTCCACTGTCACTGCCACCACCACCAACAACAACAACACACACAAACCAAATATTCATTCACAAACACATATACAAATATTGACTAATTTGTACACACTGTAAAATGGTTGGTTTTAGGAAGGGTAAATCATACCAAAATCAGAGTGTATGAGCAAGGCATGCTTCCCGACCCCACTACTGCCTTGTCTGAGATAACAACCCATGTAATCCGTTTTAGCATGGAAAGCAGATGTTAATTGATGATGATCAATTACATTTTAACCCTTTTGTTACTAAAGAACCTAATTCTACGATACAAAATTGTTTGTTTAAAATGTTTACATAAACCATCTTGCCAACAACAACCCTGAGCACCTTTTTGAATTCCATGTGTCTAACACACGTGGACATGCCTACAAAGTCAGAAAACAGCACAGCTCCCACGATTTTCGGAAACACTTTTTCACGCTCAGAGTTGCTGAAGCATGGAACAAACTACCTGCATCAGTTATTAGCTGTCGAGACACTGCATCCTTTAAAACCTCTCTGCCTCCTGAAATTCATCAACACTACACCTGATATCCCCCCTCCATACACACACACACACACATGTATACCATGACTCATACACTGTTCATTTTCCTGACATTTGTACATTATTCTATGTACTATACATGCACTTTTGACGAGTTGTAGTGCACCTGAGCACTGTACTCTAATTATAATTTTATAACAGAAAATAATGTTATATGTAAAAATTCTTGATTATTTTCAAAATAATTTTAGTCTTAGGAAGTGGTTTTCATGTAGTTATAGCAATTATTCTTGGCACTAAAAAAACCCATTTATAATGTCCAATGATGTTAAACCCTTTCAGTACATATCTAATGAAAACCACTTCCTAAGACTCAAATTCAAGGATGTTTTCGCTCATTGTCATTATTTAACGTTCACGTTTTCTGCTAGCAAGGGTTATGTTGATAAAATATTATTTTGTTTAAAATACGATATGAAATATTGTATAAGCTGTATTTTAAACATTAATGTTTTATTTTATTTATTTTTTCATCACTCATTTAAAATACATACTTTAACCCTTTTGACACTAACATGGGCAAATCTAGCTCTGGTTCTATGAAACAAAATCACTCACTTTAAAGGTCTCCTATATATATACTAAAAAATCTTTCAACATAACTTTAGTAAATCCTTCAAATTAATTAATCAATTAATTAAAATAGAGTGTATTTCTAAAACCATTCATATTTAAATTAAAATCTACCAACATAATTTTGTATAAGAACCATATATTAAATTACTGTTGTAATAATACAATAATTAATAATCAATTCTTCATTAATTAGTTGAAACTGTATTTCATTATAAATACGATCAAGAAAAGGTTTAATGAAATATATATTATAAACTTATCTCTGATGAGGTAACTAAGTAAGTAAATATTAGAGTTATTTCCCTTACAGCATAGTTGAAATTGTGTTATCTTTCGCTAAACAATCTTAACGCGATTTAGAAGGATAACTAGATATAATCTTACTGTCTGCATGATTTGTGGCAGTGATTCTGGAAGTTGGGCATATGGCACACAAGGGGACAATTTTAATATTTTAGGTGCTAATGCCAAGCATAGATATGTCATTTACAAAAGTGAGTGAATTTGGTATATATAACCATCGTTTTTATGTCCACTTTTCTACTCTGGCATGGGTTGGACGATATGTTTTAAGGCAATGTTTTACAGCCGAAAGTTTTTTCTGACACCAACCCTTTTGGTCGTCTCTTATGACATGCAGGATACAGTGTACCTATTCTAAAAGTCGGGACATATATGAGTGCCTTTTCGATTTCCACGTGTCTAACACACGTGGACATGCCCACAAAGTAAGAAAACAGCACAGTTCCCATGACTTTCGGAAACATTTTTTCACGCTCAGAGTTGCTGAAGCATGGAACAAACTACCTGCATCAGTTGTTAGCTGTCGAGACACTGCATCCTTTAAGGCCTCCATGCTTCCCGAGATCCGCCAACACTACAGCTAACACATACAAACATGTACTTCCCTGGCATTTGTGTATTATTCTATGTACTATATTGACGAGTTGTAGTGCACCTGAGCACTTTACACAATAATTTCATTATTATTATTATTATTATAAATGTGTGTGTTTGTGAATGTGCGTGTGTATGTGCCTTTGCCACAAACCTCATATGGATAATCTACATTTATATAAAAAAGCAGTAATGTTTGTTTATGTCACTCATAATCAAATATCATTGCAGTGTAGTGGCTCGATAAACAATAATAAAACAGGTCTGAAAAGCACTGGCATAGCTTTTCTAGGACTACATTATTTAATGTGTCCTTTTATTGAGGTTAGATATTTTTTAATTGCTACTGCTAGCAGGTTGAATGACCATATACAGACATATGAAGTCCTTTTCTAGGTGTGTGACTTTCCTGGGGCCAACTGTTTTGGCTGCCTCATACCTCACAAATCAAACACACACAATCCATATATAACCTGGATTTAATAATAGGTACACTGTATTCCTGCGTATAATAAAATGTAACTATAAGGGTTAACCTTAGGAATGTCAACCAGCTGTAAAGCATTGACTGAAAATATCTTATGCAACCCATGTAAGTATGGAAAAGTGGAGGTAAAAACAATGATGATGCCATTTAGCTACAATGCAGTTAATCATATATTTTCATCTTTAGCTTAGTTTCTATTTTAAAAAAAAAAAATTTCTGTTAAGATACTGAAAATCATAAATATATAGGGACAGAATATAAAAAAAAAAAAAATGAGAAAGATAGCAGGAATATAAACATTATAGGGTAATAAAATTGCTTAAGCAAGGGCAACTTCTCTAGTTGAGCAGTAACTCCAAATAGATATTTGCATGGGGTGATGTGAACTCCATAAGCTGTAATGACACTGGATAAAAACTGATATGGGGTAGAGTAAACCCATAAGCCCTGAAAGATAGCCTTTATAATGCTTGTGGTACAATAAAATGTACCCACTCTAATTTGTAAAGTGGTTGGTGACTGGAAACGTATCCTGTCAGAAAAGCTATGCGAAAGCAATGACTAGCACAACACTGTCACGATATCCAGCCAGTGTAAGCATGGAAAAAAATCTTGTTGATAATAAGGAGGAGGAGGTTAAAATTGTTTACAAGTGTAAAAGTGTTTACAACTCAATTGACTAAATAATTTATTTAGTTATTTAAATTACTGAGTTGTAGGGATGCATCATAACTGAATAGTTAGGAAGTTTGCTTCACAATCATATCAGGAGCTTGATCCCAGTTTGACATCTTGGGTTAGTATTTTTTACTACAAACTCAGATCAACCTAAGCCTTGAGTGAAATTATGTAAATTGAAACTCTTATGAATTTGGAAGCCTATTGTATGAATTGTACTTTTACATCAACGAGTCAGCCTTGTCATACATTGCTGTGACTTACTGAATCTCCCTGAGAATTATGTTAAGGGTACACATGTTTGTGGAATACATAGCTAATTACATGTCAATATCACATGTAGGCTGTTCCTTTGATCAATCAACTAGAACACTGATTGTCAAACGCAATAAAAGGTTCATTTCTGCCTTTTTAGTTGGTGGTAAATTGGTAGAGTGGTTAGGGCATCTAATTATATACCTTTGTAATTGTTCTGGTTCACTCTGCACCGAGTTCAAATCCTGCTAGGGGTTAACATTGCATTTCAACCTTTTGGAGTTGATAAATAAAGAACCAATCTTGGGGCATTTGGTGTCAGAATTGATACAGAATCAGATGGGACGCTTTGCAATATCTGATCCAGCTCTCTGTTCCGAGTTCAAATTATGCCTTCTTTCATGAGTAGTGACAAAGAGATAGTATTAACAATGAAGAGACCGGTTGAAATAGTGTTTCCTTTGTTCTATCTGAGGATTGGCTCCTTTCCTTTGACATCTTTTTAATGTCCGAGTTGTGTGAAATAATGTTAAAATCATGACTTCAACCAAAGTGGAGAGATTCTAGATTTAAAGTATCTAGAATAAAAAGACTATGATAAATTATAACAGCTTTCAGTTAGATTCTATCTGATATAATTCATTTTTATATGATCTGAGGGGAAAAGGTTTGATAAATATAAATGTAAGGAAGAGATTTATGCATTGAAAGTAATGGAGAAATGTTATTCTATTAAACAGTATCTGCTGCTATTGTTATCATCCTAGCTATAAAACAATATTGAAGTGTTTTGTTGTTGTTTTTACTATTTTACATCCATTTCCTGTTATAGAAGTATGCAATGGTATATTTCCTGGAGCAAATGTTTTTACAGCTGGCTGCTGCTGTGCTGTTAGCCACTGAACTGTGAAATGGGGCATGAAACCAGCCTTTTGTTCAATCATGCAAACTAAAGCAAACAGAGTTATGTACCTTGTTCTGGGTCACAACACAATGACTGTAGTAAAATCGCTTCTAATATATGGTACAAGATCAGAAATTTGAAAGGAGGGCATAAGTGGACTGGGTCTTAAAACCAGCCCAGGCATCGAGGTGACACTGACTAACAAACTGCTGAGAATCTGAGGTCTGTTGTCACTGTTCAGCCTAGGTGATGCTGACTAGCAAACAAACAGCAGAGGGCCAGAGGTGTGTTTTCGTTGCTCAGCTAAGGTGTAGTCCATTTTGTTTCAAAACATTAGTACAGCTGTGTTTTGAGTTTCTTTTTAACACAGTCCAAATGCCTGTATGGCCATTCTGTTTCTAAAGGAGGAGGAACAGTTGATAAAAATCAACCCTGATACTTCACTGGTACTGTATTTTAACAATCCTGAAAGGATGAAAGACAAAGTAGGCCTTGGTGGAATCTGAACTCAGAGAATGTTCATAGTTGGAACAAATACTACAAAACACTTTTCTGACAATCCACCACCCTTAATGGCTTCTAATTTAGTCACAAAGCCAATAATTTGGGGTGAAGGGAAAGTTGATTAAACCAACCCCCAGTACTTGGCAGGTACTTTATTTTATTGAGCCTAGAAGGATAAAATGCAAAGTTGACCTGGGCAGGATTTGAAGTGTGAATTTGTGGTTCAATATTTCAAGTTCACAACATGATTAGCTACACTTACAGGCAGAAAGTAAATCTGGCACTATTAATATAAAAAATTGAAATGAAAAAATGAAATGTTACAGCTTACACCTATGCAAGTTTAGATAACCTCCTACAAGGTAATATCTTATAGGAGGTCTTGGGTGTTTCCTATAATGAAAAGCAAAATTTACAGCTTATACCTATTAGGCTTAGCTGGCCTCCTATGTTGTATTTCATAAATGTCTAGGGTTTTAATGGTAGGTCTGAGTGTCTGGCTCAAGAACACAACATGCCACCTGGTTCAAGTATTGAATCTACAACTTTCTGATTATGAAGTCAACACCATAACCACTAGGCCATGTTCCTCCACTATAAACAATTGAAAAATTGGATTGCTGTGAAAAAAATCACTCTCTGATGGTTTCTCTTTTGAACTGCTTATATTCATTAATTGCAGTTCAACAGTGAATTAGGAGAGTCATTAGAGTGTTGGATAGAATATCTTGTGATATTTGTTCTGACTTTGCATTCTGAGTTCAAATTCTGCTGAGGTTAACTTTGCATTTCATTGATTCAGGGTTGATAAAATAAAGTACCAGTTCATGGTGGTGGATTAACAGGATTGTTAGAATGTTAGGGTACACATTTCCTAATAAAATGCACACTATTTAAATGAATTAATGAAGAATTTGAACGGATTGGTATTTATAACATAAAATATTCTTATATAAAATTAATAGGAAGATTTAAATTTAACTCTTAACACCCTGCAATGATTTAACAGAAAATATCTTAAAAAGCGTGTTTATAGTATCTTTACTAATGGATAGATTTTTGTGAAAATTTGCAGTTTAAAGTAAAGACTTTAATTTTTAATGTGATGCAGTCATAGTGTTGATTTGTACTTTTCAAGGACATCTTGCTAATAGTTTCATATGATATAGAACATTAAGAGTTAAATAGGAACCCTTTAAAATATATAGGTTTGTTTCATAGAAACAGATTCAGTTAGGGACAGATTGGTATCAAATGGTTTAACAAATATCTGAATAAACATGAAAACAAACAATTTTCAGAACAATCCTTTTACTCTTTTACTGCTTTCAGTCATTAGACTGCAGCCAAACTGGAGCACAGACTTCATGGCTTTAGTTAATCATATCAATCCTAATAATTATTTAGAAGTCTGGTATATATTTCATTCATCTTTGTTTCTTGAACTGAGAATATCTTCAATAAAGTATTTACTGTCTGAAGTTTTCAAATTAGATTAAAAAAAAAAGTGTTATTTTTACTTTGCTTCCCGTAGTTAAACTCTTCACCAAAGATTCACAAACGGGAGGTACTTGGCTCCCGGAGTAAGAAATTGGGGAGGAATATTAGACAAGGAAACATTCAAACTGAGTAAAAATAGCATACATTGTGTATATATCAAATAAAATACCAATATACCAAACTATTTGGGTGACCACAAATTAACATTTCATAAAAAATTGCTGCTTCAGACTTAATCTTGTTTGTGACTATACAATTATTGAAGTTTGAAAAGCTTGCTTATGTTAATTTGATGAAAGTTCAAAATGGGGTAGAAATTGAGATAACCTAGAATTTCATGGGGTGGACTGTGATCTGGGTCTCAGAAAACTACTGATCTACACTATGTTTATGGATAATACTGATTTCTTACATAGGAACATCCTGAATTTATAAAATGAGGGTAAATACATTAACAACAATGATCATTATTAAATAATATAGAGGGCAGTGGGTAAGCAGAATTGGTAGAGTGCCAGACAACATGCTTTGCAGCATAGAGTTACGGCCCTTTACGTTCTAAGTTCAAATCCTGCTGAGGTTAGCTTTGCCTTTCATCCTCATGGGGGTCGATAAATAAAGCACCAGTAATACACTGGGGTTGGTTGAATCGACTTTCCATTTCCCTTCAAATTGTTGGCCTTGTGCCTAAAGTAGAAACACTTATAAGGGTAGTAGATTGCAGGATTGATTGAGCACTGTATAAAATGCTTTGCTTATTTAGTCATGACTTTCTACATTCTGTGTTCAAATTTCATTTTGCCCTTCATCATTTTGGAGTCAATAAAATAAAGTGCCAATAAAGTACAGGGGTCGATATAATCAGCTCCCCAACTCTCACAAGTTGTTGGCTTTGTGACAATGTTAGAAAGAATTATTAAGTAAAATGTGTGTATGTATTTTATCAGTTGAGGAGTTACAGTGTCTGAAAAGCCAAGAGTTTTGTTCAGATATGGCTGTGTGCTTTCGGAGTTCACTTCACAACCACATCGTTCTGGGTTCAGTCTCGCTACTTCTATCACAGGCTTCCTAGACCAAACTTAGTAAATCATTCAAGTGGAAAAACATCCCTCACTAACACTCTCCAGTTATGAAGGTGCTTCTGTGTGATTGATTAACCTAGTAGGAATAGTAACTAAATTTCTTTCAGATCACATACACACTGTCTTGATACCAGCCTGATCAAAACTGCCTCTGGTCCTATGGAACAAAACAACTCATTTTAAAGGGTTTCTATTGATAATGAGATCCTTGGTTCCCTTCAAAAAACCTATTATCAAAGGCATTCCAGCCACGACCATCCCATTCTTATGTGTAGAAAGAAACATATGCCAGCCTCCCACGCATATCTGACATTGTACATAAAAGGAGAGTAAAATTTGCTGGCCAGTGCCATCATGCTACTTCTGAGGCAGTGTACCCTTTAGTGCTTTGGAAACCACATGTAGTCATTAATAACAGGGGATGCAAGCTCTCCTATCCTGATGTCATCTCCAGAGATTCAGGTATTGAAATTTAGGATTTGGCAACGGCAATGAACAACAGACCCACGTGGAGATCAATTTTGGCTGATACCACCAGATGATAATGATCATGTGTAGAGCTAAACAACAAGAGTAACATGTCTACACACAGACACATACACTCTCACATGCATGCAAATATTCACTGTATATGAATACATTCATTGCATGAACTCACCTCACATTTGTTGCCTGTATATACATTTGCTGCACAAGCACATATACGCAAGAATACAAATGCATATTCAAACACACACACACTCACATTTACACACATAAAGAGTACTAGGAGATAGAGAGAAAACAAATACAGAGAAAGACACACACAAAAAATAACTCATTGATTAAAAAATATCAGCAAAAAGAGGATAAAGCACACCTCAAAACAAGAATATATTAATTTGCCAGAAAAGGAAAGACAGTTCAATACATTTGCTAAAGCTGCTCTTTGTAAAAGCCAAATTAGCTTCAAGCACACAAACTTAACCCTTATATGGCTGTATTTCCATGTATTCTAATTAATTAAGTAATTCAGGGAGATTTACTCAAGTTATTAACTATTTCATTAAAATGGTATTTGTAACATAACCTAACAAATGATTCTAGTATGAAATTATATTTAAATAGGAACCCATTAAATTGGGTGTTTTGTTTCAAAGAACCAGAGGCAGTTTTGGATGGGTTTGTATGATAAGGGCTAAATGTCATTAACCCCTTCGTGAGCATATTTTTAATGAAACACTTTGCCTACAGGTTTCAGCTAATTTTGAAAATAGAATAATAAAAAAAATGTCAAAAGGATGATTTAATGAAGTAACTAACTCATTATTAAGCTGGATATGGAGGGTAGTGGATTGGCAGAATTGTTAGAGAGTCAGACAAATACTTAACAGTATTTGTTTTGGCTCTTTACAATCTGAGTTCAAATCCCACCAAGGTCAACTTTGCCTTTGATCCGTGTGTGTGTGCAGGGGGGGGGGGGTCAATAAAGTAAAGTACCAGTAACCCACTGGGGTCAATTTAATCGACTTTCCCCTCACCCCCAAATTGTTGGCCGTGTGCCTAAATCAGAAACAATTATTAAGCTGGTTAAGAAAGAAAATGTTAGTAGAGTGTACTATTGAAAATCTGGATATTACTATCAAAAGATAGCAGCTCAAGTGAACCGCATAGTTCACATACTTGAGAAAGATCTTTGCTGAGGATGGGAAGCTGTACAGAGAAATAGAGATTAGAGTTCAGAGGACAAACTCAGTCAGATATCCCCTAACATCCCTCAAAGTCAGACTGATCAACTCGATCTTCACACCCACTCTCACCTACCAGTGCCAGACCTGGATTTTGAACAAAGCACAGGAGTGAACACACACAACTTGTGAGATATCTGGTCAACAGCTGGTAAAACCAAAAGGAACTAAATGAGAAACAAAGACAGATGGTTGGTGCCATATCTATCAACCAATTCACAGCCTTTCAATGAGTAAAATAATTTAGTCACCTGATAAGTATGCTTTCAGGCCTATAACACTAAGCATTTGGGCTTCAATACTAGCAGAATACCATACTAGCCGTGGATTGATGAAGTCACAGACACACTCTACAGCACCCACATAGGTCTCACATCTTGCTGCAGATCACCAACTTTATCCTCCAGGGACACCTTCTCAATAGAAATGCCTGGATCATCATCATCATCATCATTTTAACATTTGCTTTCCATGCTTGCATGGGTGAGACATGTTTGTCACAGTTCGAGACTAGATGGCCAAGAGAACCATATCTTACTCATACATTTAATTTTTGGAATTTCTACAGCTGGATGACCTTCCTAACCAAACACTTTACAGAGTGTACTGGATGCATTGTATCGTGGCACAGGCACTGTCACTTTATACAGTGTACTGACTGCATTTTATCATGGCACCAGCACTACCACTTTACAGAGTGGTGGACTAAGTGCATTATTATTGTGGCACAAATAAATAAAATAAGAAAGTGAAGCAAATAGACAAAAAAAAAACAACAAATATATCCTTACTTACCAGAGACGGAAACAACATCAGATCATTAGAAATATACTGGCATGTAATAGATAAGTCTCTCTCTAGGACATAACTTGAAATTCATCATAGACATCATGGGTTTGAAGGAATTAGATATCTAGATTCCATTCTAACTAGTCTTTAGTTTTTAATGTTTCATATAAAACATTGAGAAAATTGTAGATTTATCCAATTGTTCTTTGTTAACAGAGAGGAAGAAGCAGTCGGTTTTCAGGCATGCCACAATGGAGTACACCACGCCACAATGAAAAAAGAGTTATCGTCTCATAAATAAAAGTTGGCATCGTTTTTTATCTGTTAAGAAAAAAAAAAAAAAAAGATAAGAAAAGAGATATAAAAATGAAAAGAAAATCATCACCATCATCATCATTATTTACAGTCTGTTTTCCATACTTGCAAGGGTTAGACAGCTTTTCAGTAACTGAGTCTGTAATCAAGCAGAGCCACTGATCTTTCAGATGGGCTGGGACCCTGCTTCTCATTTACATACAATCCCACATCGACTGATCTTATTTATTGTGGCACTAGTACTAAAGGAGTTGTTATGTCTTTGACACAGCTGAAGGGTCCTCTCAACAGTTCATTTGGCAGGTTTTCTACAGCTGGATTTCCTTCCTATCACCAATCACTTTACAAAGTGTACTAGGTGCATTTATTGTGTAAATCACCAATACTAGGGTAGTTGTCATTTCTTTGACACAATTGAAGAGTCCTTCTGACCCTTTACAGATCTTCTTTAAGTTAAATACTCAATACATGAATTAGGGTTTATTCTGTCAACAATTACCCCTTTCTAATGAAAGATACTGCTAACGGTTTTTAAATAACTTTGAAAAAAATCAAGAATTTGGAGGGATTTACTAACATAACTTAACAAATGTTCACACATAAATTTGGGAAGGAAAATTTCAGATACATAAAATAAATGCTTTAATCCTTTTGATACCAGCCCGTACAGAACTGCTTCTGGTTCTGTAGAACACATTTTAAAAGTTCTTATTTGAATTAAAATCTTCCATCAATTTTATATAAGAACTTTTTGTTAAGTTATGTTACAAATACCATTGTAATAATTGTTTCTCATTTTAGCACAAGGCTAGCAATTTGTGGGAGAGGAAACGATGTGACTAGCACTTCTTTTTATTGGCCCAAGAAGGATGAAAGGTAAATTTGAACTCAATGGGGTTCAAACTCAGATTGTAATGGGCTGGAACTAAATGCTGAAAACATTTTGTTTGAAACTCTAATGATTCTTGTTAATCTACCAACCTTACACCATCTGGATAATGAAACAATAACTTTAGTAAATCCCTCTAATTGATGAATTTTCAAGTACAATGGATTTTATTATGGTATGAAATATGGTTATAAAAGGATTAAAAATAAACACCTTAATATTGTATGCAGTTTGGTAGTAAAAGGGTTAACTCGTACATTCATTCAGTTAGGTAAAGCATTAACTATTTTTTTTAAAATTATATTCTTTTATTCTTTTACTGGTTTCAGTCATTAGATTGAGACAATGTTGGGGCCCAGCCCCAGTACTTATTTTATTGAACTGCTAAGTTATAGAACATAAACAAACACAAATACACATATGTTTTTGACAGGCTTTTATATACCATAAGGCATTGGTCAAACCCAAAGTGCCACACAGTGTGACTGGACCTAAAACCACATGGTTACAAAGTGAACTTGTGAACCACACAGCCATGCCTTTGTCTATATATAGTATGAGTATGCTCAAGTATTACTTTTTTCAATGAATATTGGAGACATTCAATACATATTATTGAGTATACGTGTTATTCAACCTTGTTACCATATTTCTAATATAAGACACTACAAATGTATTTTAAATGATTCTTAAAATAATCAAGAATTTGGAGGGATTTAGTAATATAACTAATATTCTCATTATTAAGCTAGTGTTTTGAACATAACTTAACAAATGTTCTTACATACAATTATAAAGGAATATTTTTAGAGAAATATAAACATTTTAAAAC
>OZ024741.1:179572905-179607905 GCA_964016885.1 Eledone cirrhosa
TATTATATCTGTAGGTATATTATATCTGTAGATATATTATATCTGTAGGTATATTATATCTGTAGATATATTATATCTGTAGATGTATTATATCTGTAGGTATATTATATCTATAGATGTATTATATCTGTAGATGTATTATATATGTAGGTATAATATATCTATAGATGTATTATATCTGTAGATGTATTATATCTGTAGATATATTATATCTGTAGATGTATTATATCTGTAGGTATATTATATCTATAGATGTATTATATCTGTAGATGTATTATATCTGTAGATGTATTATATATGTAGGTATATTATATCTATAGATGTATTATATCTATAGATGTATTATATCTGTAGATGTATTATATCTGTAGATGTATTATATCTGTAGATGTATTATATCTGTAGGTATATTATATCTGTAGATATATTATATCTGTAGATGTATTATATCTGTAGGTATATTATATCTATAGGTGTATTATATCTGTAGATGTATTATATCTGTAGGTATATTATATCTATAGAGTATTATATCTGTAGGTGTATTATATCTGTAGGTGTATTATATCTGTAGGTGTATTATATCTGTAGATGTATTATATCTATAGGTGTATTATATCTGTAAGTGTATTATATCTGTAGGTGTATTATATGTGTAGGTATATTATATCTGTAGATGTATTATATCTGTAGGTGTATTATATCTGTAGATGTATTATATCTGTAGGTATATTATATCTATAGGTATATTATATCTGTAGATGTATTATATCTGAGGTGTATTATATCTGTAGGTATATTATATCTGTAGGTATATTATATCTGTAGGTGTATTATATCTATAGGTATATTATATCTGTAAGTATATTATATCTGTAGATGTATTATATCTGTAGGTATATTATATCTGTAGGTGATTTATATCTGTAGGTATATTTTATCTGTAGGTATATTATATCTGTAGGTATATTATATTTGTAGATGTATTATATCTATAGATGTATTATATCTGTAGGTGTATTATATCTATAGATGTATTTTATCTGTAGGTATGTTATATCTGTAGGTATATTATATCTGTAGGTATATTAGATCTGTAGATGTATTATATCTATAGATGTATTATATTTGTAGGTATGTTATATCTGTAGATGTATTATATCTGTAGATGTATTATATCTATAGATGTATTATATCTGTAGGTATGTTATATCTGTAGGTATATTATATCGGTAGGTATGTTATATCTGTATATGTATTATATCTATAGATGTATTATATCTATAGGTATATTATATCTGTAGATGTATTATATCTATAGATGTATTATATTTGTAGGTATATTATATCTGTAGATATATTATATCTGTAGGTATATTATATCTGTAGATGTATCATATCTGTAGGTATATTATATCTGTAGATGTATTATATCTGTAGGTATATTATATCTGTAGATGTATTATATCTGTAGATGTATTATATCTGTAAGTGTATTATATCTGTAGGTGTATTATATCTGTAGGTATATTATATCTATAGAGTATTATATCTGTAGGTGTATTATATCTGTAGGTATATTATATCTGTAGGTATATTATATCTATAGAGTATTATATCTGTAGGTGTATTATATCTGTAGGTATATTATATCTGTAGATGTATTATATCTGTAGGTGTATTATATCTGTAGGTATATTATATCTATAGAGTATTATATCTGTAGGTATATTATATCTGTAGGTATATTATATCTATAGAGTATTATATCTGTAGGTGTATTATATCTGTAGGTATATTATATCTGTAGGTATATTATATCTGTAGATATATTATATCTGTAGGTGTATTATATCTGTAGGTATATTATATCTATAGAGTATTATATCTGTAGGTGTATTATATCTGTAGGTGTATTATATCTGTAGGTATATTATATCTGTAGGTATATTATATCTGTAGGTGTATTATATCAGTAAGTATATTATATCTGTAGGTATATTATATCTGTAGATATATTATATCTGTAGATGTATTATATCTGTAGATGTATTATATCTGAGGTGTATTATATCTGTAGGTATATTATATCTATAGAGTATTATATCTGTAGGTATATTATATCTGTAGGTATATTATATCTATAGAGTATTATATCTGTAGGTGTATTATATCTGTAGGTGTATTATATCTGTAGGTGTATTATATCTGTAGGTGTATTATATCTGTAGATGTATTATATCTGTAGGTGTATTATATCTGTAGGTATATTATATCTGTAGATGTATTATATCTATAGGTATATTATATCTGTAGATGTATTATATCTGTAGATGTATTATATCTGTAGGTATATTATATCTGTAGATGTATTATATCTATAGATGTATTATATCTGTAGATGTATTATATCTGTAGCTATATTATATCTATAGAGTATTATATCTGTAGGTGTATTATATCTATAGGTGTATTATATCTGTAGGTGTATTATATCTGTAGGTATATTATATCTGTAGATGTATTATATCTGTAGGTGTATTATATCTGTAGATATATTATATCCGTAGGTATATTATATCTATAGGTATATTATATCTGTAGATGTATTATATCTGTAGGTGTATTATATCTGTAGATGTAGTATATCTGTAGGTGTATTATATCTGTAGGTATATTATATCTATAGAGTATTATATCTGTAGGTGTATTATATCTGTAGGTATATTATATCTATAGAGTATTATATCTGTAGGTGTATTATATCTGTAGGTATATTATATCTGTAGGTATATTATATCTGTAGATGTATTATATCTGTAGGTATATTATATCTATAGAGTATTATATCTGTAGGTATATTATATCTGTAGGTATATTATATCTATAGAGTATTATATCTGTAGGTATATTATATCTGTAGGTATATTATATCTATAGAGTATTATATCTGTAGGTGTATTATATCTGTAGGTATATTATATCTGTAGGTATATTATATCTGTAGATATATTATATCTGTAGGTGTATTATATCTGTAGGTATATTATATCTATAGAGTATTATATCTATAGGTGTATTATATCTGTAGGTGTATTATATCTGTAGGTATATTATATCTGTAGGTGTATTATATCAGTAAGTATATTATATCTGTAGGTATATTATATCTGTAGATATATTATATCTGTAGATGTATTATATCTGTAGATGTATTATATCTGAGGTGTATTATATCTGTAGGTATATTATATCTGTAGGTATATTATATCTATAGAGTATTATATCTGTAGGTGTATTATATCTGTAGGTGTATTATATCTGTAGGTGTATTATATCTGGAGGTATATTATATCTGTAGATGTATTATATCTGTAGGTATATTATATCTGTAGGTATATTATATTTGTAGATGTATCATATCTGTAGGTATATTATATCTGTAGGTATATTATATCTATAGATGTATTATATCTGTAGGTATGTTATATCTGTAGGTATATTATATCTGTAGATGTATCATATCTGTAGGTATATTATATCTGTAGATGTATTATATCTGTAGATGTATTATATCTGTAGATGTATTATATCTATAGATGTATTATATCTGTAGATGTATTATATCTGTAGGTATATTATATCTATAGAGTATTATATCTGTAGGTGTATTATATCTATAGGTGTATTATATCTGTAGGTGTATTATATCTGTAGGTATATTATATCTGTAGATGTATTATATCTGTAGGTATATCATATCTGTAGGTGTATTATATCTGTAGATGTAGTATATCTGTAGGTATATTATATCTATAGGTGTATTATATCTGTAGGTGTATTATATCTGTAGGTATATTTTATCTGTAGGTATATTATATCTGTAGGTATATTATATCTGTAGGTATATTATATCTGTAGGTATATTATATCTGTAGATGTATTATATCTATAGATGTATTATATCTGTAGGTATGTTATATCTGTAGGTATATTATATCTGTAGATGTATCATATCTGTAGGTATATTATATCTGTAGATGTATTATATCTGTAGATGTATTATATCTGTAGGTGTATTATATCTGTAGGTATATTATATCTGTAGATGTAGTATATCTGTAGGTGTATTATATCTGTACATGTATTATATCTGTAGGTTTATTATATCTGTAGATGTATTATATCTGTAGGTATATTATATCTATAGAGTGTGAATTGGCAGTATCGGTAGAGGGTTGGACGCCATGCTTTCTAGCATAGTTACGTCCCTTTACAGTCTGAGTTCAAATCCCGCCGAGGTTAACTTTGCCTTTCATCCTTACGGGGTCGATAAAATAAAGTACCAGTAATGTACTGGGTAGTTGCTGGCCTTGTGCCTAAAGTAGAAACAATTATATCTGTAGGTGTATTATATCTGTAGATGTATTATATCTGTAGATGTATTATATCTGTAGGTATATTATATCTATAGTGTATTATATCTGTAGGTGTATTATATCAGTAGGTGTATTATATCTGTAGGTATATTATACCTGTAGGTATATTATATCTATAGGTATATTATATCAGTAGGTGTATTATATCTGTAGGTATATTATATCTGTAGGTATATTATATCTGTAGATGTATTATATCTGTAGGTATATTATATCTATAGGTATATTATATCTGTAGGTATATTATATCTGTAGATGTATTATATCTGTAGATGTATTATATCTGTAGATGTATTATATCTGACGGTATATTATACCTGTAGGTATATTATATCTGTAGATGTATTATATCTGTAGATGTATTATATCTGTAGATGTATTATATCTGTACATGTATTATATCTATAGATGTATTATATCTATAGGTATATTATATCTGTAGGTATATTATATCTATAGGTATATTATATCTGTAGGTATATTATATCTGTAGATGTATTATATCTGTAGGTATATTATATCTATAGGTATATTATATCTGTAGGTATATTATATCTGTAGGTATATTATATCTGTAGATGTATTATATCTGTAGGTATATTATATCTATAGGTATATTATATCTGTAGGTGTATTATATCTGTAGATATATTATATCTATAGAGTATTATATCTGTAGGTGTATTATATCTCTATGTGTATTATATCTGAAGATGTATCATATCTGTAGGTATATTATATCTGTAGGCGTATTATATCTCTATGTGTATTATATCTATAGGTGTATTATATCTGTAGGTGTATTATATCTGTAGGTATATTATATCTGTAGGTATATTATATCTGTAGGTATATTATATCTATAGGTGTATTATATCTGTAGGTATATTATATCTGTAGGTATATTATATCTATAGGTGTATTATATCTGTAAGTATATTATATCTGTAGGTATATTACATCTGTAGGTATATTATATCTATAGATGTATTATATCTGTAGATGTATTATATCTATAGATATATTATATCTGTAGGTGTATTATATCTGTAGGTGTATTATATCTATAGGTATATTATATCTGTAGGTATATTATATCTGTAGATGTATTATATCTGTAGGTATATTATACCTGTAGGTATATTATATCTGTAGATATATTATATCTGTAGGTGTATTATATCTATAAAGTATTATATCTGTAGATGTATTACATCTGTAGATGTATTACATCTGTAGGTATATTATATCTGTAGGTATATTATATCTGTAGGTATATTATATCTGTAGGTATATTATATCTGTAGATGTATTATATCTGTAGGTATATTATATCTGTAGGTATATTATATCTGTAGGCATATTATATCTGTAGATGTATTATATCTATAGATGTATTATATTTGTAGGTATATTATATCTGTAGGTATATTATATATGTAGGTATATTATATCTGTAGATGTATTATATCTGTAGGTATATTATATCTGTAGATGTATTATATCTGTAGATTATTATATCTGTAGATGTATTATATATGTAGATGTATTATATCTGTAGATGTATTATATCTGTAGGTATATTATATCTATAGGTGTATTATATCTGTAGGTGTATTATATCTGTAGGTATATTATATCTGTAGATGTATTATATCTGTAGGTATATTATACCTGTAGGTATATTATATCTGTAGATATATTATATCTGTAGGTGTATTATATCTATAAAGTATTATATCTGTAGATGTATTACATCTGTAGATGTATTACATCTGTAGGTATATTATATCTGTAGGTATATTATATCTGTAGGTATATTATATCTGTAGGTATATTATATCTGTAGATGTATTATATCTGTAGATGTATTATATCTGTAGGTATATTATATCTGTAGATGTATTATATCTATAGATGTATTATATCTGTAGGTATATTATATCTGTAGGTATATTATATCTGTAGGTATATTATATCTGTAGATGTATTATATCTGTAGGTATATTATATCTGTAGATGTATTATATCTGTAGATATATTATATCTGTAGATGTATTATATCTGTAGATGTATTATATCTGTAGATGTATTATATCTGTAGGTATATTATATCTATAGGTGTATTATATCTGTAGGTGTATTATATCTGTAGGTATATTATATCTGTAGATGTATTATATCTGAGGTGTATTATATCTGTAGGTGTATTATATCTGTAGGTGTATTATATCTATAGATGTATTATATCTGTAGGTATATTATATCTGTAGGTATATTATATCTGTAGATGTATTATATCTGTAGATGTATTATATCTGTAGGTATATTATATCTGTAGGTATATTATACCTGTAGGTATATTATATCTATAGGTATATTATATCTGTAGGTGTATTATATCTATAGATGTATTATATCTATAGATGTATTATATCTATAGATGTATCATATCTATAGGTGTATTATATCTATAGATGTATTATATCTATAGATGTATTATATCTGTAGGTATATTATATCTGTAGGTATATTATATCTGTAGGTATATTATATCTGTAGATGTATTATATCTATAGATGTATTATATCTGTAGGTATGTTATATCTGTAGGTATATTATATCTGTAGATGTATCATATCTGTAGGTATATTATATCTGTAGATGTATTATATCTGTAGATGTATTATATCTGTAGGTGTATTATATCTGTAGGTATATTATATCTGTAGATGTATTATATCTGTAGGTGTATTATATCTGTACATGTATTATATCTGTAGGTTTATTATATCTGTAGATGTATTATATCTGTAGATGTATTATATCTGTAGGTATATTATATCTATAGAGTATTATATCTGTAGGTGTATTATATCTGTAGATGTATTATATCTGTAGATGTATTATATCTGTAGGTATATTATATCTATAGAGTATTATATCTGTAGGTGTATTATATCAGTAGGTGTATTATATCTGTAGGTATATTATACCTGTAGGTATATTATATCTATAGGTATATTATATCAGTAGGTGTATTATATCTGTAGGTATATTATATCTGTAGGTATATTATATCTGTAGATGTATTATATCTGTAGGTATATTATATCTATAGGTATATTATATCTGTAGGTATATTATATCTGTAGATGTATTATATCTGTAGATGTATTATATCTGTAGATGTATTATATCTGTAGGTATATTATACCTGTAGGTATATTATATCTGTAGATGTATTATATCTGTAGATGTATTATATCTGTAGATGTATTATATCTATAGATGTATTATATCTATAGGTATATTATATCTGTAGGTATATTATATCTATAGGTATATTATATCTGTAGGTATATTATATCTGTAGATGTATTATATCTGTAGGTATATTATATCTATAGGTATATTATATCTGTAGGTATATTATATCTGTAGGTATATTATATCTGTAGATGTATTATATCTGTAGGTATATTATATCTATAGGTATATTATATCTGTAGGTGTATTATATCTGTAGATATATTATATCTATAGAGTATTATATCTGTAGGTGTATTATATCTCTATGTGTATTATATCTGAAGATGTATCATATCTGTAGGTATATTATATCTGTAGGCGTATTATATCTCTATGTGTATTATATCTATAGGTGTATTATATCTGTAGGTGTATTATATCTGTAGGTATATTATATCTGTAGGTATATTATATCTGTAGGTATATTATATCTATAGGTGTATTATATCTGTAGGTATATTATATCTGTAGGTATATTATATCTATAGGTGTATTATATCTGTAAGTATATTATATCTGTAGGTATATTATATCTGTAGGTATATTATATCTATAGATGTATTATATCTGTAGATGTATTATATCTATAGATATATTATATCTGTAGGTGTATTATATCTGTAGGTGTATTATATCTATAGGTATATTATATCTGTAGGTATATTATATCTGTAGATGTATTATATCTGTAGGTATATTATACCTGTAGGTATATTATATCTGTAGATATATTATATCTGTAGGTGTATTATATCTATAAAGTATTATATCTGTAGATGTATTACATCTGTAGATGTATTACATCTGTAGGTATATTATATCTGTAGGTATATTATATCTGTAGGTATATTATATCTGTAGGTATATTATATCTGTAGATGTATTATATCTGTAGATGTATTATATCTGTAGGTATATTATATCTGTAGGTATATTATATCTGTAGGCATATTATATCTGTAGATGTATTATATCTATAGATGTATTATATTTGTAGGTATATTATATCTGTAGGTATATTATATATGTAGGTATATTATATCTGTAGATGTATTATATCTGTAGGTATATTATATCTGTAGATGTATTATATCTGTAGATTATTATATCTGTAGATGTATTATATATGTAGATGTATTATATCTGTAGATGTATTATATCTGTAGGTATATTATATCTATAGGTGTATTATATCTGTAGGTGTATTATATCTGTAGGTATATTATATCTGTAGATGTATTATATCTGTAGATATATTATATCTGTAGATGTATTATATCTGTAGATGTATTATATCTGTAGATGTATTATATCTGTAGGTATATTATATCTATAGGTGTATTATATCTGTAGGTGTATTATATCTGTAGGTATATTATATCTGTAGATGTATTATATCTGAGGTGTATTATATCTGTAGGTGTATTATATCTGTAGGTGTATTATATCTATAGATGTATTATATCTGTAGGTATATTATATCTGTAGGTATATTATATCTGTAGATGTATTATATCTGTAGGTATATTATATCTGTAGGTATATTATACCTGTAGGTATATTATATCTATAGGTATATTATATCTGTAGGTGTATTATATCTATAGATGTATTATATCTATAGATGTATTATATTTATAGATGTATCATATCTATAGGTGTATTATATCTATAGATGTATTATATCTATAGATGTATTATATCTGTAGGTATATTATATCTGTAGGTATATTATATCTGTAGATGTATTATATCTATAGATGTATTATATCTGTAGGTATATTATACCCGTAGATATATAATATCTCTAGATGTATTATATCTATAGGTATATTATATCTGTAGGTGTATTATATCTATAGATGTATTATATCTATAGATGAATTGTTGTAAATGAATATTGTCTAAATTCATCCAAGTTGCCCAGATGAATGAAGTTGAACATCATTGCTTGGATACCATTCTAGACAAGGTCATTATGACTTAGTATTAGCTTGATGCCATAAGATGTAAAGCTTAACATTTAAAGGTTGATATATCAACCTGCCATTTTTTGTTGTTGTTGCTATAAGAATATATATTTTCTTTGTCTATTAACATGCTGTGTGTATCTGGTTTAGAATAGATAATCATATTCTTGTGTGTTGCAAGAGGTGACTGACTAGGAAGGGCACTCAACTGTAAAACATTGTTTCAAAAGGACCCCATGATAAGCATGAAGCCTGCATGGTTAACCTTAGTTTTACCAGAGGGAAACGGCCTGAAATACACTTCCTGATATCAAAATACAGGTATGTTTTTTTTTAAAAAAGAATTTTAAACAATAACACTTTGTACATCATCATTGCCATCATTACACTCTATTTCTTTTGTAAAAAGAGAGCTCTTAATTCTGATATAACACCCTTAATGTTTTGTATCTCATAAGAAAATGATACTATCTATCTTCCTTAGTGTACAAATATCAGGGGATTTGTTTCCAAGAGGTTAAACCTGTAGTTCTATTTAAGAAATCAAAACATTTTGTTTACTGAGATTTAGTTGTTACACTTGTAGCTGAGTTGTTCAGTTCCAGGTTAACCTTGAATGAGCAGACCTATAATCAAAGGCATTCTAGCTATAAACTTCTTGTCTTTTTCGATATCAGAGGCTCGATGTGTAAACTTACTTGATGAACTTATATTATGTCTATATATCCCCAATACTGCTTCCCTTCGCAAACCCTATATCAAATACTTAAATACAACCCTCAGAATTCTTCATCTTACTCACACGTTTAAGCTGAAAGAAACATTGGGTATAAGAGAAGTCAAATGTTGTAATGGATGAGAGAAGAATGTGCTGGTATGACAATGGGCAACAATAAGTGGAGAGGCATCATGTTGGAGAAGACCTATCCAAACCAAGATACAATGTGATTTGAACTCAGAATGTAAAGTACTGGAATAAATATCACAAAGCACCCTGTCTGATAAGCAATTTGGAGGGAGGGGAAGTTGATTAAATCAAGTCCAGTGCATTACTGGTGCTTTATTTTATCTCACCATAAAGATGAAAGGCAAAGCTAACCTCAGCGGGATTTGAACTCGGAGCATAAAGGGCCATAACTCTATGCTGCAAAGCATGGTGTTTGACACTTTACCAATACTGCCAATCCACCAGCTTGTTTGACATTATAATGATGCCACTAGTTCATTACCCTAGACTAGTACTTTATTTATCAATCCTGAAAGGATGAAAGGTAAGGTGAAGTACTGTATCTTGGAAGGATTTGAACTCAGAACATAAAGTACCAGTATAAACACTGCAAGATATTTAAGCCAATGCTCTAATGCTTCTGTCTATCCAATTCACCACCTATAATTGGATCAACTCTTGTATATCCCCAGTACTAAGCTTAACAACATGAAGAACTCTTTCATTACCATATTTATAATGAAATACACTGTAACTGAATTAATGGAAAACGTTGAGGGATTTACTAAAAGAACAACTTATTTCATTATTAAGATGGTATTTGTAATATAATCTAACAAAAGGTTCTTATGTCATGTGGTGTTGGAAGATTTTCATTTAAATAAGAACTCTTTAAAATGGGTTGTATTGTTTCAAAGAACCAGAGGTCGTTTTGGGTGGGTTGGTATCAAAAGGGTTAAATGACAAAAGAGCAGCTCCAATGGGATTTGAACCCAGAACAAGTTCAAATATATCAATGCTTTTTAAGAGCATTTCACCATTTCTGTTATCTCTACCACCTTTAATGTAAACAGTGATATTAGTATATAATATAGAGGATATTAGCATGTCAACTAAAGGAAGAGCATCTTTACTATGTAAATAGCCATGGAAATATCTAAATAGCAAAGAGAACAATTGACAATTAGGGTTCAGTGTGTAAATACGTGTGTGTACACATGTGTATGTGTGTAAATACATGTGTATGTATGTAAATGAGTGTGTGTGTGTGTGAAAATATGTGTATGTAACTGTGCATTTGTGTGTTTGAGTGTGAATGTGTGTGTGTATACATGTTTGTCTAATTGCTTTAAGTTGGCCAGCCCTGCCACCCACTCCACGCCGTTCAGCAAACATCCTTATTGATACATGGTATTTATAACAATTGTGTCAATTCTGACTCTCACCCTAACAACAACAGCCATAGCAGCATTACTTGATGTAGTTTTATTATTATTATATCAGTCAGTCTTTCTTGCTAATGATCTGCCATGTTTTAGTTTAGTATGTTTAGCATCCATCCGATTAATTCCTCTTCTGTGCATGTTGTCCATCACTGTCAAATGACGACCTCTGCTATGTATGACAAGAAGAAGAGGTGAGAAGGATGAAGGGATGTTATGTCTCTTACAGAGGCTGCACATTTCATTGTCAGAATCTCTCATCATAAAACCTGACCCCTTTAACATATTAATCTTGCTACATCTAGCCATGATTGGTTATATAATACATAAGACAGTGTTACAATAATATAATATATGTGTGTTCCAACTAACTAAACTTATAGGGTTATTTCACAGCCTTGTCAACACATTCATTAACTTCAGGTGATAGGAAAACTGGCTTTAAATCTCACAGGAAATTAAGTTATTATTCATAGTTTGTATATTTAATCCTGTCTGTATAAATACAGCTATATGTCTAACATCCTTAGCATTATTGATGGTAAAGGTTTATGGTAATATTTTTGCTCTACCTGAATTATAAAAGGTGTGTGTGACCTAATAATTAGGGTGTTGGGTCCAGTATTATAGATAATAAAGGTGTAAAGTAATATTTATCACTGTGAATCTGGTTTAAAATAAGTACACTGTGCCCCTGTTTTGTTGGCAGGGCTTTAAAGGATTGGTGCCAGGAACAATGCCTAAAAAAGTATCCCATGATGAGTATGATGCTTGTTATGGGGTCTGCAAGGCTAACCCTTCTTTAGCAGAGAAAATTGCTTTAAAATGCTCACTTGCTGTTGTTTGTTTATTCATTTTTGTATGGATACATCTGTGGTATTATCAATGAGAAAGGTTTATCATAACATTTCAACTCTATCAAATCCTTGACCTAGTGGTTAGGTGTTGGACTTAGCATTATAGATAATAAAGATTAATCATATTTCAGAATTGATGCTGTGTGTATCCCATCTTTTTTTTTTTTAGAATAGGTACATTGTATCCCTGTGAGTTGTAAGAGGCAACTAAAAGGGTTGGTATCAGGAAGGGCATCTGGCTGTAAAACAGTGTTTCAAACCATCTTGCCCACACCAATGATGCTGAGGATTTCAGCTGTATCTGCACGTGGCTTAGTGGTTAGGGTGTTTGTCTTAGCATGCTAGATGACAAAGGTTATCATAATATTTCAGCTCTATTTGCACATAGCCCAGTGGTTGGATTGTTGGACTTACAATCATAAGATTTTTGGTTCAATATTTAGAAACAACATTTAACTTTGCTCCAGCCTATTCAGCTGAAAAAATGAGTACAGGCAGTAGCTAGGAGTTAACCAATGGTCTCCAGCCTTAGGTCATACAAACCCTAAAGTATTTTTCAATTTTGTATTAAAAAAAAAGTGGTTCCTACAGGATTTGTCACCAAAGTTTGACATTTGTTCATGATGTTCGGAAGCTTCTACTTTCATATTTTCTTTTATAAAATGGTATAGATTTTTTTTTAATAAGGGAAATAATAAAAATATATGTACATATATATTCTTTATATTATTTCTATTATCAAGTTTAAGGGTTTTATATAAATTTCTATAAGTCTCCCTGTAATGCTTAGGGGTGATGACGAAGGGAGTGATGATGATGATGACTGTGATGACGATGGCAGTGATGATGATGATGATGATGATGAAATCACTTGTACAGATACCAATTTAGTTATATAAAGAAAGACCACATACAAAAACTTTCATAATATATTTGTTAAATATTTGCAACAACATAGTTTCTGCTAAGTGTACCCAAGGTTCCATGCAGTTGTGTTCAAATGGGCAATAGAATGAGTCTACAACCCAAAGTAGGCCACAGCAGCATTTGAACTCAGAATAAAAAGAACTAGAACAAATATCATCTAATGCTTTAACAATTCTACCAATCTGGACTGGTACTTTATTTTATCAACCACAAAAGGATGAAAGGCAAAGCTGACTTTGTTGGGATTTGAACTCAGAATGCAGAGATCCAGAACAAATAAGATACTTTAACAACTTCATTAATCCATCACTTATTATAATAAAAGAAATCCTTATAATCACAGGTGTTATCAACTGGCTATTGTAATCAAGATTAGGGGGAAAGGGGGAGCCTAAACTCTTTATTTACTCAATCTTATCAGCCAGCTATAAGGTTAATTGGCAGAGTCATAAGAACGTTGGATAGAGTGATTTGTGGTATTCATTCCAGCTCTCTATGCTCTGACCTCAAATCTTGCTGAGGTCAACTTTGCTTTTCATCCTTTTGAGGCTGATAAAAGAAAAAAGTACCAGTCTAGTACTGAGGTTGATTCTTCTTCTATATCTCTTTCTCACTTGCTATCCTTCTCTGGAAGAAATCTGCTGTACACAGGCTTGGAGGGGGCTGGGTTACGCCAGGCTTAAAATTCACAAGAAACGCCATATGTCAATACAGTGCTCCAATGACTCCATCGGGAGTTACATAACCGCACCATATCCATTAGCCAGCTATTTGTTAACAAAACCGTGCTGTATTTACAATATGTGCCTTTCATTGTACATACACACCATTACCACCAATATTTTATATATACTTGAGATAGTATTAAAGAATGTTATCAGATTATCATAATCAGAAAAAGTTTGTCTCTAAATGATCACACGAAACAACTTTCTTGTATATAGCAAAAAAAAGAAGGAAAAAAAAAAAAAGAAACCCAGATATTTAATATATTTCTGAATGAGTATTAACCCCTTCACATTTACATTACTCTATATTTACTATTGTATTTTCACAGTAAAGGCTTTACTTCACATAATTATCTTACATAATATCAAATCTATAAAATGTTGATATTTATTTTGAGAACAATACCTTAAAATCAGTATGAGTGGCCAGTTACAGCCAGTTTGAACAGAAAGAGGTGAGATAATTCTGGCTGGATACAGCGCGTTTAAATGCTAAAGGGTTAAGGAGGACAATCCATAATTTTGATGTTATTAAGAAATTTGTAGATAAAAGTCAATTTTACAATGTTTTTGCTTTGTATTCCTTTATCTTTTAGTTTTGTGTTGGTTAGGGTGTGGAAATCACAATCATAAGGGCATGGATTCAATTTCTGGTTCAAGCACTGTGTTGTTTTTTTGAACAAGACACTTCATTTCACATTGCTTTTCATGAGAGGTCTAGAGTCCCTGTCATTAAACTAACAAAAAAAACCCTTTATAGTAGGCCAGTTAAACCTACATACGTATGAGCTGTAAATTTCATTTTTCATTTCATTGTGTGTTTGTTCATAAATGAGTGTGTGTGTGTGTGTGTGTGTGTGTGTGTGTGTGTGTGTGTGTGTGTGTGTGTGTGTGTGTGTGTGTGTGTGTGTGTGTGTGTGTGTGTGTGTAATAGCAGAATACAGTGAGAATACAATTTCTCAATCTTTAGAGAGAAAGAAAGACTTTCAACATTTACCATCACACCAATAATCTATTTAGTGTTGAAACAAGATTTTTTATCCAATTAGTGATAATTTCCAGAAGTGTGAGTATATTTTATATATTAATATATATACATATACACACATATATATATATATATATACACACACACATACACACATATATATATACATGTATATATATATGCATTCATACATACATGCATATATATGTGCATACATATATACAAACATACATACACATAAATATACAAACATACACATATACATATATATATATATATACATATACATACACATATATATATACACACACACACACACACATATATATACATATATATATGTATATATATATACATGCACACATACATACACACATGATTATATGTTTATATATGCTGTGGTGATGAATACTAATCTAAAGAAGCCAAGAAAGAAATTAAGTTAGGAACTCTTCCAATGATAGGAAATGGTTAACTATATTATACTCATCATTAACTAATGACGGCACTAGATAATGATGAATACAACACAAGAACCTATATTACAATATAAATAATGTTGATCATAGTAGCAATACATATTTGATAATGGTGAATGGTAATATGAATCAAAGAAATATGAGCCTTGCATCAGAATTCTATGGAACTGGGATCATTACATGACATTAACAGTATAGTAAAATAGATGTTAATGTACATAATGAGTGAGCTTAGAGATTTAAACCCTTTTGATACAAATCTGGCCTTGGTTATATGATTCAAAATTGTTTTATAAAAGGAAAGGAATCGATCATCAAGTCAGACTAGGAAAACCATGTTTCGATTACTGATACTATTTGCTGGTCACAACTCTTGTTTGTATTTATATTCATAATACAACAATACAACAGGAGGAAACATAACATCACTGATGATGTCACAGGTGTGTGACGAAAGAACTGAGAAACTATAGTTATATCTATATTTTTAAATGTTGGTCAATCAATGATAAACATTGATTGTCAGCTGAATTAATTATAGAAATATAAAATATACTGAAGCAAAAACTAATCCAAACCAAACAGTGAGTGTGTTTTACTTTTTTTGGCAATATTATAACAACGTGACCCTTCTCAAATATAACAATGTATCATCATCATCATCATCGTTTAACATCTATCTTCCCCAAAACCTTCCATCATAATTTTATGTAAGAACCTTGGTTAAGTTATGCTCCAAATACCAGCTTGATAATGAGAAAGTTGTTATATTACTAAATCCCTCCAAATTTTTGATTATCTTCAAAATGATTTGAAAATCAGTGTCTTTCATTAGAAATATGATAATGAAAGGGCTAATTAATTAAAATTACACTCAATACAATACAAAAACATATATTACAATATAAATATGTCTGATTGTTGATTATGGTAGTAATATATATTTGATGATAGTGACAGTCAGTTGATATGAAACAGATATATGAGCCTTCTATGAAAATTTTATGAAACTAGGATCATAGCACAGCATTAAAAGAATAACAAATGTATATCAAATAAAATACACTCTATGTCAATTATTTAATTAAAAATTTTGAAGGACGTATTAAAATCATTAATTGTTTAATTACTAAGATAGGAAGTTAACATATGGTGCTTATATTACAATAAACAAGGAACAAAAATAAGTATTAATCCATTGTTTTATGATTGTTTCAGCTGAATGGAAAAAGGTAAATCACATCTAATGGCCTCAAAAAGTAAGCCATATCCATTGGCCTCCTTCAGAAACAAATGATTCTTGTTTTCATTATTAGTTAATGACCATCTTTCTTGCTAGGAAGGTTTGGCCAAGCCTTCACAGACCAAGTCAGTACTTAAGCAGAGCTACTGACCTTTCAGATGGGCTGGTAACCTGCATCTAATTTACATACATTACTGTATTTTATTAAGGCACAAACACTAGGGAGATTATCATATCTTTTGAGACAGCTGAAGAGTCCTCTCAGCCCTTAGTTCAGAATTTTGTTTTTATAGCTGGATGCTCTTCCTATCGCCAACTACTTTACAGAATATACTGAATATATGTATCATGTAGATCACCAACACTAGGGAGTAGAACTAGAGTCAGTTTTGGTCAGGCTGATATAAAAAGATGTTAACATACATAATGCAGTAAGCAAAGGGATTTTATCCTTTTTGATATCAAACTACCTGAAACTGCCTTACAGTACAGTTGATTTCATTTAAATCGAGTTAAATGTATATTTCCCCGAGAACTAAGAACATTCATAGGATATAGACACAAAATAGTTCAGGGGTAACATATCTTGGAATTGGATGAATGAATAAGATCTCATTTGATATCATATCGCTTAAAACTGCCCCTGGTTGTATGACACAAAACTGTTTGTTTTAAAGTATTTATATTTATGTAAAAATTTACCATCATAATTTTATGTAAAAACTTTTAAGTTAAGCTCAAATTACTGGCTTAACCAAAAAGATAAGTTATATTATCAAATCTCTCTAAATTCTTGATTACTTTCAAAATGATTTGAGAATCAAAGTCAGTCCTTCATTAGAAATATAGTAATGAAATGATCAATTAACTAAAATTACACCTAAAAGAAAATACTACAGCCATTATTTGTGATGGAGTATGACTTAGTAGTATGCACCATGATTTCCCTAAGGGTTTTAGGTATCCATGTTCACCAGTCTGTTTGGTGGGACTTTCCGCCCGAGACCTATGGACAACTTCCAGAGGTCCCTGGCCCTGGCAGTGCTACCGAGGAGCTCTACCAGTTCGTGATAAGATCCACAGTCATGGCTGCCCCGGCAGGGATCCTTCCAAAAGGACGTGTCCAAGATGCGGACAGGACATTGAAATCGTCTTGCACGCAATTGTACACTGCCCGGGCGTAACCGACCTGTGGAACTACGCAGAACAACTGCTGTCGCATATGGGACAAATCCAGTTGACTGCCAAGTCCATAGTAAGGATCAAACCGCCAACTTCTTTCAAAAACGAAAGTGAAGCGGTTTTCCTCTGTATAGTGGCTATGGTGAAAGAGGTTATATGGTGGACGAGATTAAGAGGACTGAGGACAGATGCCTTTCTCTCTGGATAACAACTCATTCCCTTCTTTAGGTACCACTTTAGAAGGAGAACCAGAGTGGAGAGAGAGGCACTGCACCCCAGTAAATTTACTGAAAGGTGGGTGAATGTGGCAAAAATGGCCCGAGTGATTGGGCCTTCTCTGTATATAAACCTGAGGGTTGTTCTATCTACGGGGTATTAAACAACCCATTTGTGGCGCCTCCCCCTATTGGGGATTTTGATTGTTATATTTGTTTGTTTCATATTTTTACACGATTGTATGTAAAATCCCTGGCATATGTCCTTGTTTTGTCCCCTTTTCTTGTGCGCCCTTGTGACTAATAAAGAAATATATCTTGATCTAGTAGAATGTTCAGGATGTGATGGTTGGAAGGAGAAAGGGCTGCAACACCAACACTGAGCTGCTAATTTCTTTATCAGCCTCCACATGTATGAAAGGCTAAGTCAACCTCGTCATGATTTGAACTCAGAGCACAGACAGCCAGCACAAATACCACATGGTATTTTGTCCTATGCTACAATATTATGTTGTTTATCCCCAGGTGAGCTCTGATGAATCAGAACTATGATCAAAGTGCTCCAGTCATGACTATTGCATCCTATTTTAAGACAGTTAATGTATCTAGAACTACAATTATTTAAGGTGTCATATATTAAAGTTGGTAAGGTGTGGGGGTTTTTTTTGGGGGGGGGGGGTACTTGACTGCTATTTCTAGTAGATTGAGTGACCACATATTTGCTACCTCATTGGCTTGGAATAGAGTGGATTTTGTTTTTACTGTTTAATCATGAGAATTTTCCAAACCCTACCCCCGATTTGTGGAGAGTGTCCTGAAACTGGAGATCTGACCCTGAATATTTGCAACAGAGATGGCTCTAACAAAGCTACCCTAGAGCCTGATGGTGGTCTTAAACCAGGTGATGGAATAAATGTCCCATCCAAGTAAGCAGCAGCAAGAATTTAACTTTGAACACAAAGAATCAGAACAAATGCATACATGCTTCAGCCTGTAATTGCTGATTAGATTTCTTCTATATAAGAGAGAGAGAGAGAGAGAGAGAGAGAGAGAGAGAGAGAGAGAGAGGAGTCAGCTCCTCAGTACTGGAAATTTATTTATCAACCATGAAAGGATGAAAGGCAAAGTTGACCTCAGTGGGATTTGAACTCAGAACATTGGGAGCCAGAACAAGTACTGCAAGGCAACTGATCTGTCATTCTAATAATTCTCCCAATTCATCACCCTGGCCTTTATTATTTTATTGACTCTAAACAGATGAAAGGCAAGTTAACCTCAGTCGGATTTGAACTCAGAGTGCAGCAAGCTGGGACAAATACTGCAAAGCAACTGGCTTGATGCTCTTTTAATTCCACCAATCCACCACCTTAGAATGGAACCTTATTTTATAGACCTTGAAAGGATGAAAAGCAAAGTTTACTTTGGTAGTATTTAAACTCAGAGCACACAGAGCCAGAACAAATATCACAAGATATTTTATCCTACACTCTAATGACTGCCAGGTTGAGGGATCATGTAGAAATTTAATTGCTGGCTTCACATGGAAGGAGCACACTGTAGTGCAGCATTTCTCAACCTTTTTATCCTTGTGAAACCTTTGAACTAGTTTTCATGTTTCAGGGAACCACTGCATAAAAATTACTATATACCATTATTAATATCTCTCTCTCTTAGAGGTTGAAGCATTTATTATAATAACCAAGGATTTTCTAACAATATGCCATATGTGTATAGTAAAATTACGAATATAAAATTAAATAAAAATTACTCAAAAGTGCATTAGCTTATTTATCACTGTTTTTGTGGAACCCCTATTGGCCTCTTATGGAACCCTAGAAATGCTCTGTAGTGTAAGCTGTTATTAATTGGTTCATAAGATCTGATTGAAGGTATAACAAAAAAAAGAAATAAAATTATATGGCAACAGAAGAACAACACCTGATATCCTGCCACAAATTAGTTTCTTCAATTCTTCTTTCGATAAAGAGATTTTATCTCAAAATATAACAAGTACTAAAACAACTCCAAGGTAGCATCTTTGTTATATATTAACATTTAATGTCCTATTTGCATTACAGTAGCCTTCTAATAACACTATTTTCTAAAAATATAATTATAAAAATTAATCAAATAAATATGGTTATATCAAATAATTAACAAATTGATCATTTCTGATTTATAATTAAATTCAGCCATAGCTGTGATAGGTACAAGCATTACTGTGTGACTAAGAGGTTCACTTTGCAATCACATGGTTTTAGGTTTGGCCCCAACAGCAGGGCACCTTGAGCATGTGTCTTTAGTTAATTTATTACAATTGAAATCTTCCAATATAATTTTATATAAGTACCATATGTTAAGTTACTATCTTAGCAATGAAATAATTAATAATTTTAGTGAATCCTTCAAAATTCTTCATTAATCAATTCAAATAGTTTCCTTAAAAGGGTTAATTTTAGTTTGCTTTAATTCACCCAACTATTGGGTACAGATATCAAATCTCTGATTCACACAATTTAACAGTGTTAGAGTGTTGGGCATACAATCATAGTGTTGTGGGTTCAAATCCTGAACCAGGTGGCATATTGTATTCTTTAGCAAAACACTTCATTTCATGTTTCAGTCAACTCAACTGAAAATGAGTACAAACAACATTTGAGGTGATACACCTGTGATGGACTGCGTCATGTTCAGAGAAGTCTTGTACTCTCAGTCACTTAACACCAATGAAACCGAGTTAAATTCCAGCTTGACGAGCCTCTGGGCTTGAGAAGAATTTAATCCTTTTTAATGTGATGTAACTTCATCTTTATCAGTCTCTCTCTCCTTCTTTTGAAAAATTGTGCTGTGTTCAGACCCGGATAGGAGATGGGCTCCATCCAGAATAAAATGCCCAAGAAATGCTGTATGTCACTATGGCGCCCAAAGAAGAATGCAATGCAGCCATAGTACCTTTCAAGAATGTCTTACTAATGTGGTCTCATGTGGTAGATGTTTAGAGTTAATGTCATATTAATGTTAGAGTAATGGGGATTGTCCATACAATATAGGTATGGACCTGAGATTTTTGAAAAATCATATAAGGGTTCTGTGACAAAATAAGCTTTGGCACTACTGTTATAGTATTTTTATATTTCACTCCAATCTTGCATTACAAATTAAATATACATATCTATATGATCTTTCTGATCTACATTGAACGGATCAATGTAATTTAAAATTGGTAAAGTGTGGATGTGTGTATGTATGGGTGGGGGTGGGATGGATCCATACTACGTGAATAACAAAAGATATTAATTATCTTAATAATATATATATAATAAACATTATTAGATCTCTATCGAGATTAATTAAAAGGAGATTTCTATAATCATGATTTGAATATCTAAACAAGTCAATGAAATCAGTGAAGTTAATTATTATTGAACCTGTTATATGGAGTCTATGTAATGTCACAGAAACCTTGGATACTGGAAATATTAAATTATGGAAAGATGAATGCGTGAATAAGTTTAACACTTTTCTTACAAATCTACCTGTCACTGCTTTTGTTTCCATGCTAAAAAATATTGCAATTTAATATTTTTGTTATCGCATTTCTAATGAAATACACTGCTGATGTGTATCAATTAATTTTGAAAATTTGACCAATTTAATGAGAGAACTAACAATTATATTAGTAAGGTCTGGGGGTGTGTATAAAGTAGTGAGAGTATGAAGGTTGTGATGACATGTATTGTTGTTTATGTGCAATTTCAAGCAGATTGGTATTAAAAGTGTTCATATTTAGATTTAAATTTTCCATTGTAATATTGTGTAAGTTTGCTTTGCAATCATGCATTTTCAGGTTCTATCCCACCATGTGGCACCTTGGCCAAATATCTCCTGTAACTTTGGGCTGACCAAATGACTATACAAAAGCCCCATTGTATCATCATCACCACGGTTTTATGTCTATTTTCCAAACTTGCATGGGTTAAATGGGTTGCTCTGGATGCTCTACATAATGCCAACCACTTCATGGCATGTACTGTGTTTGTTTTCTCATGGTACCACAACTACCACATGATTGGTGGATTGGGTGCTTTTTTCATGGTACCAGCACTACCACTTTACAGTGTGAGCTAGGTATATTTTATTGTGGCACCGGCAATACAAAGAAATTACATTGTAGAGGCGATCCTTAGATGGTATAGAGGGATCTCAGCAGTGGAATATGCATGCAAGCCACCACCTCCCATATATATATATATACTAGCAGCAGTACCCAGCGTTGCCTGGGTAGGTAAAATAATATCTGCTTTGATGAAAAAGTGTTGATCTTAGCAACTGCTTCTCGACGACTCATCTATGGCCACACACAGGCCAAGCGGGGGAGCGTGGTGATGACCTCTATCACTGAGAAACGCGGGTGACTGACGAAGGGGCATGCTGGGGCTACTATAAGATGTGCAATGATAGGTTCTATCGTAGTATAAAAGTTAAACGAAATAAATTGATTTATGTGTGAGGTGGAGCCGAAGTTTCGAATTTGAATGAAATCGGTTGAAAAATGTGGGAGCTAGAGCCGAAAAGGTGGATATTTGAACGAAAAGGTGGTATTTTTGAATATTTAAGCGGCTGCCACGCCGTTCTTGAAAAAAAAATCCAAAATGTGAAGCCACTTTAAGACGTGAAATAATCAGATCTAGCGTAGTGTAAAATTTGAACAAAGTAGGTTGATTAAAGTAGGAGCTAGAGCCAAAAAAGTGGAAATTTGAGTCGAAAAGTGGTATTTTTGAATATTTAAGCAGCTGCCACTGATCAACAAATGCAAAATATAAAGCCATTCCAGGATGTGCAATGATAAATTCTATTTTGCTTTAAAATTTGAACAAAATCGGTGGCAAAATGTGGGAGCTAGAGCCAAAAATCTTATTTTTCGATACCTAAAGAAAGCCCCCCCCCCCATCGATTTTTATCTGCAGAATGACCCCGGAATAATAAAACGATACACTGATATATAGAAAACACTCCTCGATGACTAATCTATGAGCCTGTAAAGTTTCATGCAAATCGGTCGTAAGATGTAGGCTCCTATACGTAATACACAGACACACACACACATACTTAATTTTATATATATACAGATATAATTGGTGTGGGATGCTTAAAGCATCCGTAAGCGGTAGGCAGTTTGAGCACTTGATGCTCTTACAGAGCAGAGTATGATATTACATAAGAAACGGAGAATCAGTGGTGCAACGAATAAAATTTATTGGACATATTACAATCGTTTCTCTGGCAACCAGCTCGAGGCACGATCGATGTAATGATCGAACCTGACTCTGAAATCGCAAGTTGATACCGTAAGGAATCATAGCACTCAGATATGTCTCGATTCTACGAAGCAGAGTTTCCATTTCGGAACTCTGCTTCGTAGAATCGAGACATATCTGAGGACCTTGCGATTTCAGAGTCAGGTTCGATCATTACATCAATCGTGCCTCGAGCTGGTCGCCAGAGAAACGATTGTAATATGTCCAATAAATTTTATTCGTTGTAACACTGATTCTCCGTTTCTTATGTGATATATATAAATATATATATATATATATCCAGGGAGTCTAACGTGAAGTTACTGTAGGTTCACCCAGGTGTCATTACTACTAAAGAGGTCTGATGAGCTTTTGATTCCAGAGTTGGGCCAGATTGATACAGATCGAACCTTGAGCTGATCAGTAGCGAAACATGCGTCACCAACCAATATACGTAATGAAGGAGTAACCATTTGTCCTTGTATTATTATATATATATGAGAAAAGTCAACAATGAAAAACAACGAGGGAGAACAATACAGTACAATGATGATATATATTAATTTAATGATTGATATAGTAAAAGAGTCTTAATGTTTCAGATGATAGTCCTTCATTGGAATATAGCATGAGAGAGAGAGAGAGAGAAGAAATAGAAAGATAGACTGAAGTAAGAAAAGAAACAAAACAAGAAAAAATATTTTTCAGGAGGAAAACGTGTAGTTAGTCAGACATTTTGGAAAAGTGCAGGTCAGAACGGGACTCATGTATTAAAGAGTTACAAGCGGTGATATAAACATCGTAGAGATAAATGTATGTGTATGTATGAAAGTTGTGAAATGTGTTTGACCACAGCATGGTTGAAAGGCTGTTGTCTGTGGCTTATGCATGAGAGTGTGCATGCACATGCATGAGCTGAACAGCACAGAGAGTGCCCAGGGCTGACCTGTTGGGTGTGTATGTAGGCATACAAGTGTGTGTATGCGTATCTGAATATGCACACATGTGAGCTCGGCTAATTTGATATATGTACTAGTGCATACACATATAAGCACACATACAAATAGAGGCGATCCTTAGGTAGTACAGGAGGACAGCAGTGGCACATGCATGAAAGTCACCAAGTCCCATGTCATGGGTATAGTCCAGTGGGCTGTAAGAAATACCATAAGGAATCATAGCACTATGACAGAGCAACCACCAACCACTGAACTCTGAAAGATGAGGTCACTGCTGATGTCAAGAGGGATAAAACCAGGATATGAAAGGGAGCAAGGACAAATGCTGTGAAATATTTTAATCCAACGTTGGGATAGTTTCAGCAATAGGCCTCATAAGGACACGCACCACATGAAGGTACAATTCATTTTTGTCTCAGCTGACTGGACTTATTCAACATGAAAAAAAAGTGGCTTTAAGGATAAGTTGTGCTACTGAGAATTGAACTAAAGACTATATGACTGAGCTGAACACCCTAACCACAAAACCACACATTTTCATAACTGTGAACTATGTAACACTGACCTATAATTACAGATTGACAGCTCCTCTTGCTCCAGTACAAGCTGTCTCTATACAGCTCTATCTCTCTCACTCACTTCCTCTCTCTCTCTCTTTCTCTCACCAATATTCAACTCAAATCATTTACAAGGATCAAATCTATGACCTTTATGATCATCAACCCAACACCCTAACCACACGACCTTGCACATACTGCCTCTCAAAGACAGAGGACAACAAATAATGGATTGATTCATATCAGCATTTAAGAAAAATTTTTAATTACAAATCTAAGCTGCCATAGATTTCACAGAAGAAAAGATGAAATGATATCAAAATAAAATGAAGTGCTCTTACATTAAAAAATGGAGATAAGAAAAAAATATTGTAATAATACTTGAACTTTTAATTCATACAATGTTAGATAAAATTAAACACTATGGCATTAAAAACACAGATCTAATATTGTTTCAAGTAGTTGGATCTCAGAAATATAATTTTGACTTCAATTAAGATAAACTAAGTGATGGCTATATGGTGAAGAAGTTCACTTCACAACAATGTGGTTTGGGTTTTGCATGACTAGCACCCAGCGCAAGTGTCTTTTACTATAGCCTTGTGGGTGTCCAATGCATTGAGTGAAATTTGATAGATATAAATGTATATATATGTGTGTGTGTGTGTGTGTGCGTAGATCCCGAGTTAAATTGGAAATAACCACAGTAAATAAGGTACTCAATACATTAGTAGAGTGTGAACATCAATATTTAATAAATGACTTCTACAGGGCTAGAACTTTTTCATTTATATGATTTCATACGAATGAAACAATTCTAGTCCTGTGGAAGCAATTTCTATATGAAATATTAAGGCTCCTGCAATTCTTGCATTTAATTCAGCCTTCTGCCTTGCATCACGCATGAACACAACCCCGAGATACTTGAACTTCTCTACCTGCATCAGTGGAACTCCATTCACATGTAGAGTGTACTGCGCAGGCTTCCTTGAGAGGACAATCATTTCAGTTTCCACAGCACTAATATATGTATATATATATAGAGAGAAAGAGTCATAAACTGTTAGAGAAACATATAGTATTTTGTACGTATGTATATAAGCCATATAATATTTAGGAAAAAGTACATACTTTAAGGTGGAAAAGTTGTTTTCTTTATGGTTACTGTTTCATAGTTCGTAAACTGAAGCAAAAATCGATCTAAGCAATCGATTATCAATTACTAACTATCAATTTTGGTAAAGCTACAGAAGACGCAAAACTAATCATCAAAGGAATTGTCTTTGGATAAATTCCAGTAAAGTACAAAACACTTTTATATCAGAGAATCAGCCAAAACTATAGACCACATGGTGTGAAGAATATTTTAACTGTGGCAGCAGATACAAATAGGACTGGGCATCGTATCCGCTAGAAAGAGGTGCGAAGTACCATCATATAAATTAAGAATTTGGAGCAGATGTTAAGGTATCATAACATATATAATATGTATGATAATTACATTTCTCAGCAGAAAAGCATTAATAATTCAAAATAAAAGATATATGTATATATATATAGAGAGAGAAAGAGCCATATATTGTTAGAGAAACATACACACACACATATATATATATGTGTGTGTACACACACACATACACACATATATATACTAGCTGATTTACCCAGCTTCGCCTGGGTAAACAGACAATAAGAGAAGACAGGTAGAAGAGAAAATGACTGTATTGGATGTTTGTCTGGTTTACAGTATGAGGTGAGACTGTGGTGTGTGTGTGTGAGACAAAAAAAAAAGAAAAAGAAAAACAGTAAAAAACCTTCCAGATACACCAGATTCTTCATCTTCGTTTTAACCATTCATGCATAATATATGAAGATTTCTCGGTGTTCCCACTCGAGAATAACTTACATACAACTGTCCATGGGTAAAAAGTGGTTCTCTTGTATTCAATTCTACAGCTTTGAAACTCTGAGCCTGAGATTTATGTACGGTCATAGTAAAAATGACTCTAACAGGGAACTGAAGTCTTGAGAATTTCAAAGGCAGCTCAGCAGAGGAAGGGCTAAGAGGAATCTTGGGAATAAATGCATTTTCTCCTTGATGATTGCCTCGAAGAATAGTGACCTTAAGGAGATGGTTCATCTTCTGCCTGACTGTAAAGCATGTGTCATTGCATAGACATGGTTGGTCCACGTTTCTCAAAAGGATGATGGAAGTTCCAATCTTTTATATTATATACAGATAGAGATATAGATAATTATATATAAATGTGTGTGTGTGTATGTGAGTGTGTGCATGCACCAGTTTTCGGATTGGAGACACTGGCTGCGAAACATGATCATCACTGACAACGAACACGCAGAGAGAATCCCTTGTGGTTGATTTCCAACCTGCTAGAAATAGCAGTCAGGTTGGTTAGCATACTCGGGATGTTTTTCTTCTTCTTTGATATAAAATTAGTATCAATAAACCTTCCTGGGTATAGCCTTATTCCATTGCTGTATTTACTTTTCGATTGTCACTTTTCATTTTTGTGTGATGCATGAAGGAACCAACCAAACTATTTTTGTGAACATACTTCCGGTACCTAGGAGATCAGATTAGCATGGGAGGAGGGTGTTCCGAGGCCATAGTATCTAGAATAAACACGGGTTGGAAGAAGATTAGGGAGCTGCTTCCTCTGTTGACGAAGAAGGGTTTCTCCCTGTGTACGAAAGGCCGGTTGTATGATGCCTGTGTGAGGAGCGCGATGCTGCATGGTAGTGAGACATGGGCAGCAACCGCAGAGGATATGCGACGGCTGGAGAGAAATGAGGCAAGCATGCTCCGTTGGATGTGCAGTGTAAATGTGCGTGAACGACCCAGCATAAATGTGTTGAGAGAGAAACTGTGTCTGAGAGGGATAGAATGTAGTGTACGGGAGAGGAGACTGAGGTGGTATGGACATGTGATGCGCATGGAGGATGACCGATGGGTGAAGAAGTGCCAGGAAATGCCAGTTGAAGGAAGACGTGGTAGAGGTAGACCACGAAAAACATGGGCGGAGGTGGTGAGAACAGACCTCAGATCATTGAAGCTCACGGTGGAGATGACGAGGGACTGTGACGAGTGGAGAGATGCTGTGCTGAATAAGACCCGTTCCACCCTTGCAAGCAGGGAAAAGCGGACGTAAAATGATGATGATGATGATGATGATGATACATAAAGCACTCTACAATTTGTAATGTGAAATAAAGTTTCTTTCTCAAGGACACTACGCACTGCCAAGATTTGAACTCACAACCTTACGATTGTGAGTTAAATAGCTTAACTACAAAGCCACACACTTTCACATACATATGTACATTGACCAAGAAACTCACCCAGATGGTGGATGGGTGCTACACGAGAATGCTGAGGATGGCTCTGAACATTAATCAGTATACACTGAGGATGAAAAACTCAGAGCTGTATGGGAGCCTCCCAAAAGTCAGCTCAAAAGTGGCACAGAGGAGACTGGGGTTAGCTGGACATGCTCACCGACACCCAGAGTTGACACTGCACTCAGTGCTTCTGTGGGAGCCCCTGCATGGACACACTGGAAGAGGAATACCAAGGTTAACGTATGTTGATGCCCTAAGGACAGACACTAGTCTGTTGGAGATGGCAGCGATAACGAGGGACAGAGACCGCTGGAGAGAAATCGTCCATGGATCTCGGGAATTTTACCCGCCCTAGATAGATAGATAGATATATACATATATCATCATCACTGTCTTTACGTCCACTTTTCCACGCTTGCAAGCAGGGAAAAGATGACGTAAAAAGAATGATGATGATGATGATGATGATATATATATATAAGTATTAAGTTGTTAAACAATATTCAACGATTATGTCAAAGAATGAGTTTTACAGTAGATTGGAAGCACTCAACTGGAAATAATTTTCAGGAGTTATAACTACCTTGATTAAATCTTAACCATTTAATATCTCAGGGTATGTCATGTATCATTATATTTTGTCTGATGAGGACGTACTGTTGTACATCCGAAATATGTATAATAAAATGTAATTGATCAAAAGAACATCTATTTTATTAATACTTATATTTTAATATATATATATATATATATATATATATATATATATATATATATAGAGAGAGAGAGAGAGAGAGAAAGAGATACATACACACCCACAAATATATATGGACTGATATTCATGTTTTGTCAATGTTGTATAATGATCAAGATTGCATGATTAGCCAGTATGCTCTGCACCTATGTAGGACTTCATTATCCAATGCATCAATTTCATTATTTAAGATGGTAGGGCATGTAATCTCTGAAGTAGATTTGGCTGCTATTTCTAGTAAATTGAATGATTGTATAGAGGTTCCCTTGGTGGGTGACATCAGTTTTACATAAATGCCCTGAATTAATAGGAGAAAGAGAACAGCCAGCCAAGAGCATGAGATTTGTTGATAACTTTTCACCAACAATATATTGTGCACATCATGGCTAAGACACTTAGCTATCTATCTTCCACTTCAAGTCCTATGTGGAATGGACATTTATTGATTTTGAGAATGAGTGTTCCAACTGTTCAGTCAAATAGAACAGTCTGCTCATGAAATTAACATGTAAGTGTCTCAGCATTCCACAGACACATATACCCTTAATGTAGTTCCCAGAGAGATTCAGTGTGACAGTATGTGACAAAGGTGGACCCCTGAATTACAGGTAGTTCATCCTTATTAAGTATTAGGGTTATAATATAGATACAGCACCTCCCCCCTGCTGACTAAACAGTAAATAACAAAACAAACAACTTTATATTACAGAGAGCTTAACAGTACAGTTTCTGCTAACCCAATACCTACTAAAAAAGAACTGTAAACTGTAACATTATAATGGGTGAAAGAATAACAGCTGTAGTGAACAAGGTGGAAAAATTACCATGAGTTAAAAACCATCATCATCATCATCGTCATGATCTTGATGACCATCTTCATCACCACCACCATTATTATCATGATCACGAACATAATCATAATCAGGTTGAGCTTGCTGAGATCTGCTTGATCCAAAATCTTTGATGCCACCCTCATAACTGATCCTTCAATGCAATGTGACAGTTAATCTGTGTTATCCAGTATTATTTGTTAACTAATTGACATATAAGCTTTGCAAGGTCAAAACCAGTGTGATTTCAATCATGGTAAGATGTGAGGTGTCCAATAGGATGACCCTTTTGACTTCTGACTAGTGTTCAAGAAAGTTAACCTTTCTTTTCTCTAATGATGTTTTTAGTTGGGTGTTCCAGGACACATTCAAAATTAATCTCACATGGTAGACTTCATCTGCTGCTCGGTTTAATACCATCGCTTGGCGCTTCTTGTGTGTCATGTCTTTAGCAGAATCTACTCTGTTGCAAGCATTCAAACCAGGTGTCTGGCCTGAGAATATCTTCACCCCTCTCTTCTAGCTATTTTGGAGGTTCTGAAAAAAGCATAAACACTACCTCTCCCTCTCAGCAGTCTTGGAGGCTCTGAAAAGGGTAATAAGCACTGGCCCTCCCTCCCAGCAGTCTTGGAGGCTCTGGAAATGGTCATGAGCACTGTCCCTCTCTTCCACCTGTCTTTGAGATCCTGAAATGGGTTATGGACACTTCTCTACTTTTCTTGACTAAACAGTTAATCATAAATTCAAATTTTTTGATTAGTATTGAGATGGGAGAGCAGTAAAGCAACAAAGATTCAAACCACGCATGGAAGTAGTTCCTTTTAAAGATTCTCTGAGATTTTAGATTTCCATTATTATGTTGATGGTGTTTATAGATTTTGTTTATATGTTGATGACATGTTTATATGTATATATGTTGATAATGTGTTTATATGTTATGTTAATATGCTGATGATGATTATATGTTGATAATATGTTTATATCTTGATATGCTTATATGTATATGTCATCATTATGTCAAATAAACAAAATAAAAAAATGAGCTACATAGTTGGTTGTAAATATATGGCAGGAGAGAAGGAGAGAGATGTCATCATTATGTCAAATAAAACAACAAAAAGAGATAAATAGTTGAATATAAATATATGGCAGGAGAGGGGGAGAGAGAGAGAGAGAGAGAGAGAGAGAGAGAGAGGTAGTCTAAGGAAAATGTGAAATGATATAGTTATTATATGACCTGAGGAAAATGGGACCTTTAGAAACGATGGTGTTGGTAGTGGTATTGATGTTGTTGGTGATGATAGTAGTAGTGATAACGGTAATGGTGGTGGGTGATCGTGGTGGTGGTGATGAGCAGAATTGGTGAAGATAATGAACAACTGAAAGCTTTTCAAAATGAATTCTATCTAAATGGAGTAATTACCCATTTTCTCAGAAGCTGTTCAAAAGGCAGGAATACAAGAAGAATAAAGATTCAGATAAAATCAGAGAGAGTAATAAATCTATTTACCTTTAACTAACTATAATACATGAATGGAAGTAGGTTTGTTAGAATCAAAACAATACAAACAATCAAAGAATGTGATTGTTATTCAGCCCCAGGTCAGTCTTGATCAAGCAGATCTTTGATGAAATGACACTCCACCCATGACTATACCTTCTCACTCTCTCACTTTTAGCATCCTCTTTCTCTTACTCTCAGCATGCTCTCTCTCTCTCTCTTCAAAGTGTAGCATTTCTCACAGGAGCACAATACCATTATCATACTACCATTTGAGTGTGTAAGCAATAGAGTAAATATGGTACGGTGGGCAGAATTAACCCATGGCAAGGCCCCTAGGATTTCAGGCATTTTGAGACCTCACTGGCACATGAATACTTCAAATCACTGTAAGTGCCGCAGCTAAAAAGAAAAAGATTGGCCCCTAGTCCTTGACAACACGACCCACTCACCCAGTTACTGTGAACCCCATAGTTCCTGAATAACTCCTTAGTTTCTGTGGAACTACCTAGCTCCTGTGGAGCTGCAGCATCTCCTAGTCCATGCAGAGCTCCTTGTCTGTGGGGCTCTTAGGCTTCAGCCTAGTCAGATTAATGAATAATATGGCTTTGGTGTTAGGTTGTCATTAGTTTCCCCATTCATATAAGATGTGAAATTTGAACTCAGAACAGAACACAAAGAGCTGGAACAGACAGCAAAGTATCTTGCCTAATGTTCTAACAATTTTGCTAACTCACCGCCCACTCCCAAATTGGTATTTTATTTATTGACTCCAAAAGAATGGAAAGCAAATTTAACTTTGGCTGGATTTGGGCTCAGAATATAGAGAGCCACCACAAATACCAAAGACCCTGAAAGATGAAAGGCAAAATTGACCTCAGTGGGATTTGAACTCAGAACACACAACCCAAGAACAAGTACTGCAAAGCATTTCATCTGATGTTCTAACCCTTTAATTTGTTACCATAGAGATATATAAGACTACATTATCTAATATATCTTTCCTAGAACAAATTCTTGCTATGAAAAAATCAGGAAATTAATTTTCTTTTTAGAATAGCAGAATATTTTCCATCTACCATATATGGAAAATAATATTAATAAAAATAATATGATTAAACATAAAGATTCTGAAGGTAATAATAATAGTGATGGTAATAACAATAGTGATAATAATAGGAGTGCCTGATTGCAGATGTAGCATGCCCCTTTGACACAAGAGTGCAAGAAAAGGAGAAGGAGAAAATTAACCAATATCAGGATTTAAAGTGGGAGTTAAAAAGGATTTGGGACTGTCATGAGATCAAGGTCGTCACTAGGTACTATCTCAGAGTTTTCAAGGATGGTTAAAGAACATTAGTCCAGCTCCCTTTTTTGGAACACTTCAAAAGGTATGTTTGCTGGGAACAGCAAGAACCCTCCGTTACGTCCTGAATATCTGAGGCTGCAGGTAGCGGCTTGATGTTTCCAGTTAAATAACATCAATGACTGAGACTCCAAGAATAATAATAATAGTAATAATAAGTACAGGTATGGATGCATGTGTTAGCAAAAATATAGAGTACAGAATATATACACATATACACAAATGTACGTAAATATGTACATTATACATACATATATATACATACATACATATATGGTGGCTGCCAACTCGTTTTCGAGTACGGCCACTACTTTATATCCATGTAGAACTCCTACCGATGCGCTGAACGAATGTGACTTTAGTCCAGCCAGCCACTTGAAAACTCTGGTACAAACACTACACCTGTGACAATTATTGACACATAGTGCTAGGCCCATGGTACCATGTGACAAGTGCAGAGAGATCTCCAGATATAAAGCAATGCCTGTGCCATGAAGCTTTTATAGTGAGCAAAGGCACTGCACAAAGCCAGTCCCACTCTCTTAACCAAGATGATATTTACCAAAAAGAAGAACAAGTCAACATCATTGGATACCATCAGGGTTGCAGGTGTTATATCAGAGTTTTCCTTCTCCTAGAATTCTGCCTTGACAAAGGCTAAGGGGGTCATCTCTCCCGGTGATTTTGGATGGCCATTGACTCTTAAGAGCTCCTTTGCCCTTTGACAGGTTTTGTTTTTAGTCCTGCAGGATGTCCAAAGTCACCCTCCTCACCAAGAAACCTTGGTGGGGGTTGCCAGTTTAGTCGCCAACGACCCGACCATGGGACAGGTTGTACTGGAATACATGTTACCAGTAGCACCAAGTGGTGACTTGACATATATATATACATACATATATATACACATACACATATACATACACATATACATACATATATACATATATACATATATGGTGGCTGCCAACTCGTTTTCGAGTACGGCCACTACTTTATATCCATGTAGGAGAACCCCTACCGATGCGCTGAACGAGTGTGACTTTTTAGTCCAGCCAGCGATATACACACACACACACACATATATATATATTGTTCTTAGCAAATTACATCAACAACATGACGTATATCATCTGCATATTGTCTGTACTATTTGTTAGGATACAATGTTGGGTTGTAATATAAGAATGTTTTATATAGTTTATGTTTACAAGCCAAAATTACCTCAGAATGTTTGTTTAAAATACATTCGTTTGGCGTAAAGGATAGAATAAATACCAGACTTGAAAAGAAAAAAAACTACTGGAGTCGCTTTTAAAATGGTGCTGCAGTGTGGCCATAGTCTAATGACTGAAACCAGTAAAAAAATAATAGAAGAGCCTTATTTAAATTGATAAACAGAAATTGGGAATGTAATACAAAAACTGCTAAAGACCAAAATTCAAACTGGTCTTTGAATAAAAAAAAAACCTAGTAAAACACAACTAGTGGCCTTCACCACTCAGAAATATTTCAATAAGTTCTTTGTTATATGGGGTCAAGTGAAAGATAGTTGTTTTTCAAAACATTTGTTTTATATTGCAGTGTTGGTGCTATAATAAATTGCACCCAGTACACTCTATAAAGTATTGACAATCGAACTGTAGGGCTGAAAGGGTTCTTTAACTCTTAACAGCCTGCACCACATGAAACCACATTAGCAAGAGATTAGTGAAAAGTACAAAACAGCACTATGACTGCATCATATTAAATATGAAAGTTTTTAGTTTACTGCAAATATTCGCAATAATCTGTCCACAAGTAAATATACTTATATATTTATTGTTAATTTGAATTAACAAAACAGTTTTTAGACAATTAATCATTACAT
>OZ024741.1:179615405-179635405 GCA_964016885.1 Eledone cirrhosa
GTCTTTTCACAGTAAAGTCTTTCTCACATAAATATCTTACATAATATCAAATCTATAAGACTTTGATATTATTTATTTTGAGAACAATACCTTAACATAGGTATGAGCAGCCAGAGGTGAGATAATTCTGGCTGGATATGGCCGGTTTAAATGCTAAAAGGTTAAAGGTAGTGCTTTGTGAAATTCATGTCGACATTATTAGAAAAGGGCGGTGGATTGGCAGTATCGGTAGAGGGTTGGGTGCCATGCTTTGCAGCATGGAGTTACGGCCCTTTACGGTCTGAGTTCAAATCCCACCGAGGTTAACTTTGCATTTCATCCTTATGGGGTCAATAAAATAAAGCACCAGTAATGCATTGGATTAATTGCAGGCCTTGTGCCAAAAAGTAGAAACAATTATTAGAAAAACCTTTGGATTTTTGAATAACCTGCATTATGAAATTTGCTTCAAAACAATGTTTCTCAGAGATCCAAGTCATATTTCTCCCTTTTCAATCCAAGATTTTGAATTGTCATCTAGAATTTTTTTTATTCAAGCACCATATTAACATGAGCGAGCTTTTCAAACCTCAATATTTGTATAGTCATAAACAAGATTAAGTCTAAAGCAGCATTTTTTTGTGAACTGTAAATTCATGATGATCCTTATAGTTGGATGATTTGGTATTTCATTTGATATATATATATATATATATACACATACATACATACAGAATGTGCATTATAGTTAAATATATTGGTATTTCATTTGATATATACACATAATATACACTATAGTAAGGTATATTGATATTCCATTGATAAAACACACAATATACACTATAGTTGGGAAATTGGTATTTCATTTGAAATATACAGACAATGTACACTATAATTGAGCATATTGTTATTTTATTTGATATATACATAGTGTGCACTATATTTGAGTATATTGGTATTTCATTTGATATATACACACAATGTACATTCTAGTTGAATATAGTAGTTAGTATTTCATATGAAAGGGCGGTGGATTGGCAGTATCGGTAGAGGGTCGGACGCCATGCTTTCAAGCATAGTTACGTCCCTTTACGATCTGAGTTCAAATCCCGCCGAGGTTGACTTTGCCTTTCATCCTTACGGGGTCGATAAAATAAAGTACCAGTAATGCACTGGGTAATTGCTGGCCTTGTGCCTAAAGTAGAAACAAGTATTTCATATGATATACACATAATATGCACTATTCTTTCCAAGTATCTCCCTCTGAATCCAAACTGATCCACTGCCTAATAAATATGCTGGGTTTATTGTTGGTTTCTATCTAGGATAGGATTGCTTCAATAACCATTAACTTTTAACACCCTGTACTGTATGAAACTGCATTAACCCTCTAGCATTTACATTATTCTATATTTACTATTGTATTTTTGTGGTAAAGACTTTACCTTACATACTTATCTCACATAATATCGAATCTATGAAATTTTGATATTATTTATGTTGAGAACAATACCTTAATATCAGTATGAGTGGCTGGTTATAGCCGGTTTGAATAGAAAGAGGTGAGATAGTTCTGGCCGGATATGGCCAGTTTAAATGCTAAAGGGTTAACAAGATATCCTAGAAAAGTACAAAACAGCATCATATCTGAAACACATTACAAATAATACTGCAAATTTTCAAAATGATCTGTCCACTAGTAAAGATATAGTAAACATTTGAATTAACAAGCCACATGAAACCACAATAACAAGACATTCTTAAAAAACCCATGACTGCATCAAATTAAAAAGTACAAAATAGTAGTATGACTGCATCATATTACAATTAAATTGCTTTAAAAATGCAAATTTTCACAATGATCTGTCCATTAGTAAAGATACTATAAACGTTTGGATTAACAAACAAAGTGAAACCACAATAGCAAAACATTCTTTAAAAAAACATGACTGCATCAAATTAAAGTCTTTACTTTAGTTAACTCCAAATTTTCACAATCTGTTAGTAAAGTCATGATAAACATTTGAATTAATAAACCACAGCTGGAGAGAAATGAAGCAAGCATGGTCCGTTGGATGTGCAATGTCAATGTGCGTGAACGACCAAGCATAGACGAGTTGAAAGAGCAACTGTGTATAAGAGGGATAAGCTGTAGTGTGCGGGAGAGAAGACTGCGTTGTTATGGACATGTGATGTGCATGGAGGATGACCGCTGGGTAGAGAAGTGCCAAGAAATCCCAGTAGAAGGAAGACGCAGTAGAGGAAGACCACGAAAAACATGGGCGGAGGTGGTGAGAGCTGATCTCAGATCGCTGAAGCTCACGGAGATGATGACGAAGGACCGTGACAAATGGAGAGATGCTGAATAGGACCCGTCCCACCCTTGCAAGCAGGGAAAAGCAGACGTAAAATGATGATGATGATGATGATGATGAAACTACAAAACAGCTCTCTATCTGCATCACATTACAAATAGTCTACTCTAATATTGCAAATTTTCAGAATGACCTTTCAACCAGGAAAGATATTATAAAGATTTGAATTAACAAACTTGTTTTTAAGTAATTGTTTTGCTAAATCTTTATAAGGCGTTAAGAGTTAACCCTGCTTAAGTAGAAATGAGAGGGTGGGGGGGTCTGCTTAACATTTACACCAACGAACTACACTAGAGAAAGAATGAGAGAGGGGGAGCAAGAGAGAGAGAGAGAGAGAGAGAGAGAGAGAGGGAGGGGAGGGGAGTTGGTATCATTAATGTTGTTAGGTGAACAGTCATTACATTTATTCAGTGAAATGGAATTCTTTGAAAGAGGCATTTATAAAAGTGATTAGTGATATATATGTAGAGGGATATATAACCTGGAATGAATATAACTGGAATTTGGTGAGGCTTTGTAGCTTAATTAGTAAAGCACTTTGGGGTGTAGATAGAAGCCCCATTCCAACTATAATAACCGATTTTCTTCTGCTAGAAAACTATCTTATTGGAATTCCTAACCTCCCCTCACACCACCATACTTGGATTCCACATCCTTTGTTTGCTATTAACTTATATATATGTATATATATATATATATATATATATATATATATATATATATATATATATATATATATATATATATATATATATATATATATATATATATATATATATATATATATATATATATATATATATATATATATATATATATATATATATATATATATATATATGTATATATATATATATATATATACACACACATGTGTGTGTGTTTGTACATATACATGTACACACATATATCTTTATATATGGATAGATAGATACACATATATACACATTCTTAAATGATTATATATGTATATGGAGGCACATGGCTTAGTGGTTAGAGCATTGGGCTTGCAATCGAAAGGTTGTGAGTTCAATTCTGAGACTGGGTGATGTGTTGTTTCCTTGAGCACGACACTTTATTTCACATTGCTCCAGCTTACTCAGCTGTAGAAATGAGATGATAGGACTGGGGTCCCTATCATTCCCCTGTAAAGTGGAAGTGTAGGCGCCACGGCAAAAAAGCACCCAGCACTCACTGTAAATGAGGTTGGTGTTAGAAAGGGCATCCAGCTATAGAAATCAAGTCAGAATCAGTTCCCGTCCCACCCTTGCAAGCAGGGAAAAGCTGACGTAAAATGATGATGATGATGATATATATATATATATATACATATGTATATTTATATAATATTAGGGATACTATTTATGGTTATGTATATATTAAAACTTTTTATAGTTATGTATATTTTAAACCCTAAACAGTGAAGGTCAGTAATTTATTACTACCTTATTACCAGTAAGATAATAAATGCTTTGAACATAGCTTTGATTCTTGTGAATTCTATGTATATTTATATATACATATGTATTATATACATAAGTGTATAAATATATGCATTTACAATATATGTATGCATGTGCATGTATGTGTATGTGTGTGTCTGTTTTTAAGCTGGTAGCATTTAAATATTTGTACTGTGTATGTCCACAACTTTGCTTTTTGGTAAATGAAGTTTAATAAAATTAATAGACGACTTATATGTATTAGGGTTGATATGATCAACAAAATCCTTGAAGGCTGTGCTCCAGCATGACCAGAATGCAATGAAGGAAACCAACTAAAGAATAAGAGAATATATATATATATTATCATCATCACCATTGTTTAACGTTCATTTTCCATGCTATATATATATGGTTGCATTTTTTAAGGGTATGTCAATATTTATTTATAAAACTGATCTATATTGTATTTTGTCTGATGAAAGCACACCATAATTTAACGTGGTGTCCTTGAAATATGTATAATAAAATAAATATGGTTTTATAAATATAGTTTCCATTTGTTAATATTGTATATATATATATATATATATATATATATATATATATTCAGGGTGTCTTTAAAATGTATACACATATTAGAATGCTGTTGAAGTGTGTATACAAATTTTGATCTTTTGGGGACACCCTGTATACATCTTATTGTGTGTGTGTGTAGATATTTATTTATATATAGAAAGAGAGAGAGAGAGAGAGAGAGAGAGAGAGAGAGAGAGAGAGAGAGAGAGAGAGAGAGAGAGAGAGAGAGAGAGACTTCCATTCATCTGCCTGTGTACTAATGTGACACTAATTTACAAATAAGAAAGACCAAGCAAATATTTCACAAAGTGTCACTGCCAAACCAACATAGGCTCAGTCTTAGAGGGAATGGAATGGTTTACAAGAGAAGCAGAGGAACTGAGAATCAGCAGCATCAAGAGGATGAAAGAGCATCCATTTGGAACAAATTGAGGACAAATGACAGCCACAGCAACAAAGACAAGTGAATCATACAATTGACTCATCTAGAATGTCTTTCAGATGGATAACAACATTGTTGTAGACATTTCCTAAATTTATGAACACTTCAAGATATACAAATGGAATGGTAGATATGATGCTTCTTTGTGTCTAGTTTCTAGAAGCATTGGATCAATTGCATTGTGGAATTTGTTTCGACCTCTCTATGCTCTGAGTTCAAATCCCACCAAGATCAGCTTTGTCTTTTATGCTTTTGGGATCAATAAAACAAAGTACCAGCCCAGGAGCAGTGAATTGGCAAAATTGTTAAGGTATCGAATAAAATGCCTTGTGGTATTTGTTTTAATTCTCTGAGCTCAGAGTTCAAATCCACCTAAGGCTAACTTTGCTTTTCATTCTTTCAGGGGTTAATAAAATAAAGTGTCAATCCAAAGAGGTGGATTGGCAGAATTGTTTCAGCATCAGACAAGGTACCTTATGGTATTTGTTCTGGTTCTCTGCATTCTATGTTCAAATCCTACATGGGTGGGAGATTTAATGCCACCACCTTACCCTTTGATAGTAGATTTAATCTGTCACCCAATTTAATACCTCCAGCTGGTCCTTGGGTAGTATATTTAATCCCTCACCCAGTGTAACACCGCCACTTTGCTCTTGGGTGATAGACTTAATCTGTTGTCCGATTTAATATCACTACCTTGGGTGGTAGACTTAATCTGTTACTCAGTTTAACACTATCACAAGGCATTTAGGTGCTTTTAGTGTAGTCTACTCTGTTACAAGCATTTAAGCCAGGTTCCTGGTTTGAGTATACCTTCCTTCTGCCTTACAGCCAGGCCTGCACACCATGAAAAGGGTCATGAGCACTGCCATTGATTAAACAGTAGGAAAAAAGGGGGGCCTTTATGTGACTGATAACAAAAAAAAAAGCCAAAACACATGGATTATTATTATGCAAGTGTGGTGGATTGGCAGTATATTGCCGTTTACGGTCTGAGTTCAATTCCTGCCGAAGTTAACTTTGCCTTTCATCCTTATGGGGTCAATAAAATAAAGCACCAGTAATGCACTGGGGTAATTGCTGGCCTTGTGCCAAAAAGTATAAACAATTATTTATACTGTTTCCAAATCCAGCAAGAGAATAAAGCTCCAATTTTTATTGGATGTATGAGCAAATGTTTAATGTAGCAGGCCCCAAAATTTCCCATACCAAGGGGCGTAGATATAATTGAAGGAGCATTTAATTATGGCTCTTTATGTTCTGAGTTCAAATCTTGCCATGGTCAACTTTGCCTTTCATCCTGGGATTGATAAAATAAAGTACCAGTTACACACTGAGGCAATATAATCAACTTCCCTGCAAAAAAAATTGTTATTTATATAGTTTCCAAGTCTGGCAAGACATCAACATGAAAAAAAAAAAAATAAATAACAAAAAAACAAAAACATTGTATGTCAATGCTCCAATAATCACATGACCTGCTTGAAATATTGATTTCTGATTTAGGCACAAGGCCAACAATTTTTTGGGAAAGGGAAAGTTGATTAAATCGACCCCAGTGTTTTACTGGTACTTTATTTTATCGATCCCCGTATGGATGAAAGGCAAAGATATCCTTGGCGGGATTTGAACACAGAACGCAAAGGGCCATAACTCTGTGCCGCTAAGTATGTTGTCCGACGCTCTACTGATTCTGCCATAATATCTAAATCTCTGTCAAAACATGCTCTACCAACTAAAAAAAAAAATGAACAAGTTAAAAATGACATATATCTGAAAAATAAAACAAAAAACAGGGTTTGATCTGGAGCTAAACAATAACAACTGTATGGCAATGAGCCAATGAGAGAGCTGCTACAAAGTAACTTGACATGCTAGAAAAAGCAGCTAAATTTCCTTCAAATTAATTAAACCTTACCTACTAAAAAAGAAAGCAAATGGACATATTGGCAGCATATCAACTTCATAATCAAATGAGAGTAGTAGTGGTATTAGTAGTAGTAGCAGCAGTAGTCGTAGCAGTAGTAGTAGTATTACTAGTAGTAGTAGCAGTAGTAGTAGTAGTAGTAGTAGTAGTAGTAGTAGTAGTAGCAGCAGTAGCAGCAGCAGTAGCAGCAGTAGTAGTAGTAGTAGTAGTAGTAGCAGTAGCAGCAGTAGTAGTAGTAGTAAACTGTATTTGCCTTTGGCTTCATGTCTAATTAAAGTACCATTTAAAACAGACAGTGGGGAGCTGACTTTATATAGTATATTTATTTTGATGCCCCCCATGTCTCTGAGATCAAACCCCAAGAAGAGACATTTAGTCTTTGATCTCCTCCAAAGAGAAAGAAAAGTAAAACAAGTACCAGTAATGAATTGTTTAACCAAGGGGGCATTGCCCATGACCCTTTTACTGTTTAACCAAGTATGGAAGGTCACTGCTCAGAATCCTTTTACTGTTTAACCAAGGAGGGAAGGGTACTACTCAAAACCCTTTTACTGTTTAACCAACGAGGGAAGGCCATTGGTCACAACACTTTTCCTGTTTAACCAAGGAAGGAAGAACAGAGCTGATGACCCTTTGAGACTGTTGGGAGAGATGGGGGAAGGTTTTCTCAAATTAGAGACCTGACCTGTATGATTGCAGCAGATTGAATACTGCTAAAAGTATCCAAGGAACATGTAGTGATTTTTAGTCTACTCTCACCATCGTTTTTGTTTTTTAATTGCTTTGTCCAATAGTTTTCTAACTAGAGGCACTTTGCTCCCAGGGGAAGATTTTCAAATACAGGGAGGAATCCAAAATGGAAAAGAATAGTGAATGTTGTGTATATATATACCAAATGAAATACCAATATACTCAAATATAGTGCACACTGTGTAAATATCAAATGAAATACCAATATACCTAACTCTAGTGTACATTGTGTATATATATCAAATGAAAAACCAATATACTCAACTATATTGTATATTGTGTATACACCCAACTATAAAGCTGATTATGAATTAACAGCTCATAAAAAAATGCTCTTTCAGACTTTGAAAAGCTTGCTCACGTTAATTTGATGCTCAGGTGAAAAATTACTAGATGATGATTAAAAAAGAGAGGGGAATTGAAGAAGCCTTGAATTGCGAGGTGAGGAATGTAAACTGGGTCTCTGAATATCACTGGCTTAGTCAAACAAGAAAGGAAAGTGTTCATGATGCATTTAAAGACCTCCATCATTGGAAGGTTTAGAAGGTTTAGGAGAGGAAGTTATCTACATAGCAAGGACTTTTACTCTATGCCAAAATATATTGGAACTAATAAATATTTCCAAGGCAACATTATTTCCGATTCTTCTTTTTCTTCTGCTTCTCTTGTTTTTGTTGCCTTAATATATTGTATTTGAGTATCGTTCACTCCACGACTATATAGTAAAGAGGTAACTCTGATACCGAGTTTTTCACACGTTATTGAACAGCTCCATGGATGACACAGTCGAAATAATAGCTAAGGCTTTTATGCATCTAGCATTGTAGTGATCTAAATTCCTATTTTATATATAAATGTATGTTCCATGTGCGTCAATACTCATCTTTTTCCATTTCTTAGAAGGTTCTAAACCACTATCAGGCTAAACCACTAAACCACTATCAGGCTAAAAAAATTCTTTAGTCAAAAAATACGGCGAAAGCTTCTATTTCTAATTTCAAACTCACTCGCTGTTTTAAAAACATACTTAATATATATATATATATATATATATATATATATATATATATATATCGTCCAAACCCATGCAAGCGTGGAACACGGACGCTAAACCTGATGATGATGATGATATATATATATATATATATATATACAGGGTGTCCCTCAAAAATGTACACACCATTCTAACAAATATTGCCTGTACAGGTAATCAAAGTGTGTATACATTTTTGGGATACACCTTATATATACATTGTGATGTCATAGGGGAGAAGTGTGTCCATCATGATAATGGAGTGCACACCCTCACTGATGCTGAAAAGAAGGTAGCATGGAAGAGCCACTTTGAAAGACTACTAAATGAGGAGAATGAATGGGATGAAGATAGTTTGCTCCAAATTAACCCAATAGAGGGACAGGCTGTGTAAGTTAGCAGTAGTATAGTAAGTAAGCAATGAAAGATATGAAGACAGGCAAGGCAGCTGGACCTTTGGGGATAGTTGCCCAGATGATGAAAGCATCTGGGATAGTGGGTCATGCCATAGCTATCTGTATTGTAAACCAAGTAACAGAAAACGGTATCATACCCAATGATTGGCATAGTAGCCTCATTGTCAATTGTTACAAGGGCAAAGGAGATGCTCTAGACAGAGAAAACTATAAAGGCACTAAGTTAGTTGACCAGCTCATGACAGTCACAGAAAGAATCATAGCACAGCTGATTAGGAACTGACTTAACCTAGATGAAATGCAGTTTGGATTTGTGCCAGGTAAAAGTACCACAGATGCTCTCTTCCTTGTTTGGCAACTGCAGGAGAAGTACCTAGTTAAATGTAAACCCCTCTACTTAGCTTTTGTTGACCTGGTAAAAGCCTTTGACAGAGTCCCCCATTCCATTATCTGGTGGGCTCTTAGAAAACTAGGAGTAGAAGAGTAGCTTGTGAACGCAGTTCATGCTATGTATAGAGGAGCAGACAACAAGGTTAGAATTAATAATGACTATAGGGAAGAATTTAGCATGCTGGTAGGAGTTCATCAGGGCTCCATTTTTAGCCCTCTCCTGTTTATTATCATCCTACAGACTACAATGGCTCCCCATGTGAACTTCTGTATGCAGATGATGTCACCCTCATAGTTGAATCTATGGCAGAATTAGAGAAGGAATTCCAAACCTGGAAGCATGGCCTAGAATCAAAAGGTTTTAAAGTTTACTTGTCAAAGAATAAAGTCCTAGTACGAGGAATGAAAAACAGAGCCCAGATTCCCTCAGGGAAATGGTCTTTCTCACTGTACAGGAAAGGAGTAGGTAGAAATTCCATCCTATGTCCCAAATGCAAGCTATGAGTACATAAAAAATGTTGTGGAATCACAGGCATGCTATCAAAGAACTTAGGTTTTATAAGCGGCCGATGCATAGGTGCAGTAAGTAACAAGAGCCCACAAGATACTAGTGCCTTCAAATCACCAGATGGCTCTGTAGAAATAGTCGACAGTTTCCGTTACCTGGGTGACCAAATTAGCAGTGGAGGAGGGTGTTCCGAAAGTACAGTAGCCAGAGTAAGGATGGGATGGAGAAAGTTCAGGGAGCTACAACCGCTACTAGTCACAAAAGGTTTTTCCCTCAAAATGAAGGGTAGATTGTAAGATGCATGTATATAAACAAAAATGTTGCATGGTAGTGAGACCGGCTTGCTGTGTGTAGAAGACCTGCAAAGATTGGAAGGTAATGAAGCCTGCATGCTCCAATGGATGTGTAATATACACAAATGTCAAAGCATAAATAAACTGAGAGAGAAATTAGGCATAAGAGGTATCAGATGCGGTGTGCAAGAGAGAAGAATACGTCGGTGTAGCAATGTGATGCATATGAAGGTTGACAGCTGTATAAAAAAGGTGCAGGGCAATCAAAGTTGATGGAAGTTATGGAGTAGGAAGACCCAGGAAGGCCTGAGATGAGGTGATAAAAGCTGACCTTGCACAATTGCACCTCTCAAAGACAATGACACAGGATCAAGATCTTTGGCATTATGCAGTAATACAGAAGATCCACCTTACCAAGCGCATGGATTGAAGCATACATCTAGTCTGCACCTCTTAACCACTATCCTCCCTCCCCCTGCCATACACTTTTCACTTCCTAATACTCCACCCTTCTCCGATGCCTGTACACCTCTGCCCCAGTGCCCAGTTGCTTTGGCATCAAGACAAAAAGAACCCAGCCCACACTGTAAAGTGGTCGTGTAGGTGTCAGGACAAAAAGCACCCAGCCTACACTGTAACGTGGTCATGTAGGTTTCAGGACAAAAAGCACCCAGCCTACACTGTAAAGTGGTCATGTAGGTGTCAGGACAAAAAGCACCCAGCCCACTCAGTAAATACAGTTTGTGTTAAGAAGGGAATCAAACCAGAAAGTTCTGTATGAGTAAGAGACGGTCACCTGACTCAACCTGCCTCAAATGAGACAACCCGTCTAAACCATGCTAGCATGGAAAATAGACATTAAACAATGATGATGATGATGATGATGATGATGATGATGATACACACACACATGATGGGCTTCTACAGTTTCCATCTATTAAATTTTACTCACAAGGCATTAAGTTTATAGTAAAAGACATTTGCCCAAGTTATCTATTACGCAGTGGGACTGAACCCCAAACCATGCTATTATGAAGTAAACTCTTTAATTACATAGCCATGCTTGTACCTGTACACAGCTATGTCTGCACTTATACACAGCCACGCCTGCACCTATACATAGATATACCTGCACCTATACATGGACATGCCTACGCTTATACACTGCCACTATATAGACACCTATACATAGGCACCTATACACAATCATCTATACACAGCTATGCCTGCACTTATACACAGCCATACATACACCTACACACAGCCATGCTTATGCCTAAGTATTACAAAAAATAATTAATTCTGTTTTATATAAATTCTTTATAAAACCAATATTGAGTGAGAATGTGAGAACGAACTGCCTTATTATAGCTGATACATTTAATCTACCATCTGTTGACTAGAAAGAAAGGAAGGAACGAAGAAAGAACAAGTGGATATGACAATAGATATTACACTGATCCTTAAGACATCATCACTAAAGACATGTTAGTTGGCTAACTGGCCTGGCTCTATATTGATCTATTTGATATTGGAATTTATATAATATTATATAATGAGAGTAACTCATTTAAATAACACTGAAATACTGATAAGAGAATCTCACAGTTTAGTTATATGTGCAGTTTAGTTGCATGTATGTGCAATTTGTAAGGCAATGAAGTGTCAGAGTTATTAGAACACTAGATAGAATGCTTTGCTGTATTTGTTCTGACTCTTTGCACTCTGAGCTCAAATCCTGCTGAAGTCAACTGTGTTTCATCCTTTCAATGTTGACACAGTACCAGTAAAAAAAAATTGGGGTCTATACTTCCTGTATAACTTTCTTAATTTTTCTCTGTCTCCATGTCTCCATCTTCTATGACTGTGTTCAGACCTGGAGAAGGATGGTTCTACCAGGTTTTAATGTCCAAGACATGCCATTTGGCACAATGGGACACCAATGATGAATCCATCAGAACTTAGAGTTTCACCTATGGATAGATATGTGCAATTTTGAAGCATATGTCTCAGCATGTTTTGAGTATATGTAAGCAGTTTAGTTGCAATATGTGCATGTATGTGTGTAGTTTTCTGTGTATGTGTGGGCAGTTTAGTGTACATGTATATGTGCAGTTTAGTTTCATGCATGAGTGCAATTTGTGTGCATCTATTGTAGTTTATTTGCATATATGCACAGCCGAGTTGCATGCGTGTGTGCAGTTTAATAAGATGTATTATGCAGTTTAGTTGCATTTATATGTGCAGTTTAGTGCGCAAATATGATTGCAGTTTAATGTGCATATATGCATGCTGTTTATGTGCATGCATGTGTATGTGCAGTTTAGTTGCATATGTATGCAGTGTAGTTTCCAATATGTGTGCAGTTTAGTTGCATATATATATTATGTGAAGTTGCATTTTAATTTATTTTAAGGCTTTCTGAAGGTCAATGAATGAAAATAAGGAATTTAGAATGTTTTGGGATTTTCAAAAGAATATTCATTATCATTAAATGCAAATATAAATTTATTTACTTCATATAAAATGAAATTTCATTTTTTGTTTTTCTCTCTTTCCCACTTTACCTTAAAAGAAAAAAAAACGTTAATTCTCATAATGCATCTTTATATTAAATGCTATTTTAATATGCTATAGATTATTATTTTTTCACAAATTTCATTTATTTCATTAATACATTTTTTTTACTTATTAAAATCTTAAAAGGCTTTTGTTATGCTGAAAATCTCAAATGTGACAACTTGACATATGATGATGATGACAATGTCACTGATGATGACAATGATGATGAAATTTACATAGTAAACAATCAAAAGAAAAATCTACTGAAATAATAATATATAATGTCACAGAAAAAATATTTTAAGCAAGTGGAGGAGAGATTTTAAAACTTTTTCTTTTTGTGTATCATATATCTTCCCTTTTGGAAAAAAAATACAATTTTAGAATGTTTTCTGCATTGTAAATTATTCATACTTAAAATCATAATTGTTTGATGTTTTCTTACAAATGATAAAACTATTTATCAAATGTCTTGTATTAATATAAAATCATTTACATGGCCATTTTAAAACAAAAAGGCACAAACAGCTGAAACCACTGTAAAATATACCATATACATATATAATGTGTCAAATTGGCACAGTCGTTAGAATGACAGATAGAATGCTTTGTGGTATTCCTTCTGGCTTTCTATCCTCTGAGTTCAAATCATGCTGAAGTCAATTTTGCTTTTCATCCTTTCCATGTCAATAAATAAAGTATCAGTCCAGTTTGGGGTTCATTCTTTCTCTATGTCTCATTTTTTCTCTCTCTCTGCAAGAAATTGGCAATGATCAGACCTGGAGAGAGATGAGTTCCACCAAGTTTTAAAATACCCAAGACCTCTCAGAAGTTATAGGTCCATTGATGGATACCATATATACAAGACCAATACCAGATTATTTTGCACCCGAGGCAAGAGCAACTACTTCCACCCTCTCAAACACACACATTTGTCAATTTTGGTTTACAAAAGCAAGTCGTTTTTGTACCCTGCAAGTGACACTCAAAACAGATGCTTAGTTGGCCTAATAATGGCACTAGCCACATCCGTATACACTCATGCATGTCAACCTTTTCTATGAAAATGCAATGTGAAAAACTAGCATGCAATTTATCTATTGGACCTACAAAAGCTAAGTTCAAAATACATGGTACATTGTAAATATTACATGTAAAATGGAGGTGTGAACTATACATGAGTATATATGGTAAATTATTTCAATTACATGATCACAGTTTTAGGGAAGACAAGAATGATATTATGAGACATTCAAGGACATAATTTAATGTCTGCCACCCATCTAGGTTACAGTGGAGTTTGAACTCAGAACCCAAAAGACTGGAACAAATGCCCTGAACTGATACTTTATTTTATCAAACCCTAAAAGGATGAAAGGTAAACTTGACTTTGGCGAGATTTAATAACAGAGCACAGAGAATCAAAACAAATACAGCAAGGGATTTCATTGTACACATTAATGACTTTGCCAATTCACTGCTTATGCTCACGTTGTAGAGGTTGGCTTAACCTCTTCATTACCATATTTCTAATGAAAGAATCTGCTTATGATTTTCAAATAACTTTGAAAATAATCAAGAATTTAGAGGGATTTAGTAATACAACAAACTTTCTCATTATTAACCCTTTCATTATCATATTTCTCTGCCTATGGTTTTCAAATAATTTTGAAAATAATCAAGAATTTTGAGGGATTTAATAATATAACTAACTTTCTCATTATTTTGCAGCATAGTTATGACCCTTTACATTCTGAGTTCAACTTTGAGGTTAACTTTGCCTTTCATCCTTACAGGGTTGATAAAATAAAGCACCAGTAATGCACTGGGGTAATTGCTGGCCTTGTGCCAAAAGTAGAACCATTATTTAGCTGGTTTTGGGAACATAACTTACCAAAAGATCTAATACATAATTATGATGGAAGGTTTTAAATAAAATATAATCTCTAAAATAAATAGTTTTGTATCTTAAAACCAGGTACAGTTTCAGGTGGTTTAATAGCAAAAAGGTTAAACTAGGAATTGCAAGTGGTTCAGAGACTTAAACTTGCCAGGGGCCAAAATGGTTGATCTTTAGTGCTCTGCTCATTTCAATGCAGTAAAATATTTATGCTTGATTTGACTCAGCACAACAAAGAATATATATTTTAGGGAAAGGAAATTTTAGGGAAAGGCAATTAAACCAAGAGTGAAATGGGTTGACTCAATATGTCATTGTTATCAGCTGTTACAGTTACAGGACTTGTCTTCTGATTAAAAAAAAAGAAAAAAAAGACCACAGTCATCACTCCCAATTGGGCTGATACTTCCTTTATCAACTCTTTAGCATTTACATTACTCTATATATACTATTGTATTTTCACAGTAAACACTTTATTTCACATATCGAATCTACGAGATTTTGATACTGTTTATTTTGAGAACAATACCTTAACATCAGTATGAGTGACTGGTTACAGCCAGTTTGAAAAGAAAAAGGTGAGAGAATTCTGGCCAGATATGGCCGGTTTAAATGTTAAACGGTTAACAATGAAAGGCAAAGTGGATCCCTATGGGATTTCAACTCAGAATGCAGAGAGCCAAAACAAATATTCAATGTTCTCATAACTGCCAAATCAACTGCTGCTACACAGGTCTTGTATTCAATCTCAGTGAAATACGTATTTCTCACACTAGGTACAAGGCCACAATCTTGTAAGTGAGAGTTTAAATCAATAGATATCTGATACATACTTTATTGACTCCAGAAAAATTAAAGACAAAGTTGAGCATAGTATACTGGTAGTATTTGAACTTAGAGTACAGGGAGCAAGAAATGATACTGGAAGGCATTTTGTCCTACACTTTAACCCTTTTGATACCAGCCTGGCCAAAATCATCTGTTATATTATGAAATGGAACCATCCATTATAAAATCTTTCAACTTATTTTGATATAAGAACTGTTTGTTATGTTACAGATAGATACCATTTTAATCATAAAATAATTTTAGTGAATCCTTCCAAATACTTCATTAATTAATTCAAATACAGTGTATTTCATTTGATAGAAATACAGTCACAAAAGGGTTAACAACACTGTCGACTCACCACCACTGTTACTACAGTCATTGCAGTAAAATCTTATCAATACATTATGAGAATTCTTGAACATGGAAGTATTTTATATAGACAGGCTGTTGCTGATTTAATAAATACCAGCTGTGTGTGTTGCATATAATATTGATCTAGTGATCAAAGGTATTGAAACATGGCTATTGATTAAGATCTCAGATTAAAAGATGAACAGACCTCTATCAGTTTGATGAGTGTGCCATTTGTTCAGTCAATGGAATGACCTGCTCAGGAAATTAATACATAAGTCGTTGAGTATTCCAAAGACATGTGTACCCATAAAACATAAATAGACCTCTGTCAGTTTCAATGATGAGTGTTCTAGTTGCTTGATCAAATAAGCAGCCTACTCATTAAATTAATGTGTAAGTGGCTGAGTATTCCACAGACACCTGTATACTTAACTCTTATCATCCTTTAATGTTTTAGCAGAAATGTTAATTCAAATGTTTATAGCATCTTTATTAGTGGACAGAACAGTGTGGAAATTTGTAAAAGTCATAGGCATAGCCCCTTATGATTTTGCAAGTAAAGATAATGATTTCTGATTGTTGATGGTAGCCATGGAGTGGGTAGGCCTAGTAAGACTTGGGATGAGGTAATAAAAGCTGACCTTGCTCAATAACACATTACTAAGGTAATGACACATCCCCTTATATTCTCAGGCTGAGGCATTTGTCTAGTACGCAACACCTTCCCCTACCATCTCCCCCCCAATCATCTCACCTCTATACCTGCGTCACTAATTTCCCCCCATGCATCGTCCCCACATGACAAAGCACCCAGTCGACACTGTAAAGTGATCATGTAGGTGTCAGAACAAAAAGCACCTAGCATACACTGTAAATGTGGTTGGTGCTAAGAAGGGCGTCCAGCCATAGAAACCAAGCCAAAATCGGTTCTGTGTGGGCAAACCACGGTCCCCGACCTGATCTCTCACAAAGGGACAGCCTGTCCTACCCATGCTATCATGGAAAATGGACGTTAAACAATGATGATGATGATGATGATATATATATATACATATATATTTACATACATATACATACATATATATACATACATATATACATATATGTACATACATATCATCATCATCATCATCATCATTTTACGTCCGCTTTTTCTGCTTGCAAGGGTGGGACGGGTCTTATTCAGCACAGCATCTCTCCACTTGTAACGGTCCTTCGTCATCTCCACTGTGAGCTTCAGCGATCTGAGGTCTGTTGTCACCACCTCCACCCATGTTTTTCATGGTCTACCTCTATCAGGTCTTCCTTCAACTGGCACTTCCTGGTACTTCTTTCCCCATCGGTCATCCTCCATGCGCATCACATGTCCATACCACTGCAGTCTCCTCTCTCTCACACACTACATTCTATCCCTCTCAGACACAGTTTCTCTCTCAACACATCCATGCTGGGTATATATATATACACTAGCAGCTGAGCCCGGTTGTACCCGGGGCCACTTTTTATTGAGTTAATAATTTGAAAAATATTATTGCAAGTTTATTATAAAGAAGCAGTTTCAGGGAAAAAAATAGAAATATGCACTTGGGGCTGGACGGCGTACAATGAAAAGTGGAGCGACGTGAAAAGTGTTGTTTATTAACAGCAAAATAGCAATGTCGATGATATGCAAGTTTGAAAATGCAGATTATGAAGGTTTGTATGATAGTTTACACTTTGATTGCCCTGGTCAGCAAGAGGGGCCTCTATATATTAGACGTTTATTAGAAGAGGGGGAAATAACTAACCCCAGTATTAGAACAGGGGGTTCGCAATGTAAGGGTTTTATTTCTTTTGTTAGAAAACAGTGACCTTTTTCGGTTTGGCATTTCGTAAAATTCTACTGCAGAATCGATTTTGCGAACCCCCTCTTCTAATACTGGGGTTAGTTATTTCCCCCTCTTCTAATAAACGTCTAATATATAGAGGCCCCTCTTGCTGACCAGGGCAATGAAAGTATAAACTATCATACAAACCTTCATAATCTGCATTTTCAAACTTGCATATCATCGACATTGCTATTTTGCTGTTAATAAACAACCCTTTTCACGTCGCTCCACTTCTCATTGTACGCCGTCCAGCCCCAAGTGCATATTTCTATTTTTTTCCCTGAAACTGCTTCTTTATAATTAACTTTCAATAATATTTTTCAAAAACAGTGAAAGAACATTGTGTTTGATGTATTAAATTGTAAATAAGACAATGAATATTGAAAGCGACTACGGAAAATAACTCATCCAAGTATTAGAACAGGGGGAAATAACTCACCGGAAGCGATAGTAAATAGACCGTTTGGGGGCCCTAGGGACAACATTTTTCAAGTTAGAGATTTGAAACCTCCTCTATTTGCTTCCTTGGCACTTTTTACATAGGTGTGTAAATTTTCCTGTCCGTCCGACCACGTCTACTACCATTTAACCGTGCACATCTGAATTTCAACCACCACCCATTTCACAAATATATATTAGATATATGTATATACATATATATATATATGCATATATGTATATATATATATATATATATATATGTGTATATATAACTTTGATAACTTTGATAGGATTTGGCCAGTATTGGCCCAGGCCATGTCTAACTTAATAGCACCACCTGCCGAAGTCTTCCAAATCAGGATTTGGACACCATGACCCACTCAAGTAGAGAGTTATTGTTTATGGAGACATATCTAGGTGTAGGAGGTTTATCAGGGATTTCTTGAAGGAATTTTCCCAAAGACTTCTTGAATTTTATGGGGTCTGTTTTGTGTTTTAATGTCTTTTAGTGTAATGTTAAAGAGAGTGGGGCCAATTGAGGTGAAATAATTGTGCCGTATTGTTGTTATGAGATGCGAGTGTGATTTTTACATATACATATGTATATCATCATCATCATCATCATCGTCGTTTAACGTCTATCTTCCACGCTAGCATGGGTTAGACGGGAGTTGTCCCACTTGAGGCAAGATTGGTCAAGTGACCATGTCTCGCTCATATAGGTCTATCTGGCAGGTTTTCTATGGCTGGATGCCCTTACTAACACCAACCACATTTACAGTGTGGACTGGGAGCTTTTTACCGTGTTACCTACACAGCCACATTACAGATGGACTGTGTGTTTTTTTGTTGTGACACCTACACAACCTCATTAGTTTGGACTGGATGTTGTGGTACCAACATAACTTTATAGAGAAAGGGTGGTGTTGGTGGGAGTTGGAGGATGGAGTAGGGGTATTGGGTTGAGGTGTATATGTATATGTGCATATATATATGTATATATACAGAGAAAAAAGAGAGAAAGAAAGAAGAAAAAGAACAGGAAGGGGCGGGGGAGGGGATGGCAAGAGCTCTGGTGTTGCAGAAGTGAGAGGAGGGGTGATGGGGAAGGGTGATTGGGCTTTGGGTCTGGAACAAGGGGGCAGAAGTGCTGCGCCCAAGGACAAGACGACAAAAGCATTCTCGCAGACGATGGCCAGTGTCACCTGCTGTATATATATATATATATAAATAATTTTCAACCATATTTTATTATTTGTTTGACCCGAATAGCTTGGTCGTTTCTATGGCTTTGCGGATAATTGTTTAACCATCGTCTCAGTGTGTTTGGCTTTTAACGTACGTTGCTGCTCTAGTTCCCTAGTTTCTATGAAGCGCTTGCCACACATCTCGGAAGTTGTTTTTCGCTAAGCTAATTTCCAATAGCCGAAATGCGATTCTCGCTAATTTATAGTTGTATACATATATATATATATATATGGAGGCACATGGCTTAGTGGTTAGAGCATTGGCCTTGCAATCGAAAGGTTGTGAGTTCAATTCTCAGACTGGGTGATGTGTTGTTTCCTTGAGCAAGACACTTTATTTCACATTGCTCCAGTTTACTCAGCTGTAGAAATGAGATGATAATAGGGAATGGGGTCCCTATCATTCCACTGCAAAGTGGTCGTGGAGGTGCCTCGGCAAAAAAGCACCCAGCACTCACTGTAAATGAGGTTGGTGTTAGGAAGGGCATCCAGCTGTAGAAATGAAGCCAGCATCAGTTCCCGTCCCACCCTTGCAAGCAGGGAAAAAGCGGACGTAAAATGAAATGATGATGAAATGATGATATGTATGTATATTGATCTACCTCTCCAGTCCCCAGACCCCACTGTAAAGGTGGTTTGGTAGTCTAGTGGTTTGATGGTATG
>OZ024741.1:179637905-179640405 GCA_964016885.1 Eledone cirrhosa
TTAAAAGCTACATACAAGAGCCTGAACTTTATAGTCGATAGGTTTTCTCACTATGACAATGCCAGGTTAGCCTGACCTCGGTTAAAATAACACCATATATTTTCCTCATTGGGTATAGCATGAGTTTTATACTTCTTATTTTGTTTTAATCTCACTATTTTAACGGAAGACGTTCAAATGTGACTGCAGAGCAAAAGTAATTAGGGATGGTTTACAACTGTAAAGAAAAATGGTGATCTCTTTCTCATTATATCCCTCTGTCACTCTCTATATATCTCTTACTTTGTCACTTTCTACATATATCTGTTACCCCCCCCCCCCCTCCTCTCTCTCTCATCTCTTGTACAGCAGCGATAATGTCATAATTAAAAGTAACCCAGATTGTGAAGAGATAGAAAATAGAGAAAAGTAATGCGGGCTGAAAATTAAAAGTGGCTACTAAGGCAAGTTGGCTTTCTAAAGGAGTGATTTAATAGATTGGTAATAATAATAATAATTTTTAACAATCCTTTTTTCTTTTTGTAAGCGAAGAATTAAGGAAAACCATGCAAAACATAATAGGATTACAGTATATATATATATATATATATATATATATATATATATATATATATATATTATATATATATAATATTCTTTTAAAACAATATTATAGGGAGACAAAAGAATATCGCCACAACCAACGAGAGCTCAATGCAGTCACTAGAGGTGCATGAAGGAACAGCTAAACTACTCTCAAAAGACACCCTACTACCGTCTTAAAACCACGCATTGCACAATATACTCTTAGATACACTATAATTGAAAAGTAAAGGGGAGGAAAATGTGGGATGGTCATGACAAGAATGCTTTTAGCTATATAGGTCTGCTCGATTAGGGCTAACCTGGTGCTAAACTACACGACGACCATCACCAACAGTAACATTAACAAAATACAAACACAATAAGGAAAAAAAAAAGCTACAATTTAAAAATAAAATTCATTAGAATAATAGCTAAGGAATAGAAGAATAAAATAAAATATTTGGATGATATTTGTAATTGCAAAACATTAAAGAACTCTGAAGAAACACTAAAGTTAAAAGAAATCATGTTTGAGTAGATTTGAGACGGGAAATTAATTTCGGTAAGGTTTTGAAATAAAAAAAGTGAAGTCAAGTTTGAAAAATATAGCATATTTGTTTGAAGAAACTGAGTAGGGAAAGATAGAAATATAAAAAAATACAAGGAAGAAAAAAAAATGAAACAAAATAAAATTTGGTAAATAAAAAAAGAAAGAAAGAAAGAAAGAAAGAAGTATTTAGAAGATGTTATTAGGAAGGCGGGAAAAATAGGTTGCTGTAGTTTTGCTTGTAAAATGTTGTGTAGGAAAAAGGAAGAGGGAGACAGAAGCTGCAGCTAGAACCATTGTCAAGTTTGTCAAGGCAAAAGGAGCTTAAAGGAGTTTTTGAGGGGTCGAGAGCATTACGGAAGGGGAGTAGGGAGGGGCTTCTCCTGGAGCCAGCAAAGACACAGACAGACAGACAGAACAGACAAAATAAAAATTTAACAAAAAAAAAAAAAAAAAAAAAAAAAGGGAGCAGGGGTTTGAAAGGCAATAAGCAATTTCAGCGGCTGTCGACAGAAACAGAAACATTTTCAATGCCTCTCATCTCACAGTGATGTTACATACAGCAGCAAGGGAGAGTCGGTTTCAAAACTCAGATTGGAGAAAATAATTTACTTCTTTTTATTCTTTTCCTTTAATGGTTTCAGTTATTAGACTGCGGCCATGCTGGGGAACGGTTTTAAAATAATTTAGTCATTCATATCGAACCCAGTACGTTTATATAATATATATAATATATATACATATATATGTATTTTCAAGTTTGGTAATTATTTTTTCGATCTCATTTTCGTCGAACTACTATTTTTATGGGACATTAACACAGAACTGGACTGCGGCCATGTTAGGGCTCGACTTCAAAGAGCTTTAGTCAATTATATCAATCCCAATGCTTGTTTGTTTGTTGTTATTTTCTAACAAGTCTGATACTTATTTTTCGATATCTTTTCGTCGAACTGCTACAGAAAAGGGATTTGAGAGGGCTGTAAAATGGTTTAGGAGGAATTTTGTTCAAAAAATTTCAGCAGATTAAAAAAAATAAACAATATTGAAATTGTCCCTATATACCATTACACAATACATTAATATCAGTTACTGTCTTAAAACTGCAGGAGTGTATGTATGTATACACATACATGTATACATATATGTATATATATGCGTGTGTGTGTACATACACGTGTGATTGTATGTTTGGGCATGTATTTAACGTATCCAACAGTATATATACCTATACAACATGTATGTATAATATATACCTACACACACGTTCGTATGCATTCTAGAAGGCATGAAATACACACATACATATCCATACAAAACCACACACACACACATAGAGAGAGTATAGAACTGTTTCATTCGTATGAAATCATCGTAAGTTTATATAAC
>OZ024741.1:179650405-179655405 GCA_964016885.1 Eledone cirrhosa
AAACAAGAAAGAGAGAGAGAGAGAGAGAGAGTGAAAGAGAAACTGTGTGTAATATATAAGGGCGGCGTGGAGGAGACGGGAGTGAGAAGAAACAGAGAGAGAAGAGAAGACAGGAGCATGAAGAAAGAAACAAAGAGAGAAAGAGAGGTTGTTAAATAAGAAATGACAAGTAGCCAAATGGCCATGCCGTCGAGGAAAAAGCACGTCACGCGTGTGTATGTGTTACATGACCATTTTACTACTAAACGCATGTCAATGTTACAGTAAACACGACAGGGCTTATGTCATTTTTAAAAAAATTAAATATTAAAAGCGAGAAGGCATCTTTCAGAAAAATAACTAATTAACGAAAAACCAACTGCCACATTGCTTTTATTTATTTATTTTTTAATATTAAAAAAAAAAAAAATTCGAAAAAGGAGTTTGTATATGATAATTATAATTATAATAATAATTATTATTTTAAAATTTCAAATTAGATCCATTATTAAATTAAATAAAATATTTTTGGTTATGAATTTATTGAAAATTAAAAAAAATAAATTTAATTTAAAATTTTATCAGACATTTGAAAGAAAAGAAACAAAGGCAAACGAACTATGAAACAAATAATAAACCGCCAAACAAATAAAAAAGAGAGAAGAGAAGAGAAAGAAAGAAACGGAATAACAAAGTTGAAAAATATGCTGTTTCTTTTGGGGGTCTAAATAATATGGAGAGAGGCGAATGTTTGTTTATCAACGATGTTTCCACCAAACAACAAAGAAAAAAGCTGGCCTTGTATAGTGGTGGTGGTGATGGAAACGGTGGTTGGTAAGAAGAGAAAGAGAGGCTTTACAAACATTGTCAACATTACAAAGCTTACTAAACGACAAACATTGATTACATAATGTCGACCCACTAACAACACAAAACACAAACACAAACATTTTCTATTATATATGAAATAGCATGAAACACGTTCTCCTCTGTTTTACCCTCCCCGACGACACTGACTCCAAACAAACACACACGCACATGCACTCACACATAATTCCAAGCGCATACACATATTATATATGTATATATATATATTTATATATATACATGTATATAACAATAACTTTGTATGAACTAAAAGTGAAAATAGGAAAAGAAAGAAAATTATTTTCAAGCCCCTAAGTCTAATTTTTGATGAAGTGAGTTTGACAAAAATAATGTATATATAATATTTACCAGTCCGTTTCATATCTGTGTACATGTGAATTGTGAAGTCTTTGGAAATTGATGAAAACATTTTAATACGATGCTTGGATTGATGCTGAGAGAGGAGGAAGTGACATAAATAGGTGTGAATGTTATACTAGAGAGACAGAGAAAGAGGGAGGTATAAAATATGTAAATAAATTGAAATCTAAAATGTGGGTTCAATAGTCAAAGATAAGGACCAATATGGCTGCTTGTTGGCTTTTCTGAAATATGTGACAAAACAGGGAAGGAAGGAAGGAGCAAGAGACATATCTGAGGTAGGGGACAGTATATGGGACCAGAGAGAGCTAAGCTAGTCGGACATAAAAGTAGTGTGGTAACTATCCTACAAGCGGTAATTAAGTCTATTCAAGCTTCTTCCTCCAGAAAGAAACCAACTTCACCGTATATATGTATATATATAATATATATATATATATATATATATATATATATATATATATATATATATATATATATATATACAGACGATAGCTCCCTTATTTATATATGGTTCTACACATACAACAATCCATGATTTTGTTGTTTGTTGGTTGGTTATTTTTTAACAATAAAGTTTGATTTTAAAATATCTGGCAATTATTCTATTTTAATTTATATATTTCTAAATATTTATTGAATTATTTTAAAGGGATTCTCTTTAAACTGCTCTTAATACCTTATGTACGTGTGTGTCTATGTGTGCACTAAATAATTGTTTCCACTTTTGGCACAAGGCCAGCAAATTTACCAGTGCATTACTGGTACTTTATTTTATCGACCCCATAAGGATGAAAGGCAAAGTTAACTAAATAATATACAAATAAATGCACACATACATACACATACAAACATACACATTACTTCGTGTATAAATTTACAGTACATTTCATAGAAAAGAAAATTTGATTTAAAATTTGTATTTTGTTTTAAAGTAAAGACTATATGTATGTATGTATGTATGTATGTATGTATGTATGTATGTATGTATGTATGTATGTATGTATGTATGTATGTATGTATGTATGTATGTATGTATGTATGTATGTATGTATGTATGCATGCATGTATGTATGTGTGTGTGTATATATATATATATATATATATATATATATATATATACACACACACACATACATTTGGAGGGTGGGGTAACCATAAAAAATAGCTTATAAAGTTTAACACAATGTAGTTGGGAGACTACAAATGCTGATGTTGACAAAGACGATGATGATGATAATAATATTGATGATAGTAAAATGTAAACAACAAAATATAGATGATAATATTTAAGTTACTTTTTCTTTCCAGTGGTCATAAATCTCAATATCAAATGATATTGGAAATTAATTACACAATGCTGCTGTTACAATTTAATTTAATTTAATTAATTAAATTTAATTTTGAGTTGGAGAAAAAAAAAGTGAAAAACTCGGGTTTGTTGTGACATATTTACAATTAGGAAGTATCCACACATTTTATGATATTAAAAATTCTTTCCAACATAGGCACAAGGCCAGCAATTTCGGGGGTGGGGAAAGTCGATTATATCGACCCCAGTACTGTATTTAATTGATTCTCCCTTCTCCACCCAAAGGATGTAAGATAAAATCGACTTCGGCTGGATTTGAACTTAGAATACCACCAACTCGTAACTAAATACCACATGGCATTTTATCTGGCACTAAAGATTCTGCCAGCCCACCGCCCTTATTATGATGTGATAACTGCTATTTTCTCTCTCTCTCTCTCTCTCTCTCTCTCTCTCTCTCTCTCTCTCTCTCTCTCTCTCTCTCTATATATATATATATATATATATATATATATATATACAGAGAGAGAGAGAGAGAGAGAGAGAGAGAAAGATACACACACATACATGCATACACTCACACACACATAAGAACATACATACAATCACACACACATATATGGCGTGATATATCATTAAAAAATAAAAAAAATTAAGCAAACAGCAGGAACCCCCACCCACCCCTTAATTAATTAAAACGCGCGAAGCAAATTAAAATAAGGTTAGTGAAATATAGATGAACAAAAAAGAAAAACATATATATATATATATATATCAAAGACCAGCTGATTTGTTACTAAGCAACTCTTATATTACAGCTATTTGTAACTAATTAAAAAGACAAGGTGTGATTCATTCAGTTGTAGTTAGTTACTAAGCAACTGGATCTTTTTCTTCATACATGGAAAAGTATTAAATATGATAGATTACTCAGTGGATAGTGGGGGAGGGAAAGGGGGAGGAATGTTTTAAGAAAGTGAAAATAAAATCAATTTTAGCTTCAGTAGATATTAGAGAGAGAGAGAGAGAGAGAGAGAAAAGGAGAGGAGAAAAGCTATGTAGGAAGAAGGATTTAAAATTAGTATTTTTTTCACTGTTGTAGAATTCATATATATATATATATATATATATATAAGAATGAGCTTAAAATTCCATAGTATTTAAAACATTCATTATATATAAATATATGTTTAAAATACCATAATATTTAAAACATCATATATATCTATATATATATATATATATATATATATATATATTTTAAATAGTTACATATATAAGTCGAGACTAGTACGAACCTATATATTAAGACTTGTGTAAATCAAGTCCCTGGATATATTTGTCACTTGACTGACTATTTAATTACTCGAACTCGTAACAGACAATAATAGCATGTTGTGAGCGGCTTGTCAGTGAGACTGTATTGATGGTAGGTTTGAAATGAAGACAAACAAACACACAGAGACATACACCTCACCGAGCAGCCACATGGATGAAACGAGGAAGTGTAAACAACAGAGAGGAAAAAAAAAGAACTGTCCACAACATATGATAAACTGATCACAGACAAACCAAGTAACTTGGACAATGAATAAATAAAATGGGATAATCCTTCGTTTTAAGGTCATAGACAACTTCCGGTAATGTCCGTGAGTGAATAATTACAATTTAAAAAAAATTAGCATAATCGTAATATCTACACCTTGGAAAATGTATCTCTGCAAAATATAATATGTAATATTAAGAAAGTTATGTTATGAGGAAACAGCGTCAGATGGGGGACACTAAATTGTAGTTACGTCGTCTCATATATATATATATATATATATATATATATATATATATATATATATGAAAAGTATAGAAATTATTGTAGCAAGAAGCCAACAGTATTCCATATATATGTGGTAGAATGGATGGAAGTTGCAATTCAGCAGATCTCTCATTTTTTAATACAAACACCTCTCTTCAAGTTATGTCATTAACAAACGGATGACATTTATATACCGACTATCCGATTTACATAAATGCTATCACCAGTAATAATTATTACTCAACAACCTGACACAACACTACACACACACACACACACACATATATATATATATATATATATAGTATAAAGTTTCATACACTTAATATGTATGTGCGACCATTGCTTTCGGGTCCAGTTATGGCCACCACTGTATATTGGAATATTGGAGGAGGCTCTTCCAAACTGACCCCTCATCGGGTACCAGGATAAATATATATATGTGCGTGTGCGTGAGCGTGTACACACATTTATTTATGTGTGCATAACTACAGTTTATTGCTACCTCCTCCCCAACACACACACACACCTGATTTTGCTTCCTCACAACTTTGTTAATAATACATATTTTGCAGTGATACGTGGTTCGGATTATTTCACTCACGGAAATTACCGGAAGTTGTGTGATCTTAAAACGAAAGATTAAAA
>OZ024741.1:179660405-179662905 GCA_964016885.1 Eledone cirrhosa
CAACTATATATATATATACATACATACATACATACATATATATATATATATATACATATAATATATATATATATATATATATTATATATATATATATATATATAAATATACATATATATATATTATATATATATATATATATATATATATATACATATATATATACATATATATAATATATATATATATTATATATATATACATATATACATATATACATATATATATATATATATATATAATATATATACATATATACATATATATATATATATATATATTGTTATACTTTGGGAGGGTCATGTTGCTAAACAAATTCAGAAACGAAATATATATATATATATATATATATATATATATATATATATATATATATATATATATATATATAACCATTTTATGTGTATTACAGTTGTTTTACAAGGGAATGTTTCTATACAAACTTTGCATAAGGACTACTACTACTACTATTAATCAACCACTGCAACAACAAAACAACAACCACACCAACGACGATCACATCAAATAATAAGAGTAAAACAATGACAATACCATTAAAAGAATAACAACAATAACACGAAGAGTAATTTCCAATCCAGTTAAAACATCATTCAATGCAAGAATGTGGTCTGTTTGTTGAGATGAAGGTGGTGGTGTTGACTTAGAGTGAACAAGGGTGAGGTAGAGAGAGGGGGTGGAGAAATAAAGAGGGAGATAGCGAGGAAGGGACAGAGTGGGGTGAGATAGATACATAGAAAAGCAATATATAGTGTGTGTGTATGTGTGAGAGAGAGAGAGGGGGGAGGGACAAAAGAAGAGATAGATACATATATACAGCGAGTAGATAGAGGTATAGATAAGAGACAGAGAGAGTGGGAAATCAGCGACAGAAAGAGGATACAGATATGAGGGGAGAGATAGAGACAAATAGAGAGAGCTGGGGAGAAACAAGAAAGAATGCAAGAAGGAGGCTGGTGTAGAGAAAGAGAAGAATTGATAGAGAGGAGAAAGAGTTAAGGAAGAGATAGATAGATTTCTTTATTTGATTGATAGGTAGCTAGATAGATAGATATGTAGATATATATAGAAGGAGAGGAGAATGAACGGAAATATAAAGGGACAGGGGGATAATCGTGGGAGGAGGAGAAGGCAAGGGGTAAAGGAAGAGGGTCGCAAGGACGAAGAAGGAGTAGAATGGTGAAAGGGTTGAAGGAGGAAAAGAGTGGAAGGGGGAGATTGAAAAGATGTAAGAAAAGGGAAAGAGAAGGGACGTTTCTCTCCACATTTTAAGGGACTTAAAAAGAGAGATAATGTTATAGAGAGAAAGGAAGAGAGCCAGAGAAATGTCAATATCGAGAATTCGATAGAAACAGTGTAAAGAGGTGTAAGAATAAAAGAAAGACAGGGGCTAGTAGATGAAGGGAGAGAAAGAACGATGTTGTTGGAGGGGATAGAGAAATAGGGACAAGAGAAGTACCTAGGAAGTGAGAGAGAAGGAGGAGAGAAAGAAAGAGAGGTACCTGGGAAGTGGGAGAAAGAGAGGTACATGGTAAGTGAGAGAGAGAGAAATAAATAGAGGTACCTGGTAAGTGAGTGAGGAGAGGGGGACAGAGGTAGCTGGGAAGTGAGAGAGAAAGAAAGAAAGAGTTTTCAAAATCAAGAAATAAAATATCAATGTTCAATTTATCTTGGGCAGCTACAGAAAGCATACACCGCTCTCTCTCTCTCTTTCTCTCCCCCCCTCTCTCTCTCTCTTCCTCTCAAACACAGAAATACAGGTGCGTATATATTTATGTATGTATGTATAACTGAAATAAGTCGGTCAGCCGTTAAGAAAAGAAGGATTCCAATGTCCTTCAGCAAAGGAAACTTGCCATTATGATAAAGTAACACTTGTCACTTTCCTTGAGGAAGTACTTTTGTCCGACACACCAACTGGAACTATTCTTCTTTTATACTAATAAAAACGACTTTTGCCAATACAAGACCACCCATAGTCTCGAAAAAAACACACTTATGTATTATACACATGCATATATATATATATATATATATATATATATATATATATATATATATATATATATATATATATATATATATAACGAAGGAAATGTGGTAAGGAACCAGGTGGACCATAACGCACCAAAGTACTCAATACTTAGGGTAGTAGAGTGGGTAATAGGAACGAGTAGGACCTCGACGGCTGAGCTCAAGCCGTTTCGACGGCTAATTCAGTCCAGAATTAGCCGTCGAAACGGCTTGAGCTCAGCCGTCGGGGTCCTACTCGTTCCTATATACATACATACATACATACATACATACATACATACATACATACATACATACATACATACATAAAATACGTATAACGGAGTTTTAAATAAATCTGAATCAACTGGATATGGCCTCCGATTTTTTATTTATATATATATATATATATATATATATATATATATATATATATATATATATATATACATACATACATACATACATA